>JAJOZX010007795.1:0-203050 GCA_023014485.1 Bathynomus jamesi
CTTTCAGATCTATTTGAAATGTGTATAGCAGCAACTATACGAGTGAACGACGCATATTGGCTAGTACCTGGGTCCATGAGTGACCACGTAATGGCAAAAACCATTAAAAATATTCGTCGAATATTTTCAATGGTTTTGCCATTACGTGGTCGCTCATGGACCCAGGTATTAGCCAATATGCGTTGTTCAATCGTACAGATGCTACGATCACACATTTCAAATGGGTCTGAAAGAAAAACGAAAATCAATTAGTATTTTACTGGGGTGACAAGACATTGTAGACACCCTGTACTTCAAAATATGCGTAATTAATTGCGAAACTACTTTAGAGTAACATATTCTTTCAATACATTGAGCTTTAGAAAAAACGATATCTCAAACCATTCTGAAACGAAACAGCAGGAAGAGGAAATAGCATACCTAATTAAGTTAACCAAAGAAGAACATTTTTCTGTTTTCCAGAAAAATATTTGGTCAGTTTTGAATTTGGAAAGGGGAACTAAATTAGAAGAAATAAAAGAAAATGAGGCACAAAAATGAGATCGACTGCAATGTTTTATTCTGATTAAGGTCCAAATACTAAATATAAAATCTTTCTGTTTAAAAGAATTTGCACTTTCTAATACAGAATACTGTAATCTCAACAATTATCGTAGTGATGAAGGCAAATATATTGCATTTACATTCATATTTTGCAAATTATTTTGAAAAAAAAATTATCGTATTTTCCGGCGTATAACGCGCACCGGCGAATAACGCGCACACTAATTTTGAAGAGAAAATTTAGGAAAATAAACATTTTGGAAAAAATATACCTCCTACCTCACTTCACAATTTTAACGAGTTAATTTTAACATGTACATGATTTTTGGAGTATTTTTTGGGAAAAAGTGCGCCTTATACGCCGGGAAATGTGGTATGGTATGTTAATATAGAAAACGTTAGAATTAAGGGATACGCCATTAATTCAATGGATAGCGTTAGGCATATTTATAAAAAGTATCAGAGAAAAACCTATGGCACGGACCTAACTTGACAGTGAAGAATAAAGCAATTATAAACAAATGCAGATCTGAAAGATAAGATAAACGAGATGTCGACTATATACAGTGCTCATGTAAAATCACGTACGATCTGAACGGGAAATGTATGTGAAACAAAACTTACATAAAAGCTAAATAATTAAACTGCATTCTTGAGAGAGAGAGAGAGAGAGAGAGAGAGAGAGAGAGAGATGTTGATGTACGGTGTACCAAAGAAAAGAAACAGAATTTTACGAACTCGAAAAGAAGACAGGATGAGCGAAAACAATAACGAAAATGCAATAAAGGGGAATTCGTAAATACTGCAAGAAGGTACAGTATATGCAAATATGGCAAGAACTTCAGTTATTACCACTCAGAAGAAGTGTTTTATAGGAAAAAGATACGGGGCAGAATGTAAATATTCGCGACGTAACTGTATTTGAGAATGAAAACGTATAAATAAAGCTTCTCCTAATATATTTCCATGATAAAGTAACTTAAAAAAAAACTGAATTACAAAGCCAGTATCCAGATTTGTATTTCTACAAATCACCGGATAAACGAGGCAAAATATAAAAAAATATAAAAATAAATAAAAAATAAATAAAAAATAAAGTCGCAAGACGATCCTGTCTGTGGCCTGCCTTACACTGTGGTCTGAAATTTGATAAGAAGAGATAAGAAGAAAAAAACTTACTTAAAAAAAAATGAGACAAATTCAGAGTTGTTTGGGAAATCATGAGGAGATTGGCATGCATGTAATCTGTTTAACAGAGACTCGTTTAAATAAGCGGAAAAGAATAATGTTGAAGAATTGCAGTATTCTCTTTAATATACTGTACATTCATTTCCGTTGTTAGATCTGGTCTTGTCTCTTGTGAAGATCGATTACACGACTGAACTTTCGATCATTTCAAAATTTAGCAAAGTTTTTAGTTTCAGTTTAACATGAAAATGAATTATATTTAGTAGTGTTATTATATCCTGGTTACCCTGGTTTTCACTTCTGCCCGAATTGTTCATTCTGACGAAAGTCAGGCTTGTCGTCTTAACTTGCTTAACGTGGAATCCGAGCCACGACCTGTCAAGGAAATCTAAAATCACAAAGTCCTCGCCGGGATTCGATCCCAGGACCTCTCCAACTTAGCAATTCAGCATCTTTTCATTGTAATTTTTTTATTTTTATTATTGTCAAATTTTATGCTGTATTTCGCAGTGAAACGCAAAGAAACTACTTTTGATCTACAATAAATCACATACAAATTTCCTTGATAAAATATCCACACTTATGCATTGTGGAAAGATATGAACAAAAAGAAAATTTAAAAATTACGAAAAAATAATTACCAAAGAAAGCTTCATGAATTAAATAATAATAATAATAATACAAAAAAAATGGAGAAACGTTTGTAATATTTCTATACTGAAATTTAATACTACAAATTTTAATATGAGAAGACCCTTAAAATTCTAAAAATTTCTTCACCGTTTCAAACGCAACTCAAATTTCGTCATGCCATCGACTCTTTCTCGTTTTCAATCAATTTTTGCGCGCCAAACTGCGTTAACGAACTATTCTTTATCTTTGGCTCGCATGCAGACCTCCTTCTTAAGTTCATGGTAAACGAAAGTGACGTTGAAATATGTCAGCTGTCAACAAAATTATGACAGCTGACTGCAAACTTTTAACGATCGTCGCTGCACTTCAGTTTCCACTAAAGAAACCGATTACATAACCTCGTTTGCTGTTATAGTTTTAGTAGTTAGGGTTGTTATTGTATTTAATTAAACTACTAGGCTTTCGCTCTCTCTCTTTAGTAAAGTACTATAACTTTTACGTTCAAACAACCTAGATCAACTTCCTTTTAAACGTGTATTTTACGAAAAATCCACTCAAAAATACTGAACACAATTTTTTTCATTAATACTGTTTAATGCTAATATTAACGTTAACCTAATGTTAACTGTTAATATTAACTGAAATAATTCTCTTTACAATACATTCCATTATACTGTAATTTGAAGTTCAAATATTTTCGAGGTAGAAAATGGGAATAAAAATAAACCTTCACTCGCCGAAAGAGTCGATTCTTTACTCTTTCAAGATCGAACAACGACTTGAAACTTCCGAAAAGAAATTGCGTATTGCCGAAGCCTCGGGCCGCAGACGTGATAACTTTCTCATTTGGAAGAAAACTTTAATTGGAAATTTCACCAAATAATGCGGTCGCAAAAGAAGCCAAAAGCTTAAGAAACGACAGTTCAGTATCCAACCTGTTCGAATTAATCCCTCTTGCGCACAGATAATACAAATAATTTCCAGCGCGAAAACATATTTGAAAAACAACAGAATCATATACAGGGTGTCTCATAAGTCCGGTCTTACTTATAGCAAAATTTATTTCAAATTAAATTTACAAAAGTAATACATTAGAACTAAAACAAATATTCAAATTGATGTCTTGTTTTGGAACTTTCTTTTTGTTGCAGGTGAAGTACTGTAGTATGGAAGTGAGTTATACTCGTGAGAAAAAGACGGAGACCTTTTCCTCACGAGTGTAACTCACTTCTATATTAACCACTGAATGCTATTCTACCTGCAACAAAAAAAAAGGTCACAAAATAAGACATCAATTTGAACACTTGTTTTAGTTCAAATGTATTACTTTTGTAAATTTAATTTGAAATAAATTTCCTATGAGACTGGACTTATGGGACATCATATATATATATATATATATATATATAATATATATATATACACACATATATATATATATATATATATACACAGGGTGTTTATAAAGTCCCTATCTATTTCATTGAGAACGTAGCAAAAAGGGTAAAATTCAATAACAATATAATAGAAGGCATACATTTAATGAATACTTAAGCATATGATACTACATGAGCACCATCAGTATCTCTATAGAGTTCGAATCTGCCAGCAGCATTGCGGAACACATTTTGGAGCATGACAGGGGATATTTTTGTAACTGCTGTTATGATACGAGCACGTAAATCTTGCGGATCTGTAACCCTCGTTTGATAGACGTTTGATTGATAAAGCCCCATGCAAAGAGATCCAAGGGCGTTAGGTCAGGAGATCGAGCCGCCCAGGGCCTGTTGCCTCCACGTCCGATCCACCGATTTGGAAAGCGTTCATTTAGGTTCTCCCGAACAATGTTTGCGTAATGACAAGGTGCCCCATCTTGTTGAAAGACGACGGTGTTTAAAATGCCATCTGAATGAAGTTGGGACATTTACGTGCTCGTATTGTAACAGCAGTTACAAAATAACCCCTGTCATGCTCCAAAATGTGTTGCGCAATGCTGCTGACAGATTCGAACTCTGTAGAGATACTGATGGTGCTCATGTAGAATCATATGCGTAAGTATTGATTAAATGTATGCCTTCTATTATAGTGTTATTGAATTTTACCCTTTTTGCTACGTTTTCACTGAAATAGATAGGGACTTTATAAACACCCTGTATATATATATATATATATATATATATATATATATATATATATATATTTGCAAATATTTAAAGACGAGGACCTAGTATGTTTTATGGACTGCTCTCGATTTTCCTACGAAATTGCAAACAAGGGCAGTCGATGACCCTGATTTTGTTTCTGCAATCGGTTTTCTTGAGAAACCTAACCTAACCTAACCTGACCTAATCGAGTTTCTTATACTATTGTTTTTTGCAAGATATCGCACTAATTCTTGTAATTTTTTGTGAATTTGTATGGCGTAAGCGCCACACCAGCTCGGACTTATTCAAAAAGATGTTGGAGTGTATTGCGTCGTTTCAGTAAATAAATTTATTCAATATCCAATAACATTTTTCTTTATCATTTCTCAAGAAAACCGATTGCAGAAACAAAATCAGAGTCATCGACTGCCCTTGTTTGCAATTTCGTAGGAAAATCGAGAGCAGTCCATGAAACATACTAGTCCCAAAGACGAAATGAATTAAAAATATAAAGATAAATTTACATGCATTAGTTATAATTATTATAGATATTTATTTCCTTTATTTCTTTGGATCTATTTTCAACATTCATCTTTTTTGCAGGAAGTTCAGAATTCATAAAATTAATTCCTAAATTTGATTTACGCGCTTTTGTGTTATTCTTCCTGTTTAAACCTTCACCTCTTGAACGTGAAAATAATCATGTTCAGAATTTCATGTAAAATGACGAGAAAAAATATGGTTGTGTTCACATTCAAAAAACTGAAAATGCAGTTATTAGGTAAGTAACGTCACAAAGATTTTTACGATGTACAACAACTATATCGCATGTCTAACCCATTAGAGAAATGCCAGAACGATATAGATTATGAGATAAACAGATAGTATATAACAGTTAGTTTGATGTATCAATCTATCCTTTTATCCGTGCCTTCATTTCTAATTTCCTTTCCAGCAAATCTACAGCTGTGGTTGTAGTTGACCATTGTTCTTCTCCTAAAACTATTAATAGTGATGTTCCTCAGGGCTCTGTCCTGTCACCCACTCTCTTCCTTTAATTTATCAATGATCTTCTAATCGCATCTCCTGTCCTATCCACTCCCATGCCGATGATTCCGCCCTTCACTTCTCCACCTGCTTCACAAGGCGTCCCTCTCAATAGTCACTCCATACTACGCGTGGGACGGCTGTGATACACCTAACCTCTGATTTTTCTACTAGGTATCTCTGACTAGGGCAGAGAAAACCTTGTGGCTTTCAACGTACCGGTTCCTAGTTGATTCACTCCCACTCAGTTGTTGTCTCTATACGGGGGTCTTCTCCATCCCTGCATTCCGGAGTACGGTGCTCATGTGTCGGGTGGCTCAACCCACACAGCTCTACTTGACCGGGTGGAATCAAAGGCTTTTCGTCTCATCAGTTACCCGCCTCTGACTGACTGTCTTCAATCCCTCTTTCTTCGCCGCAAGGTTGCCTCACTCTCTCTTTACTGTCGCCATTATAATAGACACTACTCTTTTAAACTCTCTAACTGCCATGCCTCCTCCTTTAAGGAGAGCGTGCAGTATCGCCATTATAATAGACACTACTCTTTTAAACTCTCTAACTACCATGCCTCCTCCTTTAAGGAGAGCGTGCAGTATCAAACTTTCGACACATTCTCATTCCTTTTCTGTCCAACTCTCGAATGCAAAGGTTAACCGGTATTCTCAATCCTTCATCTACTCAACCGGTCAACTCTGGAACAACCTTCTTCTATGACTTCCAAACTTTCAAACGCAAAGCGTCCAGACATTTCGAAAACTTTTTAAATCTTGATTTCGGCTCTTTCCTTCTTCCTCTATGTCTGGGGCATTTTTGCGGGCATTTGCCCTTGGCTCCTCCTTCCTGCATAAAAAAATGTAGCGACATCCAAAAAATTCGTCTAAAATATATTGATACCGTTTCAGAAACATCATTTATAATGTTCTTAATGTAACCTAATTCGTAACAACTGTGTCACTGATTTTATTTATGAACAGAAATTTTATTGACTTATTTCACCGACATTATTTAATTCTCTGGTCAACAACTTCCCCAAAAACTTGAGCGAATTTAAGAGGATTAATTTTTTTCTATGATTGAAACAGAAAAACTTTGTCGTATATGTATTTTGTTTCTATAAATAAAACTAAATATAATAATAATGATAATAATAATTATAATAATGCAAGAATTCATTGTTAGCATACTCATAATACATAAAGTGTCTCATTAAGCTTCTTTACATGTCTTGTTTGAAGCCTTTATCAGTTAATATTATTTTGCATCCTCCAGTGGTGTTTCAAGCACGGAACAAGTTTCGTGGAAGCAACAACGCGATCCTAACTAATTTCACGCACTTGCTCTAAAATTCCTCCTCATTTCTTGGCGTCACGAAGACGAATGTTTCACTCTCTGTGCGTACAATAAATGGATTTTAAGTACCTACATTTAGCATGAAAACAACTCTCTTCTCTTACGAATGATGGCAAACGTCGACGGGCGTCTAACCTAAATATTATGGATGAAAGAAATGGGCAAAAACGAAGACGGAGTTACAAGCATTTGCACTTAACGATCCTCTCCACTCTCAACACTGTTTTACTTCTATAGACTTACCTCCTCTTGCTTTTACGGCCCCATAAAACTAACCAAAAGTGAAAACAACAACAACAACAATAACAACAACATCATCAACAACAACAACAACAACAACAATATATATATATATATATATATATATATATATATATATATATATATATAATACGGTGTTCAAATGTCGTTACCCGAAGGAAAATGCATTTATCTGATGGAACAATTTCATAAATGTTCAAATGTTCCTCATTCACTTCAAAGCATTATAGTGAAATTAATTAATGAAATTAATTAAGTGATGTAAGTCTCATTGGATATACTTTTCGGGTACCATTTATATATATATATATATATATATATGTGTGTGTGTGTGTGTGAGAGAGAGAGAGAGAGGTAAATTAATTAAAAAAGAAAGCAATCCATTTTCGACTCTTTCTTCTCAGTGATTCACAACACCCACACACACACACTCACACACACACTCATCCACCCACACACACACAGATTAAGTAAACAAAAGATAAGGAACGATCCACTAAAATGAAGCAAAATAAACTACCAGATAAAAGAGACATAAATACACATATATAAGAATATAACACAAAAATATAAACTAAAAAGTGTATGACAAAAAAATTGAAGTAAACTTTTCTAGATCTTGGCACAGCTCCATTTATGATTTACTGAGTTAAAGTAAAACTCATACAGATAGAGAGAGAGAGAGAGAGAGAGAGAGAGAGAGAGAGAGAGAGAGAAGGGTCACACAAAAAACACAACACACACAGACATATATATATATATATATATATATATATATATATATATATATATTATATATAATATATATATATATATAAAGATTCATCTCAATAATTGATTGATTCAATTAAAGAAAAATCTTTCTCGGAAGATAGAGTACGTCCCAAATGGGCGAAGAAGATACCCATTATAGTTTAATAGCATAATTTTCTTCAGAACAGCTTCAGGAAGTTCTTAAAGATCTCATACCATACCTTATGGGTCACTATTTCAATACCAATGTAATTTTACTCCATATTATATATATATATATATATATATATATATATATATATTGTGTGTGTGTGTGTGTGTGTGCAACACAAAAGTAAACATGAAAAGCGATTCCAAGGTCTTTCGTGTATTTAGCAATACACCCATCAGAGATTGAAGGGCGAATTCCTAATTAAAGGAAAGGCCTTGAAATCACTTCTCATTTCTTCCTGTGAGTTTGCAGCATTTATTATTTTCGCGCATTTAATCGTGAAATTCATCGCATATATTATATATATATATATATATATATATATATATATATGATACACACAAACCGTGCATGGAAAAGGAACTCTTCTAAAGTAATTAAATCCACTATAGTCCGAATAAGTAATGGTAAATGACAAATACCATAGTTTTTCTTTGTCATGATGCTAGCCCGACGCGGGCAACGGGTCACTCGCAAAGAGGTCCCAAAAATATAGCTTCCCTCACCAGCTATCTGCAAAGCAGATACGATCCAGCTTTGGAACAGGATCTAGGGTAGCTGGGCTAGGCTGCTTTAAACCCTAGATCCTGTCCCAAAGCTGGATCCTATCTGCTTTGCAGATAGCTGGTGAGGGAAGTTATATTTTTGGGACCTCTTTGCGAGTGACCCGTTGCCCACGTTGGGCTAGCATCATGAAAAATAAAATACTATAGTATTTGTCATTTACCATTACTTATTCGGACTATAGTGAATTTAATTATCCTAGAAGAGTTCCTTGTTCCATGCACGGTTTGTGTGTATCATAAAAACCTCAGAGAACCATTCTGAGTTCGTTCCCATATATATATATATATATATAGTGTTTTAAAAAATGTATCTAAAAGTAAATCCTTCAGTGTATTCAATTATTTAATAGGATTTACAAAGAAGAAAATTTAAAAGGAAACTTCGGAAATTTTAAGATTATAACAATCCTATTATATGTAACTTCACGTAACTTTTACAAGTTGGAATTGAAAAAGCAACCAGGTGTATATATATATATATATATATATATATATATATATATATATATATTTTAACTGCAAACAACACACAGTATAATTAATGTAAAGAACGACGCTTGTATAGAAGAACGTTCCGCACAAGATGAGGAGGGAGAACGAACAAATGAAAAATGAGGTAACCACCCGGGAATCGAACCCGGGATCTTCCGATTGCCGGTCAGATATGCTAGTGGATAGCATATCTGAACGGCAATCGGAAGATCCCGGGTTCGATTCCCGGGTGGTTACCTCATTTTTCATTTGTTCGTTCTCCCTCCTCATCTTGCGCGGAACGTTCTTCTATACAAGCGTCGTTCTTTACATATATATATATATATATATTATATATATATATATAATTTAAATTTATTAATAATCAACACTGAACACTGAGTATTGAGAAACAGTAATAAGAAATAAGGAATATTACGTTAGAAAGGATTTTAAGGCCTTTAGCCATTCATTCTACGTCAAAATTCTATCAAAACAAATACCAAAATAACGAAGAAAAGAATGCCTCCATTATTATTCATATCTGGAATATAATGAATGAGTTAATAAGTGTCAGGTATTCTCATTCACCTCAAATCTGGTACTGATTAACGAACGTTTGTTTGCATATCCAGCGAGGTATGTCTTCAAATTAATGGCGTTGGGGCAAACCAAGTAATGAAAATACAATGAAATAGATGGATAGATAGATAGGTAGGTTAATAGATAAATGGCGGAACAGTTACCGTGATATGTTAACTTTCGCATTGATTATGTTTTATAATGCCAATGGCTCCCAGTTTTATGGTGGTGCCAGGTACATTTATGTTACATCGCCGCGAGGAGGCGCTATCTTCTTGTTGAAATAGATGCGACTCTATGGATTTCGATAATAATATGAAGTGTGGTTTTCAAACCAAGATGAATGACTTATACTTCATAATTATTGGTTGTAACCAATCAGTTTTCGCTGTTCCATTTAATACATAAACAGTTTTATTAACCCTTTACTACACAGAAGTCTTTTCCGAGACTTAATAAAATCGTCTGGCGTTAGCCACAACAAAATCAGTAAAGTTAACACTGTGCGCTAAAGGGTTAAGAGTTCTTCAATCCTTTGTCTTATTACAGTGGTTCCCAACGTGGGCGCCCCCGCCCCCCAGGGAGCGTTTGAGAATCTTAGGGGGAGACGCTAGGAAACTGTATAATTGTTACCTTCTGTTAATAAATCACTTATCACTTATCCCTTATATCATTATTATCTATATGAGGGGCACCGGCAAATACTGATGGACATCATGGGATGTTGGCCTAAAAAAGGTTGGGAACCACTGTCTTAATACAACGTGTAACTTAAAACAGATGCACATTTTGCGGGGAAAGTAAAAGGAGTTAAATTTTTTATTAAGCAAAACAACACTCAGATTTTACAGTTAACTAAAGTTCAAATGTCCATTTGCAAATGTCGTTTGTTATTTCAACTCAAATTGTGAGAAAATTGATTTTAAGAATTCAAGTTCGATATTTGAGAGAAATTTCGACTGATGAAGTCATTGAAAAGTTATCTCTGTTCGAAAAAGAATTCACAATTTCAAGTTGAAAAAAAATTGCCTTTTTAAATAGAATATTGCTTGCGCTTTAAGAGTTTAATATATGAAAATATATAAAATATATGAAAAATAATTCTAGTGTAAATAGACAGACGCGTAACTGTAGATTGGAAGCTAAAATGTAAATATTAACCCAATCTTTAGGGGGAGATTATGCATTGACGTAATAATTATCAGCGAGGATGACCAAAGACCAGCACAGTCCTCAGGCCACATAATGCGGCCCATTGCACTGACTTATGGATTATTATTAATCAACATCAGTGAGAGTCGCACCCCCGATCTCAGTGCCTTCACTTCGCTTATCGGGAAAAAGCGTTACCCAATGAAGGCGCTGGTTGAATATAACGTACAGATTAGCAAGAAAGTCCCTTTGCAATGAAATTACAGCATATCTGTCTGTTGCCCTTGTTTTTCATGCAAAGGCACTTTGTAGCCACCCTGTAGATTGAATCGGTTTAATCACAGAGTTTTTGAGGGAGAAATTTAAAGGAAGTAAATTGGATCAGATTGGCTTAAGCGTCGTCCAATAATATTCTAATATACATCAAAATAAGACTATTTTTAATAATTTCATCGATTAAATCTAACTTTTTAATATGGTTAAATTTATGTTAAACATCTGGCTAAACTTAGAGGGACGTCCCGGTTGATCATTCGTCTTTCTGACAAATATTTACATTAACGTTATGAAATGTACTCTTTACAAGACCAAGAGTTTGAATTATGTATTTGTCTCTCAACTTCGCAGCGTGAAGGCCAGAAGAAACTGTCACAGCGCTCAGGCCAAATAATGCGACCTATTGCGGCAATTCTTGGATCATTATTACCGTGGGGTCGAACCCCCGACCTCAGAGTCTTCTCTTGGCTTATAAGGAAACGGTGTTACCCACTGAGCCACGAACACGAGTAAAGGCAAATTTATCACGAGTTCCAGATGTAAAAAACATTTGTCACGTTCTTCAAATTCTTTCCACGCACCACAGCTTCCATTTGTAGACAAAACACGGGCTCCTTCGACATAAAAAGTTGTTCTTTCAATAATTTTTTCGGCTTTGATTTTATTCTGCCAGAGAGAGAGAGAGAGAGAGAGAGAGAGAGAGAGAGAGTTACGAGGACAAGATGAAGCCTCAAAGACATTTCGGTTCACTCAGGAAGGTTCCTGTTTTTAACTGGTTCATTTTTAACCTATTCTAGCAATAATAGAAAACTAGATAGACAAGCATAAGGCTCTCTCCCCACCCTCCACTCCCTACCTGCCGGTGGAGGGTACGGAAAAAGGTTGAAAAAATACCTTGACCTTGGAAAAGTAGCCAAGGAAATTTTACAGGAAAGAGAATATATAAGATAGCTCTACAATTACGCTATGCACACATAGAGATCGTACACTAGAGAGCACCGTTGTATAAACGAACTAATAATATACTTGTGCCGATCGCACATTAACCACTTGGTATCGTCACAAAAACCTCGAACATACGGTTTTGATTTTATGCAAAATATTTACAGCTCTAATTACCGAGATATTGGTCCAACAAAGACCCCATTACCCACTTCAGGCTAGCCCCAAAAGGATTAAGAGGGAGGTAAAGGTTAAACTCTCCATGCCTACACCCATTTGGACGCAAAGCCATCACGCCAGAAAAGTGATAAAGTGCTTCTACAGGAAAGGGATGGAAACAGGAAATAAGAGCAGAAATCAGATTTTCCACACCATGCCCTTACGTGCATCCAGCCAGCCAAAAGGAAGAAAAGAAAAGAGAAATCGTGACGGCAGAAACGCAACTCCACCTCACCTAATCCATGCATGCATTTTTTTTTTTTTTTCGTTATGTGGTTCTACGAAATATGTTCTACTCCATTCTTAGACATATTAAAAGGCATGCAAGTATGTGAGCGTGTTTTCTGTAATTGGATGTATGTCTTGTGTATGTATCTGCCAACTCTTTAAATGTCGCCGTTTCAACTTGGGTCTCCCGCCATGAAAGGTGTTATGCAGCAAGTGATATATTGAGTCGTTCATACTTCGCGGTGTTGTGCCACCACGAAAGTAGAGAAAATCTCTTTCCGGCGAGGAATATCAGTGGGAGGTCCCTGTATCTATCCCCGTGTACTTGTCCCTTATAGAGAATGAAAGTGTTTCGTGGGTGATCACCCGTTGTTGCTACGGCAAATTCACGTCTCTCCCACTTATGAGGCAAGTGATAAAAACAATTAGTTGCTCGATGGTTGATCATGCTATGTGGGACACAATCAACTAGAGACGTCTCTCTGAAGTTGGGGGAGAATTAAGTGTAGGAGAAAGTGTTTAAACAAACCTCCCGCAGGGTTCCGTCATAATACTATTTTCTTAAATTATATTGATCTGAATTGAATTGAATAACCTTTATTAATAATAAAACAAATACATTGGTTTTACAATTTACAATAACATAAATAATTGTGAAGCTCGACTATTTATTTTATTTAACTTGGCCCTTAAGCTTTAGGCTTTACTGGGCTCTTATTAAAAATAAACAGCTAGTTATTATTAATAATAATAATAAATAAATAAGTAAATAAGTATTATTAATAGTTAAAGTATGTATTAATCTTAAATTATCATTATTGATATGACAAATGCAAGGTCACCATCGAAGGTATTATACCAATACCATACAAAGAAACCAATATTATACATGGGTCATCATTTTGAGCATGACCGTCACCGATTTCCTTGAATTTTTTTTTTGTATGGAGGGCTATCTGAGATAGGGCCAGAAAATAATTTTCAGACCTGACTGACCCCTGGCACTCATGTTCTGGGGTCTCAAAATATTGGCACTCTGGCCCGAGTGCCATTTTTCAAATGCATGTATCTTGGGAACCAATAAAGATAGAAAAGTGGTTTTGGTGTCAAATTAAAGATAAAAGAAAGCTCTATCACGTTTATTAAACAAAGCATCCTCTAAAATTAAAAAGTTTGAAGATGACCTTGATATTTGACCTTTATAAAAAAAAATGCCCATCTGTGATTTTTAAATCAAAAAGCTTTTTGGATGTCATCCATTGTAGTTAACAACCTCGGAAAGCTTCATAACTGGCCAAGACATAATAAAAAAGTTACATCCATTCCAATGAGACCATTTCTGAAAATTATTTTCTGGCCATATCTCAGTGAGTAATCTCACATAGCCTCCATACAAATTTTTTTTTTCAAGGAAATCGGTGACGGTCATGCCCAAATTGGTCAAAAAGTGTCTTTCTCATGAAATGACCCAAAAATATAATCCATATTTCTTCAGAGCTATTATATTATATTACTATTATTATATTCTTGTTTATTTTTTTAGGAATTGGTAGTATGCTATGTTAGTATTAAATTTAGTATTAAATTCACATCCAGTGTGAAAGCAAAATTGAACATTTAAAAGGCTAACCCATTAGTTTAGAAGAACCAAGCACAAGTTCAGTTCAATCAAAAGAAAATGATTTTGATGAAATCATGGATCAACTTAAAGAGAAGTTCAAATCAGTATCTTTAAGGAGTGAAAAATCAAAATACTCACTGTATTACCAAGTAGCTGGAGCCTGCAAAAATTGCTACTAAATTTGACACAACTATATATATATATATATGGCATCTGTGGCTAGAAAGGTATTTGAAGAAGAGGGCATTATGTCTGACCCTAACCCAAAGCTTGGGAAAAGATTAGAACAGAATGTGACTAACAACATCATTTCCTTCTATCTTTCTGAAGAAGTTAGTAGAATTATGCCAGGTAGGAAAGATTGCATAAGCTTAGTTGTTGATGGAAAACGGAAACATTTCCAAAAACAATTAATCCTGTGCAACTTGAAAGAATCTTACCAAATGTTCAAAGAAAGAAATCCTGCTGCTAAAGTAGGCTTCAGTAAATTTGCTGAACTTCGACTGAAACAATGTGTATTGGCAGGTTCTGCAGGAACACATTCGGTGTGTGTTTGTATCATTCATCAGAATATGAAATTGATGAATGTTGGGGCTAGATTCAACAAATTATTCGAAGATACAGACTACAAAATTGATCATCCAAGGGATTGGATAAACTGGATCCAGTGTTCTCTTACCAAATGCACCTTGTCATCTAGGTGCTTGCCAAAACTGTGGAGATTTCACAGAAATTAGATGTATCATTCAAAAGGTATTTGATGATCATCAATAGATGTTGTCGAGTTTAAAATGCACAACCACTGACCGTTCAACTCTTGAATCAATGCAACTGAATGTTGACGAATTCATCGAAACTTTCACATCTACATTGAAATTGTACCAACGGCATGATTTTATCGCTAAAATGCAATCTCTCTCACTGTCGCACCTTAAGGAATCTCTTAAACAAGGTGAAATTTTAGTCATTGGTGACTTTGCAGAAAACTATTCCTTTGTAATGCAAGATGAAGTGCAAAGCTTTCACTGGAATAATTTCATGGCACCATACATCCCTTTGTGATGTATTACATGGATGGAACAAGGGATAACATTTCACACAAAAGTTTCGTGATCATTTCAGAATGCAATGTTCATGACACGGTAGCAGTACACCTGTTTCAAAAATACTTAATAAACTACATCAAAGAGAACATCACCAATCACAGCAAAATCATATACAGGGTGTCCCAAAAGTCCCTATCTATTTTGTTGAAATAGGCTGAATTTCAAATAAATGTCACACTGACTGATACAGATGTATTTCTATACAAATTACAAGTATTACACCATTAAAATCTTTAATTAGTAGTTTCCACATGTGCTCCATCTGTATCTCTGCAAATCTCAAAGCGGTCAGCTGCATTGCGGAACACATTTCCGAGCATTTCAGGGATTATTTTCTCAACTGCTTGCCTAATGCGATCTCGCAGATCTGGTAAATCTCGAATATTTCGGCGATAGACCTCTGATTTAATGAAACCCCAAGCAAAGAAATCCAATGGGGTCAAATCCGGAGATCGCGCTGCCCAGGGCCTATTTCCCCCACGTCCAATCCAACGATTTGGAAAACGCTCGTTTAGGTATGTCTGAACAATTCTGGCATAATGACATGGTGCCCCATCCTGCTGAAAGACTACATTGTCGAGAATGCCATCTTCAAGAAGTTGAGGTTTAGAAAATTTTGAAGCATATCAAAGTAAACAGGCCCGGTCACTGTAGCCTCTGCAAAGAAAAAGGGCCCGTAAATCTCAGACTTTGTCATTCCAAGCCACACGTTGACTTTAGGTGAGTTTCTTTCCCATTCAGTGAACTCAGTTGACTTTTCATTAGCCCAGGTGCGACAATTATGTCGATTGATTTTACCACAGGTGTGAAAAGTCGCCTCATCGCTAAACAAAATGTGGTCCATTAAATTGCTATTTTGGATTTGTTCGACCAGTTCCGCACACATTGCTGTGTAACAGCTGAATGTGATAACACTTCTTCAGCGTCGAACGCAAGATTCTGTGAACAGTTGTTTTGGGTATGGTCAATCTGTGGGATGCTTGGCGAACTGACATTCTTTGATCGTCTTCGAACATTATGCCGTCAGATTCAATGTTTTGTTGTACTGTTCTTGGGCGTCCACTTCTTCCTTCATCATGCACAGATCCAGTCCTTTTGAATTTGTTCACCAATTCACGAATTGCTTTATCTGTCGGTCCAGGCTTATGAAACCTTCTTGAGAATCGGTCTCTAATTTCACAACATTTCATTCCTCTGATGCGACATGTTACTATCATAACGCGTTCATGCACATCCATCACCAATGATATGGATCTGAAAAAAATAATTAATAGAAATCTAATGCATGTATTTGTCTAGAAAGGTGCATGCAATCATGTCATTAAAACATTCATTTGAAATTCAGCCTATTTCAACAAAATAGATAAGGACTTTTGGGACACCCTGTATATATGATGGATGTGCTGGACAGTATAAAAATAGGAAAAATTTTATTAATCTTGGTCATCATAAGAAAGATTTTAATATTGAGGCCGAATGGCACTTTTTTGCTACTAGCC
Source organism: Bathynomus jamesi (assembly GCA_023014485.1). NCBI lineage: Eukaryota > Metazoa > Arthropoda > Malacostraca > Isopoda > Cirolanidae > Bathynomus > Bathynomus jamesi. Next base: position 16,793 of record JAJOZX010007795.1, read on the forward strand.
ATGGAAAAAGTCCTTGTGACGGTGTTGGAGGCACTGTAAAACGATTAGCCCGCAAAGCAAGTCTGCAGCGCCCATATGATGACCATATTCTTACCCCATTACAGCTTTACCAATTTGCAAATGAAATGATCCCAAACATAAAGTGTCAATATACAAATGTAAAAGAATATGAGGATGAGAAAAGAATTCTGGGTGAGAGATTTTCACAATGTAAAACAATTGCTGCTACTCAGAAACTCCATTACTTCAAGCCAATTTCTCAAACCACCGTAGAAGTGAGAGAATACTCTTCCTCGCCAATTTCAAGAATAGAAACTTTATCTTTTGAAGTAAGAGATAAGCTGAACATCAAGGGATATAATAGTTATGTCACTGTTGTATATGATGGATATTAGTGGTTGGCGGTAATTTTAAATACAGAAAACCAACCTGATGGAGAGGTCGAAGTGAGCTTTCTACATCCACATGGACCTAACCCATCTTTTGTTTACCCTCAACCTCCAGATATACTAATAATGAGCTAATGTGATGTTTTAACTAAGGTGGAACCAACAACAAAAACTGGAAGAACCTACATTCTGACAAATGTGGAACAAAGAAAAGCAGCAAATACCCTCAAGAAACACTTCAAAATTTAGACAGGTGAGTTAAATTATCATATCAATAAAATACTGCATATATATAAAATTTATTTCTAACAGTTAATGAAATTCATCATAATGTAGTGAGTATTTGAATATTTATGGTCCAAAACTTCAATTAAACTTTGGATACAACGATTTGGTATAATGTAATATTAAATGGACTAGATTTTATTTGCAAGCTAGAAGAACAAATATTTTCTAAAAATTGAAAAAAAAAAAAATTTATGGGGTTAAATTCCTATAATTAGTTGATAACATTGTTATTTTTGGTTATACAAGAATTTCTATAGAGTAAAGATGATAGATATTCATGACATCTACAAGATGATGTTAAAAACATCGTTCTAAGTTCAATAGCGACCGAGATATTAATTTCTGAAAATTGGCACTCAGGGGCATGGTACGTTTTTTGACAAAAATGGTCTCATTAGAATGGATGTAACGTTTTCATTATGTGTTGGCCAGTTATGAAACTTTCAGAGGTTGTTAACCACAATGGATGGCATTCAGAAAGAATTTTTATTTAAAAATCAGAGATGGACATTTTTTTTATAAAGGTCAAATGTCAAGGTCATCTTCAAACTTTTTAATTTTTAATTTTAGAGGATGTTTTGTTTAATAAATGTGACAGAGCTTTCTTTTCTCTTTAATTTGACACCAAACCACTTTTCTATCTTTATTGGTTCCCGAGATACATGCATTTGAAAGTGGCACTCGGGCCAGAGTGCCAATATTTTGCGACTCCAGAACATGAGTGCCAGGGGTCAGCTAGGGCTGAAAATTATTTTCTGGACATATCTCACATTTCAAGGAAATCGGGGATGGTCATGCCCAGAGGTGTTTGAAATGATACGGAATGGCCCACATGAGAGATAAGAAATGAACAATCACAAGAAATGTCTTTAATACAGGGTGTTTATAAAGTCCCTCTCTATTTCAGTGAAAATGTAGCGAAAAGGGTAAAATTCAATAACAATATAATAGAAGGCAGACATTTAATGAATACTTAAGCATATGATTCTACATGAGCACCATCAGTATCTCTACAGAGTTTGAATCTGTCAGCAGCATTGCGGAACACATTTTGGAGCACGACAAGGGTTATTTTTGTAACTGTTGTTACGATACGAGCACGTAAATCTTGCATATCTGTAACCCTCGTTTGATAGACGTTTGAATTGATAAAGCCCCATGCAAAGAAATCCAAGGGCGTTAGGTCAGGAGATCGAGCCATCCAGGGCCTGTTGCCTCCACGTCCGATCCACCGATTTGGAAATCGTTCATTACGTACTCCTGAACAAAGTTTGCGTAATGACAAGGTGCCCCATCTTGTTGAAAGACGACGGTGTTTAAAATGCCATCTGAATGAAGTTGGGACATTTACGCGCTCGTTCGTAACAGCAGTTACAAAAATAACCCCTGTCATGCTCCAAAATGTGTTGCGCAATGCTGCTGACAGATTCGAACTCTGTAGAGATACTGATGGTGCTCATGTAGAATCATATGCGTAAGTATTCATTAAATGTATGCCTTCTATTATATTGTTATTGAATTTTACCCCTTTTGCTACGTTTTCACTGAAATAGATAGGGACTTTATAAACACCCTGTACTAGATTACACACGAGAAATTAATAAACATTAGTAATGGACATTAATCCTAGATTTTGTTAGTATGCCATTATTAATCTGGATTTCAACTTGATTTTAAACGAATTTACATTGACAATATTTTTTATATCAGCATTTAAATCATTCCATAGTTTCAATCCAATGGAAATGGATAGCTTCTGAGATGAAGACAATCTAAATTGAGGTATAACATGCTTTGATCTATTTCTGGTTTCATATGTAGGACAGTCTTAAACCCTGAATTTATTCAGAACTTTGTCTAGCTTACTTTTAAACATATTTACACTTTGGTTTGAAACAACCTCTGAGAGAAGTTGGTTCCAGATATTAAATATTTTAGGGAAGAAATTACCACATATGGAGGTACTAAATGTTTTAAGTTTCATTTAAAATCCATTATTTCTTGTCGGACTGGTATTAAATGAAAATAATTTCCTTTTGGCTACCCTGTATATTCCACTGAGCATTTTGAAAACTTGTTTAAGCTGACCGCGCAACCTCCTGACCTCTAAGGTAAACAGATTTAAGCGTTCTAATCTTCGTTGGTGGTTTTGAAGTCTCATTGAAGGGATCATTTTTGTGGCCTTTGCTTGTACCCTTTCCAAACTTTCTAAATCTTTCTTAATAGGTGAAGACGAAAGCTGCACACAGTAATCGAGTTGAGGTCTAACTAGTGAACTGACATCATAATCTTGTTTCTGAACTGGAATTGTCTTTAAATATAACCTAGTATTTTTAAGGCTGTCTTTTCAACTTCTGCACAGTACTTTGACGGTTTGAGATCGTTACTAATATAAACTACTAAGTCTTTTTCCAAATCAGTCTCAGTCAAGTTCCTCCTCAAAAGAGCGTAATCGGTCTTCAGGTTCTTGTAACCTACGTTCATTATCTTGCATTTGTCCAAGTTAAGTGGCATCTGCCAAGTAGCAGACCATTCGTCCGACCCTAAAAGATCATTTTGAAACGTTCATACGCTCTCCTCGTTACTTACATTATTTCCTAATTTGGTATCGTCTGCGAATTTAGAAATTGTACTGAGAAGCGCAACGTCTATATCACTAATATAGATGAAAAAAAGTAAAGGACCTAGAACGGAACCCTGTGGACCTCTACTGGTGACGAGAGAGAGAGAGAGAGAGAGAGAGAGAGAGAGAGAGAGAGAGAGAGAGAGAGAGAGAGAGAGAGAGAGAGAGAGACTTAGATAAGCCAAAATTTCAGTCTTTAATTATTAACAGTTTTAAAAATACTGTGATCTCTTTTTTGGATGTTAAAATCAAGACAAAAAATTACGAAATAAAAATAACCGTCATTAAAATTCTCTAAATTTTGTAAACAACTAAAATTAAATAAGTCTACGGTAACTGACACCAGTGTTTCATTGGTTTAGATCTGCAAAATGTTTTTATATACAGGGTGTTTCATATGTCTGGAGAGATAGCTTTTACGTTTTTTTTTTTCTACGTAGAGAGACTAAGAACAATTGAGGATTCGAGAGGCAAGATAAGAGTGGAAGTGCAACGAATTTCTGCTGAAGCAATCAGAAATATTCAGAGTTTGCTAGTTACGAGTAATGAAGTGTCTTGAAGTTGAGAATGAACAATTTGAACACCTTCTGTAACAATATGCTGAAAATAAAACATTGTCATAAAGTTGTATTACTCTTTTTACATATTTCCGATGTCTCCAGACATATGAAACATCTTGTATACATATATATATATATATATATATAATATATACCTTTCAACCTTTCAAATGTTCCGTGCGATATTCTTCATTTCACGAAGGTCACGCTTGTCGCCCCTATATATAGGCTATATATATATATTAGTGGTGGACCGGTTGTCAGTTTTTCAACATCTGCGGATGCGGATGCGAATTTTTAATTTCAATATCCGCGGATGCGGATGCGGATATTTAGTTAATCTATCAATATAATATAGAATTATGAATATATGACAGAATTTTTCAAATTTCGTGATATTACTATTATGGCAGGCAATGTATAAGAATTAATATTAACGTTTTCATTATGATAAAAATAATAACTCTCAAGAGTTTCAGCCACAGAAAATTCAATGAAACAAGTTTCATTCAATTTTCAATTGCTAATTTTAGAAACTGTGCAAATTTTGCAATGTGTTTGCTATAGAAAATTAGCATTTTTATTTTTGCTAAAGAATTTACTATTTTTTGTATTTATTCACAATAATCTTGTTCGAAACACGATAGACTGCTTGATCTAATACGAACAATTTCATTCTGAAAAGTTACTATGTTGCTGTGAAAAAAAAAATCAGTGGAGTACGCACAGCGGCACAAGCAGTGTTTGTTGAGTTAATGGTATTTATATTTTGAGGTTTATATATTTGCTTGTTCATTAATAATTAATACTTTATATGTAATGAGCATGATTGGGCCTTATAAGCTACTTTATAAGCTATCATAATTTGATTGTAAATTGCATAATTTATTAGAGGTATTATCCGCATAACATCCGCAGTCAGAAGTGCGGATGCGGTTGTTAAAAATGATGCAGATATCCGGTCCACCACTAATATGTATATGGGATTGAACTTTTATAAATATGTTAACCCCTCCGTCTATGGCCTGGGTTGGTTCGAAGTCGACGGGAGTTCTAGTTAGGTGGCAGCAACGGATGTATTATTCGCAGTAGTTTTCTTTTATATTACTCTCCGAGTTCTTCTATAGTGGCTCGGAGGATTCTGGTAGACTTACTAAAATTCTCTGAAGATTCCCAGATTCTTCTTATAGCATATCGGGGAATGTGACTGACCAAGTTCCTGAAGAGAACAAGGCTCGAAGGAGAAGATAAAGACTATTTCTTACTGGATTTTACTGCAAAAAGGTACAGGTAGTGCTCAACCTTTGAATCTATTTCTTAATAATAAATGGAAGATTTTATTTGGGTTTATATACCCTCAAAACTGCTAACATCATTATTATTAAATGTTGAAAAGGCTGCATTATTTTGCACAATATTCGAAAATAAAGTGAATCTTTTAGCTGTGGTAAGGTTTAAACGAATAAACAAGATATTTGAAGATGAAGCCATATTTTTATCTTAAACCGCGTATTTTCAGATCTGATGCTATCATGATCATGATAAAAGTGGAAATTGAACTATGCATCTTTACACTAAAATATGCATACGAATAAAAATTAAAGGTTTAAGATTTACAATTAAATGCTTAGGCAAGACGTGACTTCTTCTTTTATACGAAGAGAGAATGTATACAAAATATGAACATTGCAAAGCTTAAGCAGGATTCATTATTAAGCGAAATCTAAAAAAATGATTAAGAGATTTTAAAGACAAGTCACCAATTATTTGGCAAAGTAAAAAGCAAATAATTTTTTTATCCAAACTCGCGTTGGGCGATTTTGGTCCTTATGTAAAAATGAATACACACATATGTACATACATTTGATTATAGGCATTATATAAAGTTAAACATATACGAATATACAGGATTATATAAATACATGAACCATATAACACATGAATTTAAATGGATACAAGAACTATATAAATGAATACAAGAATTACATGAAGAATAAGATAGTATAGGAATATGGGAATTATTTATGGTTCATTTTTACACACACACACACACACACACACACACACACAATATATATATATAATATATATATATATATATATATATATACACACAGGCCCGGATTTAGCTATAGGCGAACTAGGCGATCGCCTAGGGCCTCGCGCCAAAGGGGGCCTCGCTCAAGCCGTTTTGCGCGTTCTGTTCAAGTGATATTAATGATTTAGAACTCTATGAAGAACTTAAAGTACTTTGCAGGTTTATACCTGAGAAAACAGATCTCGGAAATGCCCTTGTTTATATAGTGCAAAAACAACTAAGTGAGATTTATCCTAATGTTTATGTTGCACTTCGAATAGTATTAACCATCCCAGTTACTGTTGCTTCGGCTGAAAGAAGTTTCTCGCGTCTGAAACTTATTAAAACATATTTGCGTTCCACCATGTGTCAAGCGAGATTGCAATCATTAGCTATGTTATCAATAGAAAACGATATAACAAATTCATTAGATTATTCTCAATTAATTGAAGAGTTTAGCTCGAAGAAAAGTTGAAAAGCATTGCTGTAATATTCAAGGAGCATCTGAACCAAATATTAAAGCATTAATATTTAGCCTGATAAGTCGATCGCTCACTATTATAAAAAATGAAATGTCAACATCTCTTATACATCACATATGAAAAACGTTTTTATACTATGGAAAGTCATTACCTATAATATTATATAAATCTTAGAAATCATTGTCTTATATTTTCGATACAAATCTTGATTCATATTATAATTTATACTTATTTGTATGGTTTTTTATATTTCTTATACAATTTTCATGCGTGATTATTTTGGTTTGGTTTAATTTTTAAGTGCTAGCATAGTTCTGTCTATGCGGGATTCTAATATTGCTGGTATAGTACCGATAATTAAGTCCATATTTTCATATATATAGGCCTAGGGCCTCGCAAATTCTAGATCCGGCCCTGTATATATATATATATATATATTATATATAAAGTGACAAAGCGATACCTGACATAAATGCATTCTTTGAAGAGGAATTGCAAGGAGAGTATATAACAGACTTTGAGTTTACACCAGAAGATGTAGCGAGAGCTATAGGACAAATGAAACTACATTCAGCTGCAGGTCCGGACAATCGGAACGCATTATTTTAAAAACTGTAAAAATGAAATAGCTACACCTTTATACTGGATATGGAGAAGATCCCTAGACACTGGGGAAATACAGAGCATCTTGAAAAGACAAACATTGTCCCTATATATAAAGGAGGGGATAGATCTCAAGCAAAGAACTATAGACCAGTGTCATTGACGTCCCACCTCACCAAAGTATTGAAAGAATAGTTAGAGAGAAAATTTATGATTTCCTGGAGACACGGGAAAGATTCACGAAAATCAGCATGGATTCCGATCAGGTAGATCATGCCTATCACAACTAATAGAGCACTACAACATATCCTAGATGCATTGGAAGGCAATGACAACTACGATGTTATATACACAGATTTTGCTAAAGCCTTTCGATAAATATGACATGGTATAATAGCACATAAATTAAAGACATGGGAATAACAGGCAAAGTGGGAAAATGGATCTACAACTTCCTTAGTGATCGTCTGCAGGTCGTCAAAATTCAAGGTATATCATCATCAGAATCGGAAGTACGCAGCTCAGTACCACAAGGGACAGTACTGGCACCACTCCTGTTCATTATCATGCTAACAGACATAGACAGCGGAGTAAACAGCAATAGTAGAGTAACATCCTTTGCAGACGATACAAAGATCAGCAGAAAATCAGCGATGTACATGACGTGGAGGCCTTGCAGAGGGATACGAACAAAATATACAAATGGTCAGAAGACAACAACATGTCATTCAACGCCGAGAAATTTCAGCTCTTGAGATATGGTAGAAAGAAGAACTTAAACAGACGGCATATTATGCTCCAGATAGACAGGAAATTCAGAGAAGCATGAAAGCGATTGATCTCGGATAATAATGACAGATGATGCGAAATTCGAAACACAAAATCAATAGCGATAAATAAAGCAAAAAGAGTCGCCGGACAGGTTCTAAGAACGTTCAAGAGAAGGGACAGGACAGTAATGATTCCCCTGCTAAAAACACTGATTATACCAAAACTTAAATACTGCTCAGTTTTTGACGTCCCCATATAAAAAGGAAGAAACTAATAAACTAGAAGAAACGCAAAGGCATTTCACAGCCAAGATTGATGGTTGCAAAGAACTCAACTACTGGGAAAGACTACGTAAACTAAATCTGTACTCACTGGAAAGAAGAAGAGAGAGGTACATCATAATCTACATATGGAAAATGATTGAAAACTGGTACCAAACCTAAAACTAAACCCAATTACCATTCAAACAACACTGGAAAATAGGAAAGGCAGAATGTGTAGTGTTCCCAAATTAAAAGCACGACAAGGGACCTCCTCAACCCTGAAGGAAAATAGCTTGGTTGTCAGGGGGCCAGACTTTTCAACCACCTTCCTAAGGACCTCAGAACGTAACGGGGGTCAAAGTTGAAGTGTTCAAAAAAAGACTGGATGCCTGGCTCAGGACAGTACCAGATGAGCCGGACGTGCCTGGCTATGTACGGTGGAGAGCGCAAGAAAGCAACTCGCTCCTCCACCAGGCCACCAGCTTGACTTCCGTGTGAAGAGAGACCAACACACGAAACAACATAAGGTAAGGTATATATATATAGGGGCGACAAGCTTGACCTTCGTGAAATGAGGAATCATCGTACGGAACATTTGAAAGGTTGAAAGGCATATATATATATATATATATATATATATATATATATTAGGCCGGGTCGAAAATTGGACATTTTTTATTTCTTAAAAGTACACTGTGATAAGTTTCATTTTATCATCTTAACAAAATATTAAAATCAAGCATGTGCTACCCCTGCTACCCCTAGCACATACCCACCACCTTTTTTTACCCTCATATTTGCATATATTTAAATGGGAAAAAATGTCATTTCTTAAAAAGTACACTTTGTGAGAAAGTTTTTTTTATCACTTTAACAAAATATTAAAAATCAAGCATGTGCTACCCTACTACCCCTATCACATGCCCCTCCCTTTTTTACCTTCATATTTGTATATGTTTAATGTTGTTATAAAGGGTGATCCAGAGAAATGGGACCCAAAAAAACCCCTGTAACTCTTAAAGTATAAGTCCTTTTATAAATCATACGCATCATTCGAAGAGGATAGTTACAAGTTTGTACAGGATTGTATAGGTTTTGACAATACAAGACAAGATAAGATACAAAACAAAATAAAAGTGTTAGTTAAAACTAACCCTTCAAGATGACTGCATGGACTGTGGAACAGCTGCGTTTCATACTGAGCAATATTATGAGCATGGAAGAAGTTAGTTTCAGCTCAAAGATCTTCAAGACAATTTTCAGATGTCAAAATCACCTTCTAAGAAAGTAATCCGTCGGTATGTCAGAAATTTTACCCTAACTGGCAGCATTGGAAAAAGAAACCAACTGGAGAGTGCGCACAGCAAGGATAGACGAGATCATTAACAGAACTCATGAAATTGTACAGGATAATCCTAACATAAGCATCAGACGTGCTTCTCAGCTGTTAGGAGTTGGATATGGAACAACACACCGTATATTCAAGCAAAATTTAATGCTCTTTCCATATAAAATTCAAACAGTGCAACAACTAAACGATGGAGATTTCGCACGAAGACGACAATTCTGTCAATGGATCCAACAGAAGGTAAATGACACCACCAATTTCTGACACACCGACGGATTACTTTCCTAGAAGGAGATTTTGACATCTGAAAATTTGTCTTGAAAGATCTTTGAGCTGAAACTACACTTCTTCCATGCTCATAATATTGCTCAGTTATGAAACGCAGCTGTTCCACAGTCCATGCAGTCATCTTGAAGGGTTAGTTTTAACTAACACTTTTATTTTGTTTTGTATCTTATCTTGCCTTGTATTGTCAAAACCTATACAATCCTGTACAAACTTGTAACAATCCTCTTTCGAATGATGCGTATGATTTTATAAAAGGACTTATACTTTAAGAGTTACAGGGGTTTCTTTTGGGTCCCATTTCTCTGGATCACCCTTTATGTTACATGAAAAGTTGTTTGTTTAATGCTTGATATTTTTATGTTTCAGATAAATAGAAATAATTTTTCAGACAAATTGAAATAATTTGCATTTGTTTTAATTATAATTTGAATTATCATAAATTATAAATTACATATAATTTGATTTTACTTCTGAATATAAACTATGACTACTAGAAGCAAGTCCTCAAATGCAGCCTTTGGATATCCTACAGAATTCCCCGCAGCCATGACTCCTTCAAAAGCAGATGTTGAGACACTACCTTTTTGTGCGCCGTCGTGAAGAAACTAAATCAAAAGGATCAGCAACTGCTAGTGATTGTTACAGGGTTGTTGTAAAAGATATTGAAGACATTTGGGTGAAATTTTCTTTTCCTGCGATTAACACCAAAGGTATCTATTTTAAAGTCAGTCGACTAATAGAAGAAGCCTCAAAATTGAACAAGGTGCCGTTACATCGAAGAAATGAAAGTTTTGCCTTAAAAGTAGCTCAGTATGATGAAATGTTTGGTATATCTTCTTGTGAATGGTATAATAAGGGAATTGATAGGAAATCTTGCAGGTGTAAGGATAAAATACTAATGGCAGAATGGGAGTCTTTTGTGGGTCAAAAGAAAGAAAAAATCAGTTAAGACCAATTGATCGCATAGCTAGTTCAACAAAGAAGAGATCTTTAGCAAGAGCCCAAGAAGAACAAAACCATCAACTAAAAGCGCAGGAAGAAATGACTGAAGCCACCAATGTTTTACCATCGGAATTTATAGAAAATACCGAAGACATGGATGTAGATTCAGAGAGTCAGGATGTAGATTATGAGGCCGATTTAGAATTGAGTGAGAATGTTCAGAACAGGCACTCCTATAAAAACCTAGCATTAACAGCAGATCGTTATCGTGTAAGTTGTAGAGCTGCAGCTGCAATAGTCAATGCAGCTTTAAAAGATATGGGGATCCTTAACCACACCAACATGCTTGACAGAAAGAAATTAGAAAGAGAAAGAAATCGCATGGGTGAAACAAATACTTTTAGGTCTAAATTCGAAAATCTGAAGATGGAGTGCTTGGATTTGATAAAAGGAAAGATAACACATTAACTAAAAGTGGAAAGATAAAAGAAGAACACTATGTTATTGTGAAAGAACTTGGAAGCATCTATGTAGACCATGTCACACCAGATAATGGAACTGCTCGCTGCATAGCAGAAGAGTTGATAACTATTATTACAGACTCGAACAGCCATAAAACTGGTTGAAATTCATCTTAACAGACCAGTGCAGTGGTTGGTGTGCCTCTTGCATTTGAATGAGCTGCCTTTTATGCACGTCTACAAGGCCATTGATGGTAAAACAACAGGTCCAAATACTTTTGTGGGTTCAATTGGGAACAAGCTGAAAACAGATTTAACAAAATTGGGGTAGTCAAATATTCTCGCGTAAAGGGAAACATTAAAGAAATTCCAGCAAATGTTGTGAAGGAGTAAGCAGTGATCAAAGATATCTCTATGATATGTGTCTGGCAGTGCAAACTGGAGACACTTCTCAAGATCTGTCCACTCGATCCCAGGTACCCTTCACCATGCTCGCTGGCTAACTCTAGCCAACAGGGTCCTTCGATTATATATCTCAAAACCTTCGAGATATAGTCAAGATTATTATGCAGTTCTATGCTCGAGGGTGGTTTTAGATAAAATCTCATCTTAATGCAACTGATGGTGCATATAACTTTTGGCATTTAATGTGCTTGCTTCGAAATTTAGATAAACAACATAGTTCAATCATAGAACCAGTATTAAAGAATAACGCCGACTTTGCCTACCCAGAAAATATACTCATATCAATGGTAACTGACAAGAGACTAGAAATTAGGGAGCAAGCTATTCAGAAAATCATCCTTTCAAGAACAGGATTTTCAGGTACCAGAAACTTTGAGTTGCCTCGAACCCTCAATTTCCAATCTACTGACTACACCGAGATGATCGATTGGCATAAAAAGATCATTACTCCACCGCTGCTAAACAATTTTAACGACGATGAGCTACTACAGGGTCGATGTAAGCCACTGGAGATAGCTTCTTTTCCATGCCACAAAGTGTGGAAAGGGCAGTGAACCTAGTAACAAAGGCATGTCAGGAAAGAATAGGATATGACAACCGTCAAAAGTTTATCTTAAACTCATTAGAATCAAGGCGAAAACTGCCCAAGTTTGAATGGAATGAGTAAGAAACATATGAAATAAAATTTCCTAATGATATTGAAAATATCTTCCCTTTTGATGTAATAAGGAACAATGAAAAAGTGAATTGAATTTTAGCACATTTGTTGTGCCTATTTTTTTCTTCTGAATATATTGTTGTATTTAATTAATTTTCCTAATACTGTACATTATTAAATAAAATATTATACGTTAATAATGTAGAGTAATGAATGTAGAGTAAGTCTTGCATAAATGGAAATATTCTTCAATATAGGTGAAAAAGTGAAAAATTGTGCCAGGGGTAGGAGGCTTTAAACAGTGAAAATAATTTATGAGGGGGTTCCTGTGTTCCATTCCCGGCCTATATATATATATATATATATATATATATATATATATGTTATTATACAAGATGTTTCATATGTCTGGAGACATTGGAAATATGTAAAAAGAGTAATACAACTTTATGACGATGTTTTATTTTCAACATATTGTTACAGGTGTTAAAATTGTTCACCCTCAACTTCAAGACACTTCATTACTCTGAATATTTCTGAGTGTTTCAGCAGAAATTTGTTGCAATTCCACTCTTATCTTACCTCTCAAATCCTAAATTGTTCTTCGTCTGTCAACGTAAAAAAAAAAAAAAAAAAAAAAAAAAGGGCTATCTATGACTCCACACATATGAAACACCCTGTATATAAAAACATTTTGCAGATCTAAACCAATAAAACACTGGTGTCAGTTACCGTAGACTTATTTAATTTTAAATGTTTACAAAATTTACAAAATTCAAAGAATTTTAATGGCGTTAATGGCAGTTATTTTTATCTCGTAATTTTTTGCTTTGATTTTAACATCCAAAAAAGAGATCACAGTATTTTTAAAACTGTTAATAATTAAAGACTGAAATTTTGGCTTATTTAAGTCTGTGTGTGTGTGTGTGTGTGTGTGTGTGTGTGATAATAAAGATATGGAAAATAATTATCTAAAATCATTTCGTAGAGTGTGCACGGGTGCAGAGAATTCAAAAGAGGAGACCGCCTGCAAATGCTAAACAGCTCTTCAAAACGTCTCAATGATAAACTCGAGTGCGAAACTTTGCTTTCAAATTCTGGCTCAAGTACAGTAAACATTTCAAATGTTCGCAGAAAATGGCTAATGAAAGAAAATTATGGTTATTTTTAAGCTACTTGAATTTAATTCCTAACGTAGTGCGTAATCTTAAAACCTAAATTATTAACTTGCATTCTAATGAAAGATCGGGCTGCATGCATAAATATAATTTACACCATTTAAAATCTAACATTTTAAACCAACGGGCGCGATAAGAGTTTTTAAGTGATATACGATATACATAAATAAGGCGAACCGCTTTAAATTGACTTATATTGTGATTATACTAATGGTTAGCCAGAGCCCGTATCTCGGTGGTCAAAGGCGTTTCCCTTAGTAAACTGAGGTCGGGAGTTCGACTCTTAGTGGTATTAGTAATCATGATTCAGGAGTCATCGCAATATGCGGCACCAGTTGACTCGAGGGCTGTACTAGTTTCTGGCCTTCCTCGTAGATTCCTATACCAGTGATTACGTCATCAATACAAGTTTTCATCATATAAAATTTATGAAACTTCGAGAGTGAGAAGTTTTACGTAAGCAATATTTCAAGCAAAGGTGGGCACTTGCGTTTTTTTTTGCGGTACTGCGGTACTGCGGTACCACCGCACTACCAAACCGGTACCGCATAACGCAGTACCGCAAAGGATCGCTGAAAGTACAGCCTGTACTTTCAGCGATCCTTTGCGGTACTGCGTTATGCGGTACCGGTTTGGTAGTGCGGTGGTACCGCAGTACCGCAGTACCGCAAAAAAAACGCAAGTGCCCAGCTTTCAAGTCGTTGATCCTCTTATTCGTGTGCATTTGAAACACTTGTGGTATAATAGGTTTATTAAAAGACCCCCTGTACCAATTATTCATTTGAAATCAATAACGAGGAAAGGCTGGTTTACAGTCCTTGTTTCATTTCAATAAATCAAGTTTATCGTTTTAGATATTTTTCCACTGCGATATAATTGAGGATCGTCAATTCATCACTTTTATGGTCATACAGAGAGAGAGAGAGAGAGAGAGAGAGAGAGAGAGAGAGAGAGAGAGAGAGAGAGAGAGAGAGAGAGAGAGAGAGAGAGAGAGAGCACGAAAAAGAAAAATATTTTATAAAAATCATAGCAAGTTTATTAGAGCAAAAATAAACAAGAAACTTGCATTTTATATAATAAACCATGAAGTTTTTGTCATGCCCCACTCAATTATGATGCTCAAAATGTGCCTAATTCTGCTCTACAGATTCGCGAATATACATAAAGAAGGTTCGGATGACGACTTTGGCAACTGACTTTGGTAATTTTTTTTTTAAATATTTCTTCTCTGACAAACTCCTATGCAAAATGATTCTAAAGGCGACAAGTCTCGTGATCTAGTTTGGTGAGTGGGACTGGGACCGTCAAAATGAAGCTTTTGCGTTACTGATCGAAGCAATTAGGGGCCTTTTCCTCCACCCAGTTTAGACCTTCTTCAGAGGTGTAGAACGTGGCAGCACCCTTCTGAACAACGTGTTTGGAAGATGTTTCACGCTGATCCAAATATCGGTCTTCGTCGAGTGTACAACGATAGGTACCATGTGACGTTACAGTAACTGCTATCACTATCTACAGATCTTCAAAGATATAAAGACCGCTAATCTTTGATAAAGTTAAACCACCCAATGCTGTCACTCTGGGGAGATGTACGGGAATCTCGCGTTCCTCTGAGTCTTCCAATGCTCATCAATTTACAGTCCTTTCTGTTCACCATTCCGTTCATGTACCCAACACTCCCTTTCCAAAAAAGCTTCTAATTCTAAGAGGTTAGGTGTGCTGTGCCGCCTCCGCAGTTTCTTCACCCCCAAGTCAGTTGCTGTCTCTGTACGAGGATCTTGTCCACCACTGTATGTAATACGATTCTCATGTGTGGGGTGGCTCAACCCACGCAGCCGTACTTGAACGTATGGAATCAAAAAGGATTTTCGTCTCATCAATTTCCCGACTCTTACTGACTGTTTTCAATCCCTCTCTCTTCGAAGCAATGTTGCCTCACTCTTTCTTTACTATCGCTATTATAGCGGACACTGCTCTTCTAAACTCTCTAACTGCATACCTCCTCCTTTAAGGAGAGCACGCAGTACCCGACTTTCTACACATTCTCATTCCTTTTCTGTCCAACTCTCTAACGCAAAGGTTAATCGGTATTTGCAGTCTTTCATCTACTCAACCGGTCAACTCT
Organism: Bathynomus jamesi; assembly: GCA_023014485.1. Taxonomy (NCBI): domain Eukaryota; kingdom Metazoa; phylum Arthropoda; class Malacostraca; order Isopoda; family Cirolanidae; genus Bathynomus; species Bathynomus jamesi. The sequence goes on from JAJOZX010007795.1 coordinate 32,311, forward strand.
GGAACAATCTTCCTCAATCCATCTTTCCCCATATTTCTGACATCCAATCTTTCAAACGCAGAGTGTCTAAACGTCTCGAAGTCCCTGGACCTTGATTTTTGGCTCTCTTCTTCCTCTATTTCTGGGGGGGGGGGGGACGCGTTTATGCGGGCGTTCGCCCTTGGCTCATCCTTTCTGCATAAAGAAAAATGGAACCCTGATGAAAGGAAAGAACGTGTTAAACAAAATAAAGAAAAAGCAAAAAAATAAAATAAATAAAAATAAGTAAACATTTTCTCGAGAAGTTTTCTGAAGCATAACGAAACTGGCCTTCATTTGCATGATAACTTACCTCTCGTATACACACACACACACACACACACACACACACACAAGAGGTAAGAAGTTACCATGCAAATGAAGGTTTTTTTATATATATATATATATTAGGGTGACAATAAAAATCGAAAGTTGGAGTTTTTATTGGCCATTTGTTCAATGCTGCTACTACATGAGAAAACAATGTACTGTAAATATTAGGTCATTCAGATAATATTTAAGGGTGTCTCAAGTGAGGTAAATAATTCTCCTTATAACAAAAATTAATTATTCATTACCTAGTAAAAATAAATTAATATTTTTTTTAATTAATGTAAAAAACGTTAGTTTTAGTTCATAAGGTTTAAGTGAAGGCGTACTCCAATCGTAATAAGTCTTCTTCTTCTTTCTCTTCGCCCGTTCCCGCCTCTATGCGGGGTCGGCGTTTCTGACCAGCCTCCTCCACACAGCCCGGTCCTGGGCTTCTTCCCCCGACAAACCCTTCTCCCTCAATCGTCCCTCACCTTCTCCATCCACCTTCGCTTCGGTCTGCCTCTCTTTCTCCTGCCATGCACCTCCATTCATCGTTCTCTTACCCACATAATCTTCGTCCCCTCTCATCACATGTCCATACCACTTCAGTCTACTTTCTTGTATCTTCCTCGAGATTTCTCCAACCTTTGTTGTGCCCTTATCCTTCATTCCTTACTCTATCCAACCTTGTCACTCCGCACATCCATCTGAGCATTCTCATCTCCGTTACATCTAGTCTTTTCTCATGATCTTTCTTTATAGCCCAAGACTCAGCCCCATACATCATAGCCGGTCTTACCACAGTCTTATACACCTTTCCCTTAACCCTTGCGCCTATTCTTCGGTCACACAACACCCCTGAAACTTTCTTCCAATTTTTCCAACCAGATTGCACTCTGTGTGTTATTTCTGTGTCCAGCTCACCGTCCTCAGCCACTCTCGATCCCAAGTACGTAAACTTACTTATCTCTTTAACCTCGCTCCTCTAAACTAATTTCTGAGTCTTGATTTCGTAGAACCTCAGGTACTCCGTTTTTCTTTCTGCTGATTTTCAACCCTCTGTCTTCAAAAGCCCTCCTCCATTCCTCCAATTTTCTTTCTACTACTTCTCTCCTGTTGCTGCACAGAACAATATCGTCTGCAAAGAGCATACACCAAGGGGATTGATCTTTTATCCCCTGGGCCAACACATCCATAAATATATTCCAGGGTGTCTTTCATTCAATTGTAGACCACCATTAATTCTTGCTTTTCCTCAAGCCATACCCTTTTTCAATGTACCAGGCTGAGACTTCCTATGATCCTCAACAACCTGCAAGAGATGTTGGCGCTGTTCTTCATTCTTCGTAATCTTTGTATTGAAGGCCTGATCAAGACAATTCCCTCTCTGCCTGTCATTGACGACTTTTAGTCCTTCAACTATAGTCAAACCAGTCTTGAAATCTTCGTCGTCCGGCCAGGTCTCTGGTTCCTTGGACAAGAAACCATCATTAATTTTTAGAAGTTCAAAGAGAAGCTTTGATCCTTTCGAGGCAAAGTCCGAGAGCTGCTTTGTTGAAATGGAAGAAACAGCAGGTATTGGGGCTCGCTTTGGAGGATCTTCAGCAGCTTCTTTTTCGAGGATTGATCGAGCGATATTCTTTTTCGTCGTTGCATTGGTACCTTTATCAAAGAGTGCGAGACCAATCAAGTACTCGCTGAGGTACCATAAGTGACGACCGAGGACACTAAGGCAGGATGCTAAGATCTTTTCATCGTGGTACTTTGCTAGGTCTTGAAGAAGCTTCAAATCGTTCGCGGGCAGATGAAGGACTGCTGGCCGTGAACCACGCGCTGACATATAACTCCAGGGCAAAAAATACAAATCGTTTCAAGCCAGACATTTCACGAGTTGTAAGTCTGAACTGATGGGAAAGCAGCAGGATTTTTAATGAATAAATTACTTTTGCCATCCAACGTGCTCGGTGAAGTGCTCCAGGTCGCCGAAACCTAAAGTTAGGTAAATTACCTCCAAGGATTGTAATCGACAACTCCAAGAATTCACGGTAATCATCCCTCGGCTGATGTTTTGTCAGATATAGATTCCAGCAAGCGATCAGTTCTTCTCGATTCTCATTCAGACTCATGGAAGGTCTGACAGGGTCTTGTACTTATCTTGGCAAATTGTATTCCACGTCTCTTTGAAGCGGGAGAATAGGAGGATATCTGGACCAGATGATGGTCCCATGCATTCCATGTACGCCTTCTCAACGACAAGTTCTAGGATGTGATGGCGACATGCAAGGTATAAGAGTCGGCGGCCGAGTTTCTGCTCCAAAATTACGCATGCCCCAGACAAGTAACCAGTATTTGAAGCTGTAGTGTCGAAGCTCATAGCTGATACCTTTTCTGACACATTCCATTCTTTGAGCGCAGCATGTACCACCGAGGCGATGACCTCACCCGTTCCTGATGTCAGCTTAGGTACACCCAAGAGCTTCTCGGTATCAACTCCGGTTACGAAAATGGCTAGTCGGTCACACCGACCACCTTCATCGTCTGGTAGAATTTTTCCGTCCCAGTGAACAGTGAGCACTTCGTTGGGTGTGAACCTTTGTTTAATCTTTTCTGCCGTCGCCGAACGGAGCCTTTCTCGTGATTTTATAATGGTTTCATAGTTGAGCGCGAGTTTTTGTGAGTTATGGCCGAGGCTTCTAGCCGTAGCGTCGATAATCCGGTGTGCTGAACGATGACTGATTCCTGTGCGATCCAATGTACTTGCCAATTCGGGAGTGATGACTTGGATAGTGCCACGAGCATAACACTTGCGTTTTTCAGGAGAGGCGGGCGGTGAGTCTTCAGATGATGGCGCAGAACTTGGTGCTTCAGACGTAGAGATTCCAGCTCAATATTTTCAAAAGTAATATTGGCTTGAGGTTGGTGCTGAGCTAGGCGTCTTTCAGTTTGTTCCCGACGCATGACAGAATGAGCCATTTTCTTGTCAACTCCTCCCATTACTCCCCTCCTCCCTTTTTCTCGCTGAGCAATAAGGAAGGCTCGATCTTCTTCGATGGTCAAAAGTTAGTTCCATCGCTTTAGGGTGGGCGACATCGAAAAGATTTTCCAAATTATCACGGAACTCATCTTCTTTTTTCCGCTGGGTTTCCGTAGCGCGAGCACGATTTTTCTGGAGAAGCTTCCAAGTAAAAAAAGATCTACCACTTTTCGACCAATGCTCTTCTCTGTGATGGTAGGTATCCGGGATTTCTCCCAGTAACCAATGACTGATGATGCCACCTCCTTCGCTGAGTCGTTCACTGTCTTCTTGTGCTCTATGTGAAAGTGAAAAAACAGGCGTAAAACGTCTCCAATTGAAGGAAGCCGTGCGCCCTTGATCTCGGGTATGGGATGGCCAATGAGCCAAATTTGACTCGCTGTGCGGGTAGTCGCCATTGGGCCTAAGAAAAGAAAAGAAACGTATATTAAATTAAAATAAGAATCAAAGCATTAATTTTTTTCGTATTATGATTCCATTTTTAAAGATCTCATTTATATTGTAATATATATATAATATTATATATATATATTATATATATATATATATATATATATATATATATATATATATATATATATATATAATATATATATATATATATATATATATATATATATATATATATATATATATACAGGGCCGTCGAGAGCCATTAACGGGCTCCAGGGCTAGCAAACATTACGGGCCCCCACACCAAGTGTCAAGGCATTATGTATATGCAATAAATCTATTAATAATTATATATATATATTATACTTTAATAATATAATATTTAACTTTATAAAAATTAAGTAATTCAATAGTTCAAGTGTTTCAAACCTCTTCGTGCAACACCCAAAACACAAGTGAGAGATTTGGTTAAATATTTCTCAAGTTTATTGACCTTGGCTACTTTCGATCATACCACAAAGCGTGAGAACGGAAGCTACATTTGAAAAAATGTGTCAGATTGATGAATTTTAGTGTTGACTTTTAGGATACTCAGATATTACATGTAAGAAATTACATGTAAGGAGCTCTGAATGAAAAAACGTCACAATTTCTTAATGATTATTATGATCCTTATTTATTTTTTACGATTTTTTTATTCTCCTGCGGGCCCCCAGACACCCGGGCCCCGGGGCACTGGCCCCCCCCACCCCCCCTCTCGACGGCCCTGTATATATATTTATATACTCGTATATATATATATTATCATAGGAAATCAAATTCAGTTCCAAATTTATATAATTTAAACATCAAACTATGCCAACAATTAATGAAACTTTTCTAAAACAATTTCCAATAATAATATAATCAATGTATCAAAATAAAATATTACCTTAGATATCTTAAAAGAATCGGGAGAGAACTTCTAAGCGTTGTTTTCAGTCAGGCAGTCGTATGCAAAATGAACTTGAAGCACCAAAAGCTGATCATCCAAAGATTGATACACATCATATTATTTAACGATTTATTTATGAAAATTTTAATTTAATGAAATAAATTAATCGATTTGCATAATCTATAGTATGAAATAAAGGAAACAATTCTATTAAATTATATAATACACTTGCATTCTCGAAACATTTTTGTTTTTGAAGCGTTGTCGAAACTCGTTCATTCTTGAAATTTCTTCCGCGCGACAGTTTCATTCATGTGACTCGAGGCACCCCTAAATGCTTTCCGAATTCCATGAGATTTCGTCTACGGTGTTTCCTCATAGGGTGGCAGCATTGAACAAATAGCCGGCAAATTTTTTTTGAATTTCAAATTTTATCCCTATAAGAAGTTGTCACCCTAATATATATATATATATATATATATATATATATATATATATATATATATATATATATATATATTAGTGGTGGACCGGATGTCAGTTTTTCAACATCTGCGGATGCGGATCTTTAATTTCAATATCCGCGGATGCAGATGCGGATATTTAGTTAATCTATCAATATAATATAGAATTATGACTATATGACATAATTTTTCAAATTTCGTGATATTACTATTATGGCAGGCAATGCATAAGAATTAAAATTAATATTAATGTTTTCATTATGATAAAAATAATAACTCTCAAGAGATTCAGCCACAGAAAATTCAATTGTTGGTTTACGTCGTCGTCGTCGACCTAGGCAAGCTACGGCTTGGGACCGTAGCGCATCTATCCGGTATAGGTTAACCTGGATGATGTAGCCATAAGCACTGCCGCTGGTTATGTGCCAACCAGTGATTATCTCACTAGCCGTATTGAGTCCGTTAGGCGAAACTGCGACAGTACCAAAGGTGGAAAATATAACCCTTGGATTTCTATTATTTATTTGTAAAATGGACATGGTATTAGATTAAAATAATTATTTGAATATAAATAATTAACTGACAATTGTGATATATAATTAATTATGTTTACATACAATAAAATAATACATATACATAAAATTAGTATTAATGTGGTTTACAATTGAATTATGATGGGTAACTAATTTAAAATGAATTTATAGCTATTCCGAAATTCAAGACGGTAAAATTAACATTTATCTTTAAACTAAAATAAGAGTATTCACTACACACTCCCCCACCAGAGAGGAAGTTCAAAGAGTTCCGAACGACACAGATTTCCCCGGGACCTTTTTGGTAGCTACATGTACCTCACTTAAGGTTGATTCCAAAAACGCAGGCTTAAGACGATCGATAGAACCTTGTCGACCTTGGAACCGCGCTGGATGAGAAATGATTTGCGCGTACGTCGGAGAACTTCATAGGGCCCGTCATATGGACATTGGAGAGGCCGTTTTGGGACAGGTACACGAACGAAAACGTGGGTACAAGATTGGAGGGCTGGGGAAACAAAGATGTTCTGTTGGCTAGTCAATCGAGGGGGAACAGGCTGAAGGGACTGCATGTGAGAGGAAAGTGTTTGAGCGAATTCCGTAGGATCGCATGACTTATCCCCTGCAGTGAAGTAGCCACCTGGTAGCCGCAGTGTTGTTCCATAGACTAGTTCAGCCGCTGTAGTCTTCAGATCACTCTTAAATGCAGAGCGAATACCAAGCAACACGAGTGGAAGCTTATCCATCCAATGGGAGTCTTCGTGACACATAAGGGATGACTTCAGCTGGCGATGGAAGCGTTCGACGAGGCCGTTAGCTTGAGGATGATACGCACAGGTATGCGCATGTACTGTACCCAACAAGCTGGTAAACTTCTTCCAAAGCGAAGACTCAAATTGGCGACCTTGGTCAGTGATGACTTTTGTCGGCAATCCAAATCTTGATACCCATCCATGAAGAAAGGCTCTTGCAACAGTGTCCGCTTGGATATCAGGAAGTGGGATGGCTTCAGGCCATCTGGAAAAGCGGTCGAGACAGGTGAGCAGATAACGTTGGCCTTGAATCACTGGAAGAGGGCCAACAATGTCTACATGAATTACCTCAAATCGCTGGGATGGGGGCGGAAATGCGTCAAAGGGGGACCTGGTGTGCCTTTGGACTTTGGCACGCTGGCAGGCAAGGCACGTTTTGGTCCGTGTTTGACATCCTTCCGCATCGAGGGCCAAACAAAGCGAGAGGTAACCAGGTGTTGCGAAGCACGGATACCAGGATGGGAGGGCTTATGAAGATCCGTGAAGACTGCTTTTCTGTGACATGGAGGGACATAAGGGCGAATAGCAGCTGTTGATACGTCGCAATAGAGGGCACAGACAATCCTGGCATACTCATTTTCTTGAGGGAAAGTGAGTGAGTGGAGTCTTCTCTGAGCAGTTCTTGTAGTTCCGTATCCTTATCTTGATCCTGTGCAATAGCATTCCACAGTGTAGAGCTGAGGGTAACAGAAGTAATCTCTATTCTTGAAAGTGCATCCGCTGGATGTTCAAGACACCTTTGATGTGGCGGATATCTGTGGTAAATTGCGAGATATAATCGAGTTGCCTGATGACTCTGGGAGAGTGGTTACAGCTGTTTTTATTGAAGACAGTGACCAAAGGTTTGTGGTCGGTAAAAACACAAAACTCTCGGCCTTCAAGGAAATGTTGAAAATGCTCACGTTTAAGTAAATAGCAAGAAGTTCACGTCCGAAAGCACTATAACGCGTTTGGGCTGGCTGCAGCTTTTTCGAGTAAAACGCGATGGTGCTTGTTGACCGTTAATGGTTTGTTCCAACACCCCACCGATCGCAACATCTGATGCATCGACCGTCAGAGTTAGGGGGCATTACTGATAGGAAATGACAGAGACAATGCACTATTGATAGCATTTTTTGCATTGTCGAACGCCTGTAAACTATCGCTACACCATACCAATTTCGTTACCTTGCGTTTGTGTGTGATCATAGCGTGTAGAGGAGCAAGAACACTGGCACAGTTTTTGAACTTGTGGTAATAATTTACCAAACCTAGAAACCGACGTAACTCACGCTGATTATTTGGCATAGGGTAATTTTTTATCACTTCACACTTGTCCTGAAGGGGGTAATTCCGTGCTGCGAAATCGTGTGACCAAGAAATTCCAAGTTGGCTGTGCAAACACACACTTAGATGCATTAATAGTAACACCGTATTGTTCTAAGCGTGAAAGAGGAGTGAAAGATGTTCCTTATGTTCCTCTTCCGTTGAGCTGGCCACAAGCAATCATCGATGTAGGCATAAACAAAGTCTAAGCCTCTGGTGACCTCATCTATAAACCTCTGAAAGGTTTGCGCAGCATTCCGTAGCCCGAACGGCATCTTCACAAATTCGAATAACCCAAATGGTGTACAAACTGCAGTCTTGGAATATCCGAAGGCTCTACGGGAATGTGGTGGAAAGCCTTAACGAGGTCTATTTTACTGAAGATAGATTTGCCGTGGAGAAGAGAAGTAAAGTCTTGGACATTTGGTACCGGATATCGGTCCGGGATGGTTGTCGAATTTAAAACCGGTAATCCCCACATGGTCTCCAGTCTCCTGACTTCTTCTGGACCAGGTGTAGGGGAGAGGACCAACTGCTTTTGGAAGGTCTTATTATCCCAAGATCTATCATAAGCTGGAATTGCGATTTGGCAGCTTTCAGTTTGTCCGGGGCAAGACGTCTGGGTTTTGCAAACACAGGGGGACCTTTGTTGTAATGTGATGGGTAATGGTGTGCTTAATGGTATCACCCATCTGCATAGGTTGAAGAATTCCTGGATATCGTTGGAAAAGGCACTGGTACATGGAATTAGGGGAACGAGGGAAAGTGCAGAGTTCGAGGCGTCTGGAAGGGCAACCTGTTTGGCAAGAACAGAAAGCAGTGTGGCCTGGTCGCATAAGCGTCGCTTGTCAAGATCCACCAGGAGTTTGAAATGCTGGAGGAAGTCAGCGCCGATTATGGGATGCTGCACTTGAGCACAGATGAAAATCCACTTGAAGGATCGGTGAAGGCCCAAGTTTAGTTCACGCGACTGAGTACCGTACGTGGGTATGCGTGATCCGTTAGCAGCGTATAGAGGCGGAGATTCCGAGTGCGTATGACCAGATTTTTGAGGGAATACACTGACTGACGCTCCCGGTATCAACCAAGAAATTGACACCAGAGTTCCTGTCCTTTATGAATAACAGGTTGGCAGTGCGAGTACTAGACGCCATTAGGACTCGCTGCTGGGGTTTTCCGACGAAAAATTGCAAGGGGAGATGCACTTCCTAGCCTTCTTTCCAAATTTGGCGTGGTAGAAGCAGATCTTCCCGGAACTCGAACGATGCCTCTTCGTAAATCTTGACCGAGAATGGCTTCTTTGCCGTTGATTTTGTAGCAGAGAAAACGTGGTTGAGTTGTTGACTTAACTCTTTCACTTTCAACTCCAGTTCCGATTGTGTGTTCACGTTGTTGACCGGAGCTGTGTCAATCTCCACTACTTTGTCGGCAGTTTCTGCTAGTTTATCAACTGGAGTAGCAGGATCCATAGTGGCCAAGACACGCTGAGCTGATGGAGGGAAGTTTCTGCAAGAACAACTGTCTAAAGATGTCCTTATCGAAGGTTTGTGCGCGTTCGCCTAGAGCGCACTGCATAGCCCTCAGCATTTGAGTGGGCTTACGGTCTCCAAGTTCTTCTTTTGAGATTAACTGATGTAGTTTCTCACGCTCGGAGACAGTGGTGCGGCACAGGATGGCAGACTTCAGATCGTTGTATGGGTCCTCACTCGTGGAAGTAGACACGATGACGTCACGGACTTCAGAGATGATGCTCGCTGGTAGAGAGGACAAAACATGATCGTATTTTGTCCTGCTAGCGGTGATCCTTCCCAAGTTGAATTGTGATTCCACTTGGTGGAACCAAATAAATGGATCACCCGGCCAGAAGACGGGGAGCTTTACGCTCAAGTGGGAGATGGCACCAGCGTCGTCAGGCATCTTCTCCTATGCTTGCTGACGTACAAGCAAGACGACAAGTTACCAACGAAGGAGTGGAGGTTGAGACGAGCGCAGGCACAGAGCGCACGGGCAGGGTGAGGGGCAGAGGGCACGAGCGACATTACAGTCTGGTCCTAGTCGCTCGGGTGAAGGGGTGATGGGCACGAACGACGTTACAGTCTGGTCCTAGTCGCTCGGGTGAAGGGGGTGATGGGCACGAACGACGTTACAGTCTAATCCTAGTCGTTCGGGTAAAAGGGGGGAATCCAACTCCGGAGTCACCAATTGTTGGTTTACGTCGTCGTCGTCGACCTAGGCAAGCTACGGCTTGGGACCGAGCGCATCTATCCGGTATAGGTTAACCTGGATGATGTAGCCATAAGCACTGCCGCTGGTTATGTGCCAACCAGTGATTATCTCACTAGCCGTATTGAGTCCGTTAGGCGAAACTGCGACAGTACAAAGGTGGAAAATATAACCCTTGGATTTCTATTATTTATTTGTAAAATGGACATGGTATTAGATTAAAATAATTATTTGAATATAAATAATTAACTGACAATTGTGATATATAATTAATTATGTTTACATACAATAAAATAATACAATATACATAAAATTAGTATTAATGTGGTTTACAATTGAATTATGATGGGTAACTAATTTAAAATGAATTTATAGCTATTCCGAAATTCAAGACGGTAAAATTAACATTTATCTTTAAACTAAAATAAGAGTATTCACTACACAATGAAACAAGTTTCATTCAATTTTCTGTGTTACCAGGTATTTATAGTTTGAGGTTTATATATTTGTTTGTTCATTAATAATTAATACTTTACATGAAATGTGCATGACTGGGCCTTATAAGCTACTTTATAAGCTAATTTAATTGTAAATTGCATAATTTATTAGAGGTAATATCCGCAGTCAGAAGTGCGGATGCGGATGCGGTTGTTAAAAATGATGCGGATGCCGATATCCGGCCCACTACTAATATATATGATACCAATATCTGATTTTGAGTTACCCTGATGTGGGGCAAAACTCAAGGGTCAGAGGATCATTATTGCAGAAATTATAAATTTTTTACCTAAAAAAAAAAATATAAATTATAAATTTTTAATTTTTTTCTAAAAAAGTAATTTTTATTTAAAAATAGTGGTGACCATAGAACAAAAAAGATCCATTCTCTTTGGCTCCTTTAATTCCTGACTTTTGCGCCACCCTGTATATACATACATACATATATACACGCATATATTTACATACATAACTCATTTTCTACCTACACTTCACTTCCAATATCTCATACGAACACGAATACGCGTATCCTCAAAGATCTACTTATTTGTATTCGAGGAGAGAAGCAAAAATTTATATCTTGAACTATAAAGAAATAAATATACGTCAGGGTCTGCTGAAGTGAAATAAATTTGTGGAATTTATACGATAAACAACTTTATTAATCTTTAAAAATTAATTTTATTTTTCATGTTTTTAAATTTCATTTTTCTTTTTAACTTATTTTTTGACTGCTTTTGTTCAGAGTTATCTGAGAGAAATTTTTGTTTTGAGCTTTTCAGTTTTTACTTTAATGAATTAAATGATTAATTTTTCTTGTTGTTGTTGTTGTTGTTTTTGACCATTTTATTCATTTACTTTGTTTTACTTAATTAGTTATTTTTTTTTTTATTATTTTTAAAAGTCATTTTGGTTTAAGAATTTCAATGTTTAGTTTCCTATCTCTCATTTTCTCCACCACGCACACACACACACACACACACACATATACACGTGTGTGTGTGTGTGTGTGTGTGTGTGTGTAATTCGGAGGCTTCACTGTTTATTTTCAACTCGACGTTTTGGAATTTTCTCAAAAGGTTCCAGTCCAAATTTTAGAATTAAAAGTTATTTTTTCCCATTAATCTCCATTGTTACTTTTCCGCGATTAAGTATCGTGTATATCTTCCATTTTTGTAATTCCTTTTCGAGGAAACAATTTAAACATTTTTTTTACTTCTTAGTTTTTACAAGTATTTCTCGTTTGTGTGAAAAAGAGCGAAAATTAACAGAAGTCCTTTCATATAATCCACCCATATCATACCCATACATACTCTCTCTCTCTCTCTCTCTCTCTCTCTCTCTCTCTCTCTCTCTCTCTCTCTCTCTCTCTCTCTCTCTCTCTCCGTGCAGTGCTTTTTAATGCTAGGTCGATTAGGAATAAGTTTTGCGAGCTACGGGCGCTCTTAGCATCAGAGTACCAGGATATCGTTGCTATCACCGAGTCCTGGATTCATACTTATGGTAGGGACTACGTTGGGGAGTTCGAGATTTCCGGGTATAGAATGTTTCACAAAGACTGCACCCGTGGGGAGGGGGGAGGGGTACTAATATACGTGAGGGACACGTTGAGTCCGGTTGACTGCCAGTTCCGATCTGAACGGGAGCTGCTTGGCGTCGATCTAAACGTGAGAGGGACGAACTATAGGTTAATCTTGGTGTACAGACCTCCGCATCTCCTCCTCGAGGAGGATATAGCCCTGTACACCGAACTCCGTAGCCTGCTAGGGGATAGAGTGTGTGTAGTTTTAGGAGACTTCAACTGTCGCGGCATAAAGTGGGAAGACAGGACTGCTGATGCTGAAGGGAGGAGGCTAGTTGACTTTGCTGATGAGAACTTCCTCACTAAGTGGGTCAATGAGCCTACACGAGGCGAAAGCATTCGAGACTTAGTATTCACGACCGAAGACAACCTCGTCACTGGCCTCACCGTTGACGAATCGTTGGGCGGGAGTGATCATGGTCTGATTAGGTTCCGTGTGTGCGTCCCTCGGGTGAAGCGTAGTAACTCGAGAGGCAGTAAGCTCGATCTAAGGCGGGCGGACTTTGTTAGACTCCAGGATAGCGTAGGTGAGATGGGGTTAGAGGTCGGCGGCGATGTTGAGGGAGTGTGGAGTGCATTCCGAGACGAGTTTATGGTGCTGCAGTCTGCTGCCATACCCTAAAAACCGGTCACCCCTGCTCCAACGCAGCCTAAGTGGTTCAGTCGTGACATCGCTTCGGCTATTCGAAGTAGGAAAGCCGCGTATAGGAGGGCGAAGGCCAATCGTTCCCATGAGAACACTGAAGCGTATGTCCGCCTGTGTAGGGAAGTGAAGGCGAAGGTTAGACTAGCGAAACGTAACGAAAAACTACGGGTGGCAAGCATCTGCAAGGGGAACCCTAAGGAGTTCTTCAGTTATGTTAATAGTAGAAAGCCCATTAGAAGCATGATAGGAACAATTTTTTTTACTTCTTAGTTTTTACAAGTATTTCTCGTTTGTGTGAAAAAGAGGGAAAATTAACAGAAGTCCTTTCATATAATCCACCCATATCATCCCATACATTCTCTCTCTCTCTCTCTCTCTCTCTCTCTACATCACTAATGTGCTTAATGAGTACTTTGCGGGAGTGTTCACCAAGGAGGACACCTGCGTCATCCCCGAGCCAGGCGTCAGGCACGAAGGTGCTGGCCTGGATAGTGTTCGATGTACCGCGACAGTCGTTGCCGATAGCGATAGAATAGACAAAGTGAGCGCGTTTAAGGCTCCTGGGCCAGACCAGTTTCTCCCCAGAGTGTTGCGGGAGGTGCGTGACCAGGTGGCTCCCCACCTGGCTACAGTCTTCAACAAATCGTTGGAGACAGGCCAGGTGCCTGGTGACTGGAAGGAAGCCAACGTGACCCCTATCTTTAAGAAAGGGGATCACGAAAGTCCAGGGAACTATCGTCCCATTAGTCTCAATTCAGTTGTAGGTAAATTATTAGAGAGGATAATAGCGGATAGGATCGTTGACCATGTGGATTCCTACAAGCTGCTTGGGGACTCCCAACATGGGTTTAGACGGCATAGGTCGTGTCTCACCAACTTGCTCGTTTTTCCACGTCATGTTGGGTGAGTATGATAAGAGTAGGGCGATTGATATACTTTATCTCGACTTTTAGAAAGCCTTTTGATAAGGTACCTCACCGCCGGCTATGGCCAAAGTGCGCGCGCTGGGTATCGGTGGGGAAGTAGATAGGTGATTGGAAACTGGATGAAGAATAGGCGGCAGAGGGTTGTAATTAAAGGGGTTAGTTCGAGTTGGGCCTTGGTCACTAGTGGGGTTCCTCAGGGTTCCGTTTTGAGGCCACTGTTGTTTATCATTTACATAAATGATATAGACGGTGCATCGTCAGTCGGATTGCCAAATTCGCTGATGACACGAAGCTTGGGGCCAATGTTGGGACACCCGAAACGATCGAGCAACTGCGTGCGGACCTAGGTAGGATAGAGAGTGGTCCGAAAAATGGCAAATGCCGTTTAACTTGGGTAAATGCAAGGTGATGCATATTGCTACGCCAATCCCAAGTCGGACTACTCGATGTTGGGGAGTAATATCGGGGCCACTGATTTGGAAAAGGACTTGGGTGTGCTAATTAGCAGCGACCTTAAGTTTACCAACAGTGAATAGAGGTGGAAAAGAAAGCCCAGAAGCTGTTGGGTTATATCAGGAGGCAATTTCAGTTTCGGAACAAGGAGATTGTGCTCTCTCTGTACAATTCCCTCGTTCGGCCGCACCTGGAGTATGCTGTGCAGTTCTGGTCGCCCACCCTCGGGAAAGATATTGAGAGGCTGGAGCGAGTGCAGGCGAGGGCCACAAAGTTAATCCCTTCCGTTAGGCATATGGGCTACAATCGACGCTTACGCGCCCTGAACTTGTTTTCGCTGGAAACTGGGAGGCTGCGCGGTCAACTCATCAAGGTTTTCAAGTTTTTACGCGGGTTCAACGATGTCGATTTTAGAAGCATGTTTAGTTTAAATGATAACCCAACTCGCAACAATGGTTGGAAGTTGGATTTGAAACGATTTAGGACTAGTGTGTGTGTGTGTGTGTGAATTATTTACCTATAAGATCTGTGACACGTGGAACAAGTTACCTTCAGAAGTTGTGAACAGTTCCTCTGTGGATCATTTCAAGAAAAGGTTAAACCAAATCTTGCACACTATTTGAAGGTGTAGAAAATTTTCCGTGGCACCCGTTGCCATTGGTACCTCCTCGGTATGGGCCGCAAGGCCTTTTGAGGTACTTCTTTTCCTTGTAACTCCATGTAACTCTCTCTCTCTCTCTCTCTCTCTCTCTCTCTCCTCTCTCTCTCTCTCTCTCTCTCTCTCTCTCTCTCTGGCTAGCCAAAATGTCGATCTCCTACTTTGTCACCCTGTAATTTCTATAAATTCATAATGCTTTGTTTAGTTGTTTAGTGCGAAATAACTGTCCCTGTTCATTGTGTTTACTATTTGCACATTGTGTGTATGAAGGGAAACGAATGTATCTAACTGTATTCGCTTTATCTTATTTGTTTCCGAATGTGCTTTGAGAAGAAACGAATAATTACTGTATTCAGTTGTGTCTGGTTCCTGTGGCAGAACTGCTACTTTATCGCTACCACACAGTGCGGCAACTCTAAATGATTACACTTATCTTTTAAACCCAGGCGATCATTCTCTTTCTCAATCTGTTCGCTTTCTTCTCCAACCAGAAATTGTATTTGCTTTATCTTATTGACGTTTGATATAATATATATATATATATATATATATATATATATAATATATATATATAAACACACACAAGCATATATGAAAATGAAAATATTATTATGACAAATATTATTAATACAATGACAGTTCACATACTAAGGATAGAAATATATACAAATGATTAGAAATAATACTGTAATGTTGAAGTGGAGGTACAGACAGATGCTTTCGTACCAAGAATTCCATAGCTTAGAGGATAAATGGCAGGACTCATGGAAAGCTTGGATAATCGGGTTGGTTGATTTTTTTAATTCTTTGCATTTGACTGTATTGATCACGTCTTGTTACCTTCGGGAAGCTCGGGACATTGCGGGTAGCAACATTTGCGAAGCTGAGCATCTCGGGGGTAATTTATGTAGGAGTCTAAAAGACCTGTTGTACATCAAATTTAGGGTTCTGCCAGAACCCTTTTTATAATTCACCCACAGTTGCTGTCTGTATATATTACTGCAGAAAGTACGAAAACGAGTGTCTTTAGCTTCACTTGTACAGAATTGAAAGTTCCTTATGGTTATATTCGCTTTAGCACACAGGCTTCGAGATTGTTTTCTTATATCTGAGTCATCACTCAAGGAGCTGGTATCGTTTGACCCAAATACTTAAACTCTTGTACTTCCTCAATTACTTCACCATTCATTTTAAACCTTATATCAGCTGGCTGATTACAGCTTTTAGGATGAAATTGCATAACCTTAGTTTTTGTAACACTAAAAAGAATATCATGTTTCTGCGAATACACTTCGCATACTTTTAGTAGCCGATCCAGACTTTTAACAGAGGGACTTATTAACACCATATCATCGGCAAAAACTAAGTTATTAATCCTTGTGTTATCAATACAACATCCCTCTGTTGCCTCATTAAGTGAAGCAATTAATCCGTCAATATACACATTAAACAGCATTGGGGAGAGCAAGGAGCCTTGTCTCACCCCGCAAGAGGAGCCAAAAACTCGGATAGTACATTGCCCCACCTGACGGTGAAAGATTGGTGGGAATACCAAAATTTCAATACATTTAATATGTACATGGGAACCTTCCTGTCTTCTAGTTTTTCAAATAAAATATGTGGTTCACCCTATCATATGCCTTATTTATATCTAGGAAACAGCTATAAATAGTTGAATTACTGTCAATGTATTTAGATATTGTTTCTTTAAGTACATAGATACACAGGTTAGTTGAGTGGGACATTATAAAACCAAACTGATAAGGATGCCCATAGGAAATCATTTAATCGGAGTAACAAAAATTTTCTAGTACTTTCGAGAAGCAGGAAGCGACAGCAATAGGCCTGTAATTATTGCTGGACAGAATGTCTCCGTACTTATTTTTGACCATGGGCAAAATATATACCCTCATGAACTCTGCAGGGATATAGCTATGAACAAGCATGGCTGATAGGAGCAATGATATATGCAGACATACTACGTCATTTGCATATTTTAAGTGCTCATTCGATAAGTCATCTATCCCTGACGCAGAACCAGTCTTTAACTCTTTAATTAACCTCTTTACTTCAGGAACTGATATCAAAGTATTTTCCCTTGTCCCTCTCACAGTCGTTTCGCTGCAGTCTATCTTAAGATTATCCCTACTCACGCTGTTAAGAATATTAGAGTAGTGGTTTTTCCACAGTTTTGCGTCCCCCGTCACCCCATCGATTGTCGGAGGGAGGACATTTTTGACACCCGTTTGAGTCTTAACAAATTTCCAAAATTTGTTATTAACTTTATTTATGTGAGCTTCACAGGCTTTTGATGCTCGAATAGACTCTTCTTCCTGTTTACATCGCCTTATGGCCGCCTTATACTGACCCCTACTTCTACATATATTCATGTATACTGGTCCTAATCTGGGTATACCATGAAAGCACCACAAATCATCATAGGCGTCTTTCGATTCCCTTTTCAGGGGGGCAATAAAATCATTCCATCCAGGAATAATCTTTGTATGATAAATGCAAAAAACTTCACTTTTTTACGTGAAGGTCAAAATATGAGAATAAAAACCCACTCTAATAGACAGAGTTTATTAGGGGGCTTCCTGCTTCTCTTAACAGGGATACTATCTTACTATAGTACCTATTTATGAGTTTACAGTGAGAATCATTTGAGCAAGGATTATTACAGGCAAGGTGCAAAATTTCTAAATTATTAAAGAGGTGACTTGTTCTGTCTTTGTATTCTCTTGTCTGTTGCATATTAACATTAGACCAATCGACACGATTATTCTTACCTATTGAGTTCTTGATAAGTCGTGTTGCGCATAAATTGGTAAAGTTAATTAATGTTTCTAATGGTCTATAATCAGAAAGAAGGAAATCATGCAGAATATGAACTCTAACAATTCGATCCTTTAGATTATTACCTAGTGAGACAATGATCAATCCACCTAGTAGTACCACTCATATCACTAACATATGTAAAATTACCACTGGTTACCCCTAATACATCTACATCACTTATACTTAAATTGGCCGACTCGCACATGTTACCCAATTCTACAAAGAATTCCGAGTTCACATGCGCGTTAAAGTCCCCCATTATTATACAGTGAGAATATTTGGGGTTATCTGATAATGACTTAATTTTTTACACCAAATCAATGTATTCATCTAGATTACTGAAGTTGTTGTATGGTAAATAGCAGTTTACAATTAATATGCAATCATTGTTCACTTGTAATTCGATGCCTAACAACCTTACATTATCGCTTGTTAAAAATTTTATGTTTTGACAAATTTTTCCTTATTAACCCTTTAAGGACTAAAGGTACAAATTGCTAACGTTTCAAATACACGCATTTATAACTTAACCCTACAAAAAATTCAGGGCTTAAAGGGTTAAGAAAGCAACACCACCAAAAGGCCTACCGTGCATTAATTCATCTGACAAGTCTACTGCTGATGACGCATGGTACACAAAGTCATCATGGATGGTTGAGAGGAATTTTAGCTCTTGCTTAGGTAGCCAGTGCTCCTGCAGGAGTATCAAATCTGCAGTTGAATTCCTCACTGACCTTACATTATACGAGACTATTTTCAACAAATTATCCGCCATGACTGATAGAAAATTTATTAGTAAGATTATTATTATACACAGTACAACTTTCAGGCATTACCGTTAGGTCGCCTATTATTATTATCATTATTATCATTATTATTATTATATTATTATTATTATTATTATTTTGCCTGTTATCAAATCTCCTGGAAAAGTGAATAAACTCCTTAACAATAATACCGTCTGGCCACTGACTCATATTATATGGGTTGAAATGCGAATTTACACCTTTAATTATTACTTTGAGTTAGAATACGGAGATTTTGTGCTTAGTTTATTAACTAACAATATACTGTGTTCACCAATGACTTCTTTCTTCATGTGTCGAATATCGCTTGCCTCGTTCGAGAGCTGAATTCGCGACACAAAGAGGGTAAGATTCCCCATCGGTGGCCTCGCCGCGATGACCGGTTGAGGGAACCTCCGGGAAGTGCGCCTGTTAACAGTGACCCACCCGTCCTCCTCCCTCGATCTCCCTGAGGTAGGGTTCGCCTGCCTGGGGGATGGGTGACATGACCTTGGGGGGATAAGAGGCCCCTCCCCTACTCTATGACTTGGTGAGGGTCTATTAGCGGTGTTTATAACCTGACGGCCACGCGTGCCCCTCCTTCATCGGTGGGAGGGGGGGGGAACTGCGCACCGAGCGAGGCGTTTGGGTAATCGAACGCCTCTCCCCTGCAGTGGGAGATAGGGAAGAGGGCAATGATGCCTCGTCTCTTGGCTTTGGACAGTCCCTGTTCCTCATTGTGAAATCGGGAGTAGGGGTCCTTTCCTGAACGGGAGGGGGGTTGACAGCTTCCCCTGCATGCTGCGTTTCCACCCCACCTTCAAGGGGGGAGTTGGAGGCGGGGATTTCGTTTCCCTCGCTGCCCGACGCGTTTCTTGGAGATCTGACTTACTGAACTACTTCCGAGTAACTGGGCTTTGGGAGGAGCGTCTCTTTCAACGCATCTAACTCTGACCGGAATTGTTCTAGCGTAATCACATTTTTCTGATTTGACACCACGTGTCGGTGTTTCAGTTCAACTATCGACTTTTGTACCTCATTGTACTGTTTCAGGAGCACCGAGACGTCTACGTCACCCATAGAGATTACCGGTATTCTATGGAAATTAGTAACGTAGAAGGTAATATTGTTCTCATTATCCCGGTGGGTCGACACTTTATTTATAATGTCTTTTAGGGTATTCTCATTTCTAGAATTACCTTTACGAGTTGGGAGGGTAGCGCTGAACAGGGTGTTTAACTGTACCCTCGCATGTTCTATTTCTTCCGAATCATAAAAATCATGACAGACAGATACGAGAAGGTCTGACCTAATATGGTCTACTTTGTCAAATATAAAACATAACAAAGGATTTTCTACAAGATTTTCAGCAGACGACCCCATTGTATTTGTAACGGCTTGCGGGGGAGCGAAGCTGGTGGGGGTGGTTGGGGTGGAGATGGGGAGAACGCCGATAGGGGTCCCACTTCTCGTCTCTTTAAGTTTAAATCATGCTCGGGGTACAGCCGGTTCGATGCTCAGGCATTTTTTCACATTAATTATGTAACTATTACTAACGATGACACAAAAGGTATACACGCGGAGTCACTGTACGAATATACCGTAATGAAACATACATTTCCTGCAGTCACCGTCTGAAAACTTTTACTATTAAACGGAAGATTCGCAGCGTATATGGTGGGGTGGGGTGGGAGGAGAAGAAGGGGAAGGGACGCTAGAAGGAGTGCCCATTCCGTGTCCCTTTAAATCACGTAAGCGCGCAAGTTTGTAAATATATCTAAAGTAATAAAAACTATTTATCTATTTGCTTGGTCTTTCATTTAAGATTTCAGAGCCTTTCTGGCCTTTTGAAAATATTTTGAACAGTTTATGTAGTTAAAATTCACTCGTTCATTCGTTTCGTTCGTTCATTCGTTCGTAATTTTAAAGGGCTCGCTCGTTCGTTCGTTCGTATGCCCGCTATTTCAAGGTCACTGTTTACCCCCTCATAGGTCCAAGAAGGTAGTGCCGGATGTCGCGAGAAAATTTTGAGGATATATTATATGTATTATTATTAATTAAGTATTGTGGACCATCTAATGAGATTATAACTGGGTAATCTTGACACATTTACAAATTTTATTGGAGAGGTAACATAACGGTTCACTGACTTTAAACCCTGTTAATTTGATAGTAAGAAGGAGCACAAAACTGACAAGCGTCAATGGCACTAGCACTCGTGGATATCACGATATATAAACACATAAAGAGAGAGAGAGAGAGAGAGAGAGAGAGAGAGAGAGAGAGAGAGAGAGAGAGAAATGACAAAAGTAAATAGACATAGAAATAGGGCGTGAATTTCGAAATTCCTAATTTCCTTGGTGGGTCGTGGTTCAAGTGTCACATATAAGGCTGTAAGTCTAAGGTGGGGCAACAAGCTCGACCTTCATCAGAATGAACAATCTGTACGCGAATTATTACATCATATATATAAAAGTAAACAGACATTCCAATGATTGTCCTCAAGAACAAATGGCAATGCTCATCAGTGGAATGCCAGAACGTGTGTCCCCTTTACATAATGGAAAGGAGAAAACATCATTCTAAATATATTGATTCAATAAATTCATTATTTAATGACTTATATTAAGAAGTAAAAAACTATGGAAAAACCGACGATGTCTGTTTACTTTTGTCAACTATATATATATATATAGGCTACTATAGCGTGCGGTCTACAAAGATATCTTTAGTTTACAAAAGAATTTGCGCTGAAGTGACCTGACCTGACTTGACTTTATCTTTGGGGACGAATGTGAGGTCAAGGTGGACTATAAAAGGGGGAATCATGAAGACAAATATTAGGTCAATTACATTAAAACAAAGAATTTAAAGGATAAATAAAACAATTCGGATCACCTGAAGATCAGGGCCCCCAGTCTCAATTACCAAATTATATCTTTGTTAAAACTAACGAAAATATCACGACTTAACCTAACCAATCGTCAAGGGCATACAGGTGACCTAACCGGGTATTATATCCCATAGAATGAATTGTTCGTTTTATTTGTCCTTTAATTTTTTTGTTTTGATGTAACTAAATTTGTAAATATGTTGTAGACCGCACGCTATAGTAGCACCTATATATATATATATATATTAGGGTGTTTCATAAATGAGAACCACATTATATTTTTAATCCACATAGATGCCCGTGTTCGTTTTACATATTTATCACTCCTGGCCAAAAATGAGACTCCTCCGACAAAAATAAGGGGTCTCGAGAAATCACGCCTTAGGTCAGAGAGCACAGACTCATCGCTTCTTCATCATTTCCCCCTTCTGCTTCTTCGGAAAATCCTTCCTGTTCTTGAAAACTGCTTTCAGCAGGTACTGTTTGTCTTCTTCCTTCGTTGTTAGGGCAATACTGAATTTCTCGATGAGAGCGATCCCTCGTTCAGCCGAGTCGTTCACCACAGCCAGGACGCGGACCCTAGCTAGGCCTGCTTGGTAGCGTGGGTCGCTTTCCCAAGACGAAGCGGGATTTTCGACGAAGGTGCCGTTGATCCCGAGTGCGGTGAAGAGATCCTTCGTCCTCGAGGTAACGAAATCCGAAATCTTCTTTTCTTTGAAGGAGCCGAGGACGGTCTTCCCCTCCACACGCTTCAACGCTTTCCTCGATGCCGGCTTGGCGAGGTTCTCTCGCATCCTTTGTTTCTCTTCCTGAGGAACCCCTTGATCGAAGAATGCCAAGCCGACCAGCGTCTCGGAGAAGTACCAGAGGTGTCGTTTCATGGCCGCTTGCGCTTGCTTGGCGACGTCGACGATCACGGCATCTTCCTGCAGTATTTCCAGGTCCAGCAAGAACTCTAGATCCACACGTGGGGCCTGCTCTGCTCTCGTCGCACGACTCCAAGCTTTTGCGTAGGCCAGGGCGACGAACAGGCAGATTTCTGTGACTCCTTTCACCTCCCGCCCGGTCATCCTGAACTAGTCCTGAAGGAGGTACAGCTTCAATCCGTAAATAGCTTTCGCCATCCACCGCGCATGGTGGTATGCTCCTGGCTTCCGCAGTGGCACATTGGCGACAGTCTCTTCCCCGAGAAAGAGGATAACCAGTTGAAGAAGTTCTTGGTAGTCATCCCGCGGCTGACCAGAAGCCAGAGCTTCCCTCACGACAAGGACAGTTCGGTCCTTGAGACCCTGAAGAGGTCCAGCGATGCTGCAGCTATCTGAATCAATAGCAGTGGTGATAAGAGATCGGTCGATGAAACCCCACTGCTCTTGGAATCTTTTGAAGATCCCAGTCTCGGGCCCAGAGGTGGGGCCCATCGAAGACCGGAAGACTTGGGCCAGGACGATTTCGTACATATGGTGCCTGCATGCTACGTAAAGAAGTTGCTTCCCGAGACCCTCCTCAATCTTGACGCAGGCTCCCACGTGAATCCCGGTGTTCGATGCCGTTGTGTCGAATGATAACCCTTTGATTCGTTCGGGCAGGTCGTGTTCCCGCACAAGATCAATGCAGACACGTGCCGTCTCCGCTCCCGTGCCAGCTGGAACTTTCGGAACTCCAACCTGCCTCTCCTGGCCGTTCCCGGTGACCAGCACAGCAATCCGGTCCACAGATCCGTCACCTGTGATTTCAGGCAGCATTTTCCCGTCCCAGTGCAACACCAAGGGCTCCTCAGGACAGAATTCTCCCTCTTGATACGCCTCTGCTGCTTGCTTCCTAAGCGACTGGCGAGCACGATACATTGTGGAAGAGGAGATGGATACCTCGTTCAAATCGTGCCCCAAGGATTGCGCGACGACGGCGTAGGACATCGCTGCATCACAATAAGAAATGTTCATCCGGTCGTACGCGACAGCCACATCCTGAGTGATGAGGTTCCTCGACCGCTTCCTCGGAGAAGGACATGAAGCAGCGTGGAGGCTGCCAAGGAGGGATCATCTTCCGCAGATGGCGACGCCGAGGACAAGGAGCTGTCTTCAAGAGTAGCAGCTTCTGTAACCGTCTTGGCCCGCTCGAATTCCCGGTGTCGTCTCTCCTCCTGCTGTTCCTCTCGACGCCTTTTCCTACTCTCCATTTGGGCCAGCTTCATGTCTGCCGATCCCATACTGCTCTCTGTTGGGTCCTCCTGCTGACTCTTGTAGAAGAGCTTGTCTTCCTCGTTTGTCATCATAGAAAGGGCATTGGAATGACCAATGTCGAGGATTTCGTTCTTGAGTTCCGCCTTGAACATGTCCTCCGCAACACGACAGCTCTCCTCGGATCTGTTCCTGCTTTTCACCAACTTGTCGTAACGCTGGAGCAGAGCTTCCATTTTCCGAAGGGCGCTGTCCCGCCTCATAGTAGGGATCCTTGCTCTTTTCCAGAACACCATCACAGTATTCAAACAGAGGTTCAGACATTTTCTCCGTCCTAGGTTTTCCTGTTTTTGATGGAAGAAGCACTTTTGCAAGACTTGCAACTTCGTCGGCAGGCGGCTACCCAGGATCTCCTTATTCGGGTGTCCGATGAACCAAACCTCTTTCTTGCTTCGAGTTGCCATGTTTATCTGCAATGAGGAAATATACGAATTAGAAAAAGAGTACAAATACGCAACGGTAGACACAACGAGGACAAAACTCGACAACTGACACGAAGGACAGAGAGCAGTGCACCCTTCCGTCAGGAAGCAAGGCAGTCGACTAACACTAGAACAGCTGAAGTTAGAAATACCTAAGCAATCTGAAGCGTCAAATCTCAGGACCCCTAAACGTATTCTGATCTGGTTGAAACCTGTTCAGACGAGTTTCCTCGGCAAAAGGAACAGGGGCATCAATGTGGATTGAACTTCCTTCCATTTCATCCACCAACCACACTGCCGTGAAACACCCTAATATATAATATATATATATATATATATATAAGAGGAATACAAAGGACACCAAAGAGCAACAGACCGGCTGCTCCCTACGAGGCTGTCTGTTTAAGAAGGAAGGTTAAAAGACGTAAAAAAAATTTAAAAACAAGTGAAAGTTTTAAAGGAAATCAAAGAAGAGAAGAGAGGTTGAAAGGAAGGAAAGAAATTTAAAGATAAAGTGAAAATTTTAAAATCTACAAAGCTCCTTTTTTATTCCAAACATAATTATACTGTAGAAGTCCTTCGAATTCCATTTAATTTGGTTCGCTATGTATACCTCGTAATTGTGCTTACTTTTTCTAGTAAGTTTTTTTTGTTTCGTCTTCTCAATGGCTCGTGAGCATTTTCATCGGACAAATTATTTGGTTCTTTAAATATAAAATACGCGCTCCTTTTTAGCATTAAACTACTTTTAATTTAAGCATCCCATCATTTAGGTTCAACAGACTTCGCCAGTCTCTTTTACACACACACACACACACACACACACATATATATATATATATATATATAATATATATATATATGTGTGTGTGTGGTGTGTGGTGAATTACATATTCTTTCTACTTGAAACAAACATTTTCCAAATTGATGACACAAAACCGAAGTTAAAAAAAAATTTCAACAACTGTTGTAATTGTATTTACAAAAGTGTAAATTAACAATATTAATATTATATCTTTCATGGCATACTTCATTCACTTTCGTGTTGATTCGTATTACGATGAAAAAAATTTCGTTTCTCATTATTTCAATATAAATTTTCTTTCATATATTATATATATATTTGTGTGTGTGTGTGTGTGTGAGCGTATGTCGTTATGTACAGTAATGCGTGCATTTAATCTTAGTCATTGTGATGTGACATAACTTTTAAGAAGTGTCCACTTTCCTAAGTTTAATTTCCTTCAGTATAAACACTTGTCGATATTGTTACGAGACTGTTCCGTACCTCTTCATTGGTATTGCTTAACTGTGTTCTTTTATGAATTTGTTATGTATTGTATACATAATGAATACCTTCTTATTGCAGAAAAAATTAACGATTTTGTTTGTTTGTTTGTGCGCTATCTCTTTGTAGGTAGCTTTGCTTTCGTTAACAAGGACTGAAAAATTCTCTTTCACGAGTTCGTTTCCATCTGTATATCGCTTTCAGCGGAGAGAGAGAGAGAGAGAGAGAGAGAGAGAGAGAGAGAGAGAGAGAGAGAGAGAGAGAGAGAGAGAGAGAGAGAGAGAGAGAGAGAGTAAAAAAGAAATAAACAAAGAAGGAAAGAGAGAAAGAGATTCCACGCTCTTCCTTCCTTCCTTCCCTCAAGCACAACAAATGACTGTAAAACACTGGCTTCCATTCTCTGTTTACCGATTTCCTTTTTGTTTGTTTTGATTCAAAAAAACGAAGATCCAAATATACTCCGGATTTCCCAGTTATCAACGGTTTTATGGTCTTTCTTTTTTTTTTTCAGATTATTTTGTGATCACTTTTTCTTCTGCCATAATGTTCGAAAAACTTACTCTTTGATAATCTTGCTGTTGAGATAGGCAAAGTCTTCTGGCTTTGTTGAAAAGAGATTGTTTCTTCTAAATAAAAAGCAACTTCGACTGTTTTCCTTGAAAAGAATACTTGAAGGTGCATATATATAATATATCAGTGGCGTGCGGTGATTTTTCGTCAAGGGGAAGCAATTCAAGCAAAAACAACAAAAATTATATAAAATAAAAATAAAACTTTAAAATACTCGTATATAATAAAAACAAAACACATATCATCATCTACTTACTTTACTTATAGGTTAATTCTATTCTTCTTTTTTATTAAATATATCTATTATTTCTTCGTAAAAGACATCAGTTTTCATATCCTTAAGAAGCTTTCCTCAATTGAGATTAAAGCTAAACTTGCAAGCCTTTCTTCCCCTTGGTATAAGTTGCCAGATATTTCAAGAAAATTAACTATAAGATCTGGACAGCGAAATCTAAATTGCTTCCTTTTTGACATAGGGAAGGATAAAATAATGATAAATATATATTCTTTTTCGCTTAACATGGCCATGGAATTTTTTAGTAGAAAAACTAATATGAAACTTGTTGTATTCAATAAATACGACATTATTAAACATTAAATGAGTTTTTAGAATGAAAAGAAACAATTTGTAACAGTAAAAAAAAGCGAAAGTCATTGGGAAAAGGATGCATTTCGTCAATTGTTGTCCAACTCGAGATTTTTTGCGTCGGCTTTCTTAAAGGTTCTTGCACGAACGGCAACCAATGTATATACTATGTATCCACCTGATTACCAATCAAATGCTATAAATAGTATAATAAATGATTTTTGTACAAATTATTAACACATATTGAACTTGTTAAACTTTAAAGTATAATACAGCATTTTCTTCTCTTTGAATAGGAAGCATTGCTTCCCTTGCTTTCATGGACCGCACGCCACTGATATATATATATATATTATATATATATATAATAACGCCTCTCCCCGAGTTCGGGCAAAGTCAGGATGTTACTCGAGAGAGGGTATTACTTTAGCACTCCTGGATGCAGAAATAGTTTACTCTTCGTATTCCTACAATCGCGGAGTACTGTGTGGGCCCGTGATTTTCTTTTATTCCAGTTATCAAAGTCCAAAGAGTAGAACGTAAACACAACGGCTTACACGATTTTTAATTGAATATAGGCGAGATAAATATAATTGATTAGAGTGAATCAAATGTTTCTTTTATACAGAACAGAGAGTTAATAATAATAATAATAATAATAATAATAATAATAAATAATAATAATAAAAGTTTCATAATTATAATAGTTACTTTTTCTTCATTGTAAGATATGAAATAAGCCAGAGACCCCTCTAAGACACCCTTGTCCGTTCTGAGTCTCCAAACTTATATGAATCAATTGCTAAGCTACTGATCTTTCTCTAAACAGCCAGACTTAAATTGAAACCCATGAATCTTCAATTTCCAAAAGCAATTCCCTTTAACGGACCGAAAACCCGCCATTTCAGCCCGGAGACCCATCTCGGAATCTACCTAAAGGGTGCTGATCCCCTTCTTATATAGTCAAATGAACGGAACATGCTACGCCATCACGCAAACGGTTGACGAACCTGAGAACATTGTAGAACCGAGCTTCTTAACAACTGTTTTTCCCAAATGAAATCAAAGAAACCTTCTGCGTCACTGCGTGTGAATTCCGTTTGGAAGGAAACGAGTCATACATAGCTTGGGAATTACTGAATGAATGAAATTACATAAACATAATGGTCACCAGGGCGCGGTTTTACTTCGATTATAAATTATATATATATATATATATATATATATATATATATATATATATATATATACATACCCCTCCGTCTATGGCCTTGGGCGGTTCGAGGTTGACAGGGTTCTTGTTAGGTGGCAGCAACGGATTTGTTATCTTGGATTAGCTGGTACCGTGTAGGAAAGGAAATCGCAGTAGTTTTTCTTATACAACTCTCCGATTTCTTCTTGTCGGGGATCGGAGGATTCTGTGAAGCTTACTAAATTCTCTAAGGGTTCCCCGATTCTTCTTGTAGTGTATCGGGAAATTATTTTTCCCTATTTTAAGACTAAGTTCTCTGAAGAAAACAAGGCTCGAAGGAGAAGACAAATATATTCTCTTACTGTAGTTTACTGCTAAAATGTTACAGGTAATGTTACTTTTTGATAATCTTGCTGTTGAGATAGGCAAAGTCTTCTGGCTTTGTTGAAAAGAAATTGTTTCTTCTAAATAGAAGGCAAATTCGACTGTTTTCCTTGAATGAACACTGGAGAAATTCTACATGTTTATATACCTAAAATTTAATGACATCATTATTATTTAATCCTGACCTGTTTTGTTTTTTATTCTCGATAGGCTGAAT
Organism: Bathynomus jamesi; assembly: GCA_023014485.1. NCBI lineage: Eukaryota > Metazoa > Arthropoda > Malacostraca > Isopoda > Cirolanidae > Bathynomus > Bathynomus jamesi. Next base: position 60,514 of record JAJOZX010007795.1, read on the forward strand.
TATCTTGCAAAATATTTAAAGATAAGGTAAATATTTTAGCTGGAGCAATGTCTAGACAGATAAGCAAGATATTTGAAGATGAAGCCATATTTTTATTTTAAACCTCATATTGACAGATCTGATGTTATCATGATCTGCAGAGTTAACTAAAAATGGAAACTGAAATATGCATTTTATTATGAATTACAATTAACCATGCATATGAGCCAAAATTAAATGCTTAAAATTTAAAATTAAGTATTAAACAAGACATGACTTCATCTTTTACAACGAAGAGAGAATGCATACAGAAAATGGACATTGCAGAATTCCACACGATTACATTATTAAGCTAAATCTAAAAAAATTATTAACTAATTTAAAAAGAAATAATTCATTAATTATTCAGCAAAAATAAAATAGAAAGAAAATAATTTTTTTTATCTGAACTTGGGTCAATGTTGTACGAGTTTGAACTCTATATGCAAAAATGAATATAAGAATATATAGGTATATAGGAATATAAAAACATATGAATATAAGAATTTTTCATTGTTCATTTTTACACATATACAGTATATATATATATATTATATATATATATATATATATATATATATATATATATATATTATATTACACTGTAACTTTTATCGAGTCAATTTAATCATGAGATAAAATTGGTTCGTTCTGGAGTATGTAGTAATGTTGAAGTAATCAAAGTTACTTGAAGCTATGGGACTAGTATGTTTCATGGACTGCTCTCGATTTTCCTACGAAATTGCAAACAAGGGCAGTCGATGACCCTGATTTTTTTCTGCAATCGGTTTCCTTGAGAAATGATAAAGAAAAATGTTATTGGATATTGAATAACTTTATTTACTGAAACGACGCAATACACTCCAACATCTTTTTGAATAAGTCCGAGCTGGTGTGGCGCTTACGCCATACAAATTCACAAAGGTACGAGTCAAGTTGGTCGCGATCAAGAATTAGTGCGATATCTTGCAAAAAACAATAGTATAAGAAACTCGATTAGGTCAGGCTAGGTTAGGTTAGGTTAGGTCAGGTCAGTTTAGGTTAGGTCAGGTCAGGTTAGGTTTCTCAAGAAAACCGATTGCAGAAACAAAATCAGGGTCATCGACTGCCCTTGTTTGCAATTTCGTAGGAAAATCGAGAGCAGTCCATGAAATATACTAGGTCCGAAGCTATTTGAAGCACCTCACTTAAAAATTAATATAGAACGTACTTTGAAGTTCTTTATTTCGAAAATGGCTAAGAAGGCTTTTGTTACACGAAAAATTCATGCATATTTTTACAGATATATAAAGTATCATACTTACGAATTCCAAATGACTTAACATTAATTTCAAATTCTAGGTCAAATTTATTGTTCAAAGACAATACAGAAAGAATACAAGTTCAATTTTCAGTCAAAAAGGACAGAAAATTTTAAGTACAAAATGTCAGAAACCGTCAAATATGAGGCAGTGAGAGTTACCTTTCATGGAAATAATGACTTACACACATTCTACACAATTTAAATACAATACGTAGAGTCATGACATTCACAGAGTAAGTTGGATTTACTATTGAAATAATAATTCAATAATATACATTTCTTAATACTGATTTGTGTGAACTTAAATAATTTTAATTTAAAGAAAGCAGTAATTTGTACGTAAAATTAATTTTTTAAAAGTTTTTAAGAGAAATGAATGAATAAATACAAGGAAAAGGGTGCATTCAAGTTTTTTTCCTTTTTAATTTGCTTCCAGGTATTAAGTGTTTCATATGAGAGGGATCTCCATGAATGTTCTACAGATCTACCGATCTGCAGAAGCTAAAGCTAACAAAGACCCTAAGATCCACTTTAAGGTTAGCCCGAGAGAAAGAAGAGAGTAGGGGGTTAAAAGAAGAGACTAGGGAGTTAAATGAAGAGAATAAGGGATTAAGTAAGTAGCAAAACCTATCATTCGTGGGTTAACATTCATTCAGAAAAAGAGAAAGATTTACCATCATCATCCGCTGGCCACTGCCGACAAGTCGGAAAAATAGTCGAAGAGAATAGGAAAGGGGTGAAAGATGAAAAGAAGTAAAATAAGAATGCTTACAAACCATGCAAACACAGTCTTAACTCAAAGAAACACAGTCATACCATGCAAACTAGAGACATGCAAATAAAGAGAGGAAAAAAAAGTATGAAGAGTATAACAAAAGGTGGGTTAGTTTACGCTACGAGCTACATCTAAGTTCGTGTTAGTCTAATTCTTTTTTCCCTTCTCTCTTTTTTTTCTTCCCCCTTTTTTTTTTAATAATATAAATTTAACGCTGGCATATCACACGCTGGCATGTCACACGCTAGCATCAATCGTCAACAGACTCAAACCTCGACTATCACCCCCAGAGCTCCTGTTGCTAATTGTTTTATTATTTTGAACGACGTTAATATTTTTAAAAAGCCTATCTAAACGGTTTCTACTGTAAGCATAGTAACGCTGGTAGAGTTCACGACGGACGCGGGAAGATTATTCCATTTATCAATTACTTTAAACGTAAAAAAGTTTTTAGCGATGTTAGTAATGAAACGTCTGCCACGTAATTTAAATCCATTATTACGAGTATTGCTATTATCGAAAATGAACAATTTGTCAAAATTTACGTTATCGATTTTATTAACGATTTTGAAAAATTCAATAAGCTCCCCCCTTAATCTCCTAGTCTCGAATGAATGCAAGTCTAACTCTTTAATCGTATCTTCATAAGACTTGTTGCGTAGTGACGGAATTAGTTTCGTGGCGCGCGTCGCTGAACCTTTTCCAACCTATCAATATCTTCACGCAAATACGGGCACCAAAACTGAACGGCATATTCTAAGTGAGGCCTGACTAGGGACTTGTAAAGGCCCGCAGAGCTGGGCACTTGCGGCATATTGCGGTACTGCGGTACTGCTGCACTACCAAACCGGTACGCGGAAATTTGAATGCGGTAGCGGTACTGCGGTACTTTCAGCGATCCTTTGCGGTACTGCGTTATGGGGGCCCGGGGTGGTAGTGCGGTGGTACCGCAAGTACCGCAGTACCGCAAAATATGCCGCAAATGCCCAGCTCTGGACTAAAGGGGCAATATAATATTCTTCGATTTAAATTGGAAATTACGCGCTATGAAGCCTAACATCCTATTAGCTTTTGCGCAAGACTCCAGGCACTGGTTCCTAACTTTTAAATCCTTAGATACGCGTACGCCTAAATCCACTTCCTCGTCAACGCTCGCTAACTATCGTCCATCGTGTACGTGTAATTATTGTTACGAGAACCTATCTGCCAAACTTTACATTTGTCTACGTTAAATTGCACCAGTCACTTACCCGTCCACTCCATAATCCTATTTACATCGTCTTGGAGCCTATTTCTATCGTCCACGTTAAGAACTTTACCACCTATTTCATTATCGTCCGCGAATTTTGACACGTTACTGGTCAAGCCTACATCTATGTCGTTAATGTAGATTACAAATAGCAATGGGTTTAACACTGAACCCTCAGGGACACCGCTACCTACATCCAGCCACCTTGATTCCCTACCATTAACAACGACCCTCTGTTTCCTGGCACGAAGCCATTCCTCTAACCAGTTAGCTACCTGACCGCGTATACCGTGCGCTTTAACTTTCGCAATTAATCTTCTATGCGGAACTGTATCGAACGTTTTTTTAAAGTCTAAATAAATAACGTCAGCCGCTCTATGACTATCGTCTTCGCTCACTGTTTCGTTATAAAACTCTAACAAATTAATTAAATAAGATTTATGGCGTCGAAACCCATGCTGACTACTATTAATCAAATCGCGACTTCCTAAGTGATCGACGATACGATCCCTAACTACGGATTCCAAAAGTTTACCGACAATTGACGTTAAGCTAATAGGCATATAATTGCTAGCCTATAAATTTGAATGCCCGGTTAGGTTAACTGAATACCCGGTTAGGTTCATTGAATGCCCGGTTAGGTCAACTGTACGCCCTTGACAATTAGTTAGGCTTAGTCGTCATATTTTCGTTAAAAGTAACGGAAATATCACGACTAAACCTAACAATCATCAAGGGCGTACAGTTGACATAACCGGGCATTCAAATTTTATCCTATCTAAATAATGGTTCTCTATAAACCGGAAATATGATAGAATATAATATAATTTTCAAGATATGTATCTTATATACATATCTTAAAAATTCTATTATGTAAATAAGGTAAGTAAAACCTGTTAAATTATCTTCCCCCTAATATTGACCTTTTAAACTATGTCCCCTCTCTCTGAAGCAGCTGGGGGGGGGGGGGGGATAATTTAAAAGATCCCTGTTTTCTATCAATAGCTTAAACTTAATAATTTGATGATCACTACATCCCAAACTCTTACCTACTTCCAAACCTTCGACTATATTTTCGTCGTTCGTCATCACCACGTCTAAAATATTGTCACCGCGCGTTGGTTCGGTAACCATCTGTCGTAAAAAATTATCTTCTATGAACTCAATCGGTCTCAAACCCTCATCGTTACCAGTAAAAGTCTCGTAATTAACGTTAGGGCAGTTAAAGTCTCCGACAATTATACAATCCCGATTATTAATAAAGTTACCAAGAAGTGTGTAAAATCTAGTATCGGTATCGAGGGTTTGAACGGGAGGTCTATAAACAACAACGAAATTAAAGCTAATACTACGCGCCCTAACTTCAACACATATCGTATTAATCGCTGCCGGAAAATCTATCTTAACCTCGATAGCCTTAAGGGAATTACGAATGTACAACGAAACGCCGCCACCAATCCGATGTAACCTACCATTAGTAAAAAGTTTAAAACCCGCTATATCAAGTTCCCCCAGCAAGCCCCGAATTACGATATTTAACCATGTTTCGGTTATAGCAACTATATCGTAGTTCCCGGAATAAATTATCGCCTTAAATTCGTTCAATTTACTTCTAATACTACGCGCGTTACAATAAAAGACGTTTAAACTATTTTTACCTCGGATCGGCGTTTTAAACTATTTTTCACATCGGGCCGGCGTCTCCCGGACCCACAACGTTTAAAGAGGGCTTCGACTATACAGCTTTCAAACGTTCTCATCGATTAACCTACCGAGCCTAACATTCCCTATTTCATTGAAATGCACCCCCATCTTTTATAAAACGGCTGCGATCACTAAATTCTGACCACAGCTTTACGAAGGGTACATTTTCTTGAACACAAATCTCTTCTAGCTTAGTGTTAAAAAAATATTGTGTTTAACGTAATCCTAAAACCTAAACCGTGCCTAGGGGCAAGTTAGGTTTTTGGAAGTAAAAGTTGTCATGTTTTCGAATCCTTAAACAGTTTATTTGGGTTGTTTGATATAATTTATGTAATAATCGTAGACACTGAAAATACAGTATGTTGTGAATATGTGAGAAGATAGTCAGATTTTGTAGGTTATTAAGCTAAAGAAGATTTAGGAATTTGAACATAGGGTTTGGGTTCAGTGTGTTCTCGGTTGGTTTTAGCACCTAATATGATTCTCATAATTTTTTTGGACCTTTTCCAGTTTGTGTACCGTTTTTCATATAATTTATTTTTGAGAATATTTTTGTTAAAACTAACGAAAATATCACACTTAACCTAACCAATTATCAAGGGCGTACAGTTGATCTATTATTAATTATAACATTGTTTGTTTCTGGAATAGTATTTACTATTTACTAATAGATCAACTGTACGCTCTTGATAATTGGTTAGGTTAAGTCGTGATATTTTCGTTAGTTTTAACAAAAATATTCTCAAAAATAAATTATATGAAAAACGGTACACAAACTGGAAAAGGTCCATTTTTTCATTCAATACGTTTAATGGATAAATAATATAATGGCTCGTATTTCCCAAAACTGCTCTGTTATATAGGACGTGAAGGTGTGCAAATACATAATATAGATACGGTTGCCAGATTTTTCAAATGCACATGCGGGACAAATTTTTTGGTTTTTTTTTAAGACCAAATTTTTTTTCAAATTGAAACTAGATTTCTTCAACGGTTACAACAAACAAAATTAGAAAAATTTTATTACAATAATATTTAACAATTAAACATCGTGAGTAAATTGAAATTATTATACATAATATTGAAATTCTAAATCAATTCACCACTAAAAAATTTGCTTAAAAAATATTTTTTGCGGACATTTTGAACGTGGGATTTTGACGCGGGATTTTTGGATCAAATGGGGGACGTCTGGCAACCCTAAATAAAGATCGATTAGTATACATTTCAGATCAATAAGTGTTCAAAATAACTACAATATTTAGATTAAGTTGAAGTGAATTTTAATTGCTTCAAAACTATTAATGTAACCATACTCCAAAAAACATTTAAAAAAATATATACTGTACACAGTATATATTGAATAGATTACACAACACACACACACACACATATATATATATATATATATATATATATATATATATATATATATATATAGGGTGTCCCAAAAAATTATATACTCTTTATAGCATATATATTTTATAATTTAAAAAAAAACCAAACAATATATTGTTATAGCAATTGCCAATGAAAGGTAAATTAGTAATCTAAGTGATCAAAATGTTATAGCGAGTTGTTTGCATATAAAATTTAATTAACTACGCCAAGTGCTCAAAATGTTCTCCGGCGGCATGAATGCACTTTCAATACAACAAAATCGTGTGGTCTGATAAAGCTACCTTCAAGCTGAATGGCACAGTAAATCGACACAACTGCAGGTACTGGTCACTTGATAATCCACACGTTTATGTGGATAAACATGTTAATTTACCAGGATTAACAGCATGGTGTGGTTTATCATCCAGGGGGTTGTTGGACCATTTTTCTTTAATGGGACAGTTACCGGTGCCGCATATCTCGACATGCTGCGGACAGAAATTATACCTGCAGTTCGGAAGTTGTTTGGAAGCGACGACTTTTACTTTCAACAAGATGGAGCCCCCCTCATTATCATTGTGATATCAGAAGGTACCTCGATGAAACGTTGCCTAACCGTTGGATAGGACGAAGAGGAAGCGTTGAGTATCCTCCACGTTCACCGGACTTGACTCCACTTGATTTTTACTTGTGGGGCTACCTGAAGGATGCAGTTTATGGTACAAGACCCGCAACACTCGAACACCTTAAGGATGCAATTAGGGAAAAGTGCGGGACCATCACAGCATCCACATTAGTCCATGTCTGCGAATCAGTTACTCGACGCATTCAAAAGTGCATTCATGCCGCCGGAGAACATTTTGAGCACTTGGCGTAGTTAATTAAATTTTATATGCAAACAACTCGCTATAACATTTTGATCACTTAGATTACTAATTTACCTTTCATTGGCAATTGCTATAACAATATATTGTTTGGGTTTTTTTTAATTATAAAATATATGATGCTATAAAGAGTATATAGTTTTTTGGGGGACACCCTGTATATATAAAATCATCATGAAATAAAGTTTAACTAGTGAAACTTTTTATTAATTTTTCTACTAGATCATAAAACTTTTCCCCATTTCTCATTTAGATTTACGAGTGGGAAACCTTTATTCATCTTAACCGGAATGGAAAACTTCGAGAGCAAACCTTGGCTTGAATTTATTTTGAGCAACTTCAGTAATTGAGTTGAGATTAAGTAAACAGAAAGAGAGTGAGTGAGAGATAAGGCGTTACATGGATGCACCAAAAAACAAGCATATATACAGGGTGAGTCAAAAGTAGCGCCCGATTTCTGTTTTTTCGGCTGTCAGATTCTTTCTGGGAAGTCATGTTGTTAATAATTGTCTTGCAGATTATTAATTTTCTTAGTTTATTTATGTTTGTTTTTGTTTTGCAGGTTATTGCTGAGAGTTTGGAAAGTTACTGAATTTGCACCAAATTGAACCATGAATTACCTTTCAATGAATGAACTCATTGCGGCCGTGAAACATTACTACAAATGTAATGAACAACCAACGATGGCGGCACGCCGTTTGGCACAGGAATTCGATATTAACCCACCCCAGGGAAGAAACATACGATTGATTGTCGAGAAATTTGAAGCAACAGGGTCGGTAGCCACTGCAAAGAAGTCCGGTCGTCCGAAAACGGCAACGAATGTAGCTAAGGCTGAAGAGGCCATCAGGAGACTGGAACAAAGTCCGCAAAAGACAACTCACCGTTTATCTGCAAAGTTGGAAGTGAGCCAATTAAGTGTTATCTATATCCTTCACCAGAAAAAATGGAAACCTTACATTCCACGCTTACTGCATGCCCTTCATGATGGAGATGACGACCGCCGTCTTCAATTTGCGAAGAGTTCTTAGCTAAACTTGACGAAGAGGACACAATGCTAGACAACATCTGGTGGTCAGATGAGGCATGTTTTAAGCTTAACGGCACAATTAACAGACACAATTGTGTCTACTGGGCTGCGGAGAACCCAAGAGTGACAGTTGAGAAGGAGGTAAATTTACCTGGCGTGACAGTTTGGGCAGCCATATCTCCATTAGGGATAATTGGACCCTTTTTCTTTGAGGGATCTGTCACTGCAGAAATTTACCTGGATATGCTGCAAACCTTCTTTTGGCCCAGGGTACAAGATCAGGACTGTTATTTCCAGCAAGATGGAGCTTCACCTCATTATGGACGTCATGTTCGTGAAAAGCCTCGTAGCATTCAGGAATTGAAGGCTCAAATCACTGCAAAGTTTGAGGAAATTGATATCGAACTCTGCAGTCGTGTGTGCCACTCTGTGCCTGCTCGGCTGCAATTGTGCATCGATCACGAGGGAGGGCACTTTGAAAATTGCAAGTAAAACAGCTTGGTACAGTTCCGTAATAATTTTCCCCCGAATAAATGGTTAGATAAACATGTCATTCATTTATTTCTACCTTCTTGTACACTGTAATACAAATGGCAAACAAACAATCAACTGACAGAAATCGGGCGCTACTTTTGACTCACCCTGTATATATATAATATATGATGAATAAAACCACGAAGGAAAAAGAAACACAAAGGGGTGCTCAAGCGCTTTCGTCTAATGACATCCTCAGGAACACTGGAGTGAAAGGACAGATCAAGGCAATATATAGGTTACAAAAATAAACATACATACATACACATTCACATATATATACATATATATATATATACATATATATATATATATATAAATATACATATATATAGTAAGCATAGAAAAAAATTGTGGGAGGAGCCAACATTTATATGGTCACAGAAGAATAAAGAAATAAAAATAAATATAAATATAAATTGAGAAAAAAATTAATTACAAAATAGTGCCTTAGTGATATATATGTCACAGCCTAAATAATCATAAAGAAATAAACAGGCAAATAAAAAAACCCATAAATACATATACATACATATATATATATATATACATATATATACACATACATATATATATATATTATATATATAAAGACACTTTTAGCACTTTGGCCGACCTTCCATATAAATTCAAATGGCTTTTTTATGGAACAGGTCACAAAAGAATAAAGAAATAAAAATAAATATAAATATTGTAAGTGGAGTCTACCAATTCAAGCTCAAGAGGGAGGTTTTACAATCGATTTAATAGATGCTGCCAAATTGATATATATGTCACATTATTAAAAAATAAAAATTGAAAGATAAATTTTAAGAGAGGCACACCAATTTATAAGGGAAAAATTACCACATATGCATATTATAGTCACAAACGAATACAAAAGTACAAATAAATATAAATTGGAAACAAAATGATCCCTAGATGATATATAAAGAACAATAAAATATATATACAACATATTTACGGTATATATACGAAATATAAACGCAATATATACAGAATATATATATATATATATATATGCATAAGGGAAAAAAAAAATTACCAAATTTGTTTTTATAATTATTGTCTGAGAAAACGGTAGGTCGCAAAAGAATAAAGAAATAAAAATAAATATAACTTGAAAAAAATTACAAATAATACACGTGCACATATATACCCGCATACCCAAATATATATATACATATACACACATATATACAAACACACACACACACACACACATATATATATATATATATATATACAAGCTTGACCTTCACGAAATGAGAAATCATACCGCAGAACCTTTGTGAGGTTGTAAGGTAAGGTAAGGTACATACACATATACATATATATATATATATATATTTAACTGCATACATACATACATACATACATATACACACATACATACATACATATACACACATATACATACAAACACATTTAACTGCAATGACCACACACATACGCACATACACATACATACATACACATACACTCATACAGCAAAAAATTGAAAATAAAATTGTAAGGGAAACAACAGACAAAACAAATTTTTTACCAAAGATTTAACAACCTGCCCTTTTTGTTTAAATCCATTCTGAAGGAATTCAGAGCAACGGGATCAAGTTGAAACAGACCTTTACTCATGTTAAGGTTATTTGTAAGTTGAATTATAGCCGACTCAAGAATATTTCTATTAACAATGTTGCTAGAGTGAAACAAAACTGAAACATTATTCCAATCAATACAATGGGATAACTCTGACAAATGGACAAAAAGGGCACTGGACAACTGTCCCGTTCTAACGGAATATTGATGCTGTTTTACACGCGTTTGCAAATCCTTTCCCGTCTGACCTATGTAAAAGGAATCACATTGCTTACACCCAATTTTATAGATAATGCCTAAATTATTGGTAGGGCTATTTTTTACTATGATGTTTTTCACAATATTGTTATATGAAAAAACTACACTGATATCCAAAAGTTTAAGTACATTAGCAATGCCTAAGAAGCCCGGGAAAAATGGAAGTACTAAAATATTCTTTGACAAGGTGCGAGTGTTATTATTCACACGATAGAAGGTTCGTTTAGCCTTATTAAGACAAGATTCCATGAACGCAGAAGGGTAACACAACTCACTTCCAATACCGTTGATATTTTCCAATTCGGCATCGATGTATTCAGGACTGGCGATCCTAAGAGCGCGGAGAAACATTGAGGAAAATATGGCCTTTTTAATAGGGGTGTCATGTCCAGAGTAAAAGTGTACGTAGGACAAATTGTTTGTTTTTTTCCGATATATACAAACTTAAAACCCGGGCTATCCCTATGAACACGCACATCCAAAAACGGGATTGAGTTGTCTTGTTCCACTTCTAAAGTAAATTTAATGGAGGGGACTTGGTCATTTAACTGAAGGAGGAAGTCATCCAGGTCACGATTCATGGGCCAGATACACAAAATATCGTCGACGTACCAACCAAGGGATGCCAACCCCCAGGATTCTCGGAATGTAAGTAATTTCAAAAGACTCCATATAAATATGGAGAGAAGGGGCGACAAAGGGTTGCCCATGGCCATCCCAAAAACTTGTTGATAATGCTCGCCATTGAAAGTGAATTTACAATCCTTGATACAAAGTTTAATAAGCTCCAAAACAGTGTGTGCAGGTAATGGTAAATCATAATTATGTAATTCTCTGGCGAGAAAGTCAAGCATATCATCAATCGGAACTTTTGTGAACAATGAACAAACGTCGAAACTGATCAATCTATCGTTGGTATTAATGCGAACATTATTCAATTTTTCAGTGAGATCCATGGAATTTTTTACGTGTGAATCAGAGACAGTTCCAAGAATGGGGGACAAAACATTAACAAGCCATTTGGAGAGTTTATAGGTAATAGAGCCCACCGAGCTAATAATAGGGCGCATAGGGTTACCCGTTTGTGGGTTTTAATAAGACCATAAAGATAAGGCAAAGCAGGTGAAGTGGACACAAAAAGGGGAATTAAATCCTTATGATCTTTGAGAATGCGTTTCAAGCCACTATTGAAAGATTTGATGACATCATCCTGTGGGTTCTTCCTAAGTTTCACGTATGTGGCGGGGTCCTGAAGCAGCTCATTCATCTTTCCAATGTAATCCACTTTGTCCATAATGACTAAGGTGTTAGCCTTGTCTGCTTTAGTAATATGGAGCTCACTATCTTTTTTTAATTGTGAAAGGCTATTGCGGAAAACGTTTAGGAAAGTTATCTTCGTAAGAAATATTCGCAGCACCATAGACCAGGCCTTTAACTATGTTAACTAAAAACTGAGGAGGTTACACTGTTTTTCAAAACGAGCAAGACTATGACAAATTTGTAAAGCAGTAGGTTTTTTAACAATATAAAAGGACATACCAAATCCAAGGGCACTTTTTGCATCGTCACTAATGTTTTTCGAAGAAAGGTTCAAAAACACTTTGAGCTTGCTTTTTTACTCCACTGACTATTTCGAATGAGACTTTTAATTTTGCGATCCAAAATGTTTCGAAGTGAAGAAGTTCTCCGACGCAACTCGTTGTAAATTTCATCAAACAAAGGTTGGATCCACGGTTGGGGAATAACAGTCAAAACATTACGTTTGGCAATGCCTAAATTTTTGAAGGTGGACCACTCATTTGTCTGGTGACTTCAATATGTTTCTTTAAAATTACTCTGCTAAAGTTGTTGAACGGATGGTCGTCCATTTCTCTGAGGCGAATCGGAAGGAGGGACTTGGAAGGACCTGCTCCTCCAGACAATTAGTAAGAAACTTCCGTCGGATCCGAATTGCATGCCCCTTCATTAATGTAGAAGCAAACACCGACACAAACGGGGACAATAGAGGGAACAGCAAGGCGAAGGAACGCGTGGTGTTCATTATATGAAAAATTATTTCACGAAAGTGACACGTGAAAAGTATTTATGATGAATAAAACCACGAAGGAAAAAGAAACACAAAGGGGTGCTCAAGCGCTTTCGTCTAATGACATCCTCAGGAACACTGGAGTGAAAGGACAGATCAAGGCAATATATAGGTTACAAAAATAAACATACATACATACACATTCACATATATATACATATATATATATATACATATATATATATATATATAAATATATACATATATATAGTAAGCATAGAAAAAAATTGTGGGAGGAGCCAACATTTATATGGTCACAGAAGAATAAAGAAATAAAAATAAATATAAATATAAATTGAGAAAAAATTAATTACAAAATAGTGCCTTAGTGATATATATGTCACAGCCTAAATAATCATAAAGAAATAAACAGGCAAATAAAAAAACCCATAAATACATATACATACATATATATATATATATACATATATATACACATATATATATATATATATATATAATATAAAGACACTTTTAGCACTTTGGCCGACCTTCCATATAAATTCAAATGGCTTTTTTATGGAACAGGTCACAAAAGAATAAAGAAATAAAAATAAATATAAATATTGTAAGTGGAGTCTACCAATTCAAGCTCAAGAGGGAGGTTTTACAATCGATTTAATAGATGCTGCCAAATTGATATATATGTCACATTATTAAAAAATAAAAATTGAAAGATAAATTTTAAGAGAGGCACACCAATTTATAAGGGAAAAATTACCACATATGCATATTATAGTCACAAACGAATACAAAAGTACAAATAATATAAATTGGAAAACAAAATGATCCCTAGATGATATATAAAGAACAATAAAATATATATACAACATATTTACGGTATATATACGAAATATAAACGCAATATATACAGAATATATATATATATATATATATGCATAAGGGAAAAAAAATTACCAAATTTGTTTTTATAATTATTGTCTGAGAAAACGGTAGGTCGCAAAAGAATAAAGAAATAAAAATAAATATAACTTGAAAAAATTACAAATAATACACGTACACATATATACCCGCATACCCAAATATATATATACATATACACACATATATACAAACACACACACACACACACACATATATATATATATATATATACAAGCTTGACCTTCACGAAATGAGAAATCATCCCGCAGAACCTTTGTGAGGTTGTAAGGTAAGGTAAGGTACATACACATATACATATATATATATATATATTTAACTGCATACATACATACATACATACATATACACACATACATACATACATATACACACATATACATACAAACACATTTAACTGCAATGACCACACACATACGCACATACACATACATACATACACATACACTCATACAGCAAAAAATTGAAAAATAAAATTGTAAGGGAAACAACAGACAAAAACAAATTTTTTACCAAAGATTTAACAACCTGCCCTTTTTGTTTAAATCCATTCTGAAGGAATTCAGAGCAACGGGATCAAGTTGAAACAGACCTTTACTCATGTTAAGGTTATTTGTAAGTTGAATTATAGCCGACTCAAGAATATTTCTATTAACAATGTTGCTAGAGTGAAACAAAACTGAAACATTATTCCAATCAATACAATGGGATAACTCTGACAAATGGACAAAAAGGGCACTGGACAACTGTCCCGTTCTAACGGAATATCGTGTGAATAATAACACTCGCACCTTGTCAAAGAATATTTTAGTACTTCCATTTTTCCCGGGCTTCTTAGGCATTGCTAATGTACTTAAACTTTTGGATATCAGTGTAGTTTTTTATATAACAATATTGTGAAAAACATCATAGTAAAAAATCCCTACCAATAATTTAGGCATTATCTATAAAATTGGTGTAAGCAATGTGATTCCTTTTACATAGGTCAGACGGGAAAGGATTTGCAAACGCGTGTAAAACAGCATCAATATTCCGTTAGAACGGGACAGTTGTCCAGTGCCCTTTTTGTCCATTTGTCAGAGTTATCCCATTGTATTGATTGGAATAATGTTTCAGTTTTGTTTCACTCTAGCAACATTGTTAATAGAAATATTCTTGAGTCGGCTATAATTCAACTTACAAATAACCTTAACATGAGTAAAGGTCTGTTTCAACTTGATCCCGTTGCTCTGAATTCCTTCAGAATGGATTTAAACAAAAAGGGCAGGTTGTTAAATCTTTGGTAAAAAATTTGTTTTTGTCTGTTGTTTCCCTTACAATTTTATTTTTCAATTTTTTGCTGTATGAGTGTATGTGTATGTATGTATGTGTATGTGCGTATGTGTGTGGTCATTGCAGTTAAATGTGTTTGTATGTATATGTGTATATGTATGTATGTATGTGTGTATATGTATGTATGTATGTATGTGCAGTTAATATATATATATATATGTATATGTGTATGTACCTTACCTTACCTTACAACCTCACAAAGGTTCTGCGGGATGATTTCTCATTTCGTGAAGGTCAAGCTTGTATATATAATATATATATTATGTGTGTGTGTGTGTGTGTTTGTATATATGTGTGTATATGTATATATATATTTGGGTATGCGGGTATATATGTGCACGTGTATTATTTGTAATTTTTTCAAGTTATATTTATTTTTATTTCTTTATTCTTTTGCGACCTACCGTTTTCTCAGACAATAATTATAAAAAAATTTGGTAATTTTTTTTTTCCCTTATGCATATATATATATATATATATATATTCTGTATATATTGCGTTTATATTTCGTATATATACCGTAAATATGTTGTATATATATATTGTTCTTTATATATCATCTAGGGATCATTTTGTTTTCCAATTATATTATATTTGTACTTTTGTATTCGTTTGTGACTATAATATGCATATGTGGTAATTTTTCCCTTATAAATTGGTGTGCCTCTCTTAAAATTTATCTTTCAATTTTATTTTTTAATAATGTGACATATATCAATTTGGCAGCATCTATTAAATCGATTGTAAAACCTCCCTCTTGAGCTTGAATTGGTAGACTCCACTTACAATATTTATATTTATTTTTATTTCTTTATTCTTTTGTGACCTGTTCCATAAAAAAGCCATTTGAATTTATATGGAAGGTCGGCCAAAGTGCTAAAAGTGTCTTTATATATTATATATATATATATATATGTATGTGTATATATATGTATATATATATATATATATGTATGTATATGTATTTATGGGTTTTTATTTGCCTGTTTATTTCTTTATGATTATTAGGCTGTGACATATATATCACTAAGGCACTATTTTGTAATTAATTTTTTCTCAATTTAATTTATATTTATTTTTATTTCTTTATTCTTCTGTGACCATATAAATGTTGGCTCCTCCCACAATTTTTTTTCTATGCTTACTATATATGTATATATTATATATATATATATATATATATATATATATGTATATATATGTGAATGTGTATGTATGTATGTTTATTTTTGTAACCTATATATTGCCTTGATCTGTCCTTTCACTCCAGTGTTCCTGAGGATGTCATTAGACGAAAGCGCTTGAGCACCCCTTTGTGTTTCTTTTTCCTTCGTGGTTTTATTCATCATAAATACTTTTCACGTGTCACTTTCGTGAAATAATTTTTCATATATAATATATATATATATATATATATATATATATATATATATATATATACACAAAAGATACTCTTTATTTTCTGTGTATATTAAATTTAGAGAAATACTAGCTACATTATTACATTTATGTACACGTATAATTTTAGTATCTACAAATTATGAAAAGGTATACAAAATCATTTAAAGGTCACGAACATATTATAGTGTTACTGCGCATGCGTAAGTCACATTAATTAAATTTATCTGACAATGCCCTTGGCCCCTCCTTCCTGCATAAAAAAATGGTATAATATACAGACATTACGTTCATGTCTTATTTCTTGTACAACCCTTTAAACAAGCACAGATCTCGAAAGGTAGAGATGTAAAGTCCGGAAGATCGGGAGGATATTTTAGGCGAAGATAAAAGAGAATTCTTATATCGTAATGACGTACGTGAATTGGATTGGTCCGGAATTAACTCCGATTCGATATTATTCCAGTAACGATTCAAAATTAGATTAAATTACGGTTGGTCGACGTCAATTAATTCCGGTTCGGTTTAATTACGTTCTGTCTAGCTTCGTGCCCCCTATAATATAAACTATAACGACACAACAGTTTCGTATGTACAATTCTTTTAGTTCTGGAACAACATTTCATGCTCGGACGTATCTAAAATACCAAATGGGTACAAAATAATAATAGTTACACATAATTCCACGATGCTATGACGCAATATACATATAGTATGTAAACGTTTCCATGGCAACAATTCTGCGTGTCAGATAAAAAGCGCCACGTCTATACGATATATGTCTATGACGACTTGGCGCTATTTAACCTGACACACAGAATTTAGAGTAGTGTCATTTTCATTCAATACTGTATTTACTTCTGACGTCGACACGATTTTTGTATTCGGGTGTATATATATATATATATATATATATATATATCCACACACGAGTATATGTCTAAATCTTCAATAGCGCCAATAGTAAGCCACGTTTTTTAGCAATTGGATCGAACTTTGTAAATAAGTCGGCTTTTCTTGTATGACCTACTTTATTTAGGTTGGGTTAACTCAGGTTAACCTAACCTAAAACAAATCAGTGTGTGTGTGTGTAAAGTCTGAGGAACCATAAAGGACGATTTATTTGACTTCGAGGTTTTTAATTAAAATCCTAACACGAGTGAAATTTGGGAAAAGTAATCATTGCATACAATAAAAAAGAAAAACTTTAAACTTTCTTACAGGACCCCCCCCCACCCCGCCTACTTTAACACAAACGAAAGTTATTAAACACTTCAAAATAAAAATACACAACCTGTTCGACCTACTGCGTAAAAAAAAAAGGTAAAATGTTCGACCAACTTGGGCAATTAACCTTGCTTATATATATATATATATATATATATATATATATATATATATATATATATATATATATATATTGGTGGTGGACCGGATATCCGCATCTGCATCCACATCATTTTTAACATCCGCATCCGCACTTGACTGCGGATGTTATGCGGATATTACCTCTAATAAATTATGCAATTTACAATTAAATTAGCTTATAAAGTAGCTTATAAGGCCCAGTCATGCACATTTCATGTAAAGTATTAATTATTATTAATGAACAAACAAATATATAAACCTGAAAATACAAATACCTGGTAACACAGAAAATTGAATGAAACTTGTTTCATTGAATTTTCTATGGCTGAAACTCTTGAGAAAGTTATTATTTTATCATAATGAAAACATTAATATTAATTCTTATGCATTGCCTGCCATAATAGTAATATCACGAAATTTGAAAAATTATGTCATATATTCATAATTCTATATTACATTGATGGATTAACTAAATATCTGCATCCACGGATATTGAAATTAAAGATCCGCATCCGCGGATGTTGAAAAACTGATATCCGGTCCACCACTAATGTGCATGGAACAAGGAACTCTTCTGGGAAAATTAAATCCACTATAGTCCGAATAAGTAATGGTAAATGACAAACACTATCGTTTTTTTCTTTTTCATGATGTTAGCCCGACGTGGGCAACGCGTCACTCGCAAAGAGGCCCCAAAAATATAGCTTCCCTCACCAGCTATCTGCAAAGCAGATAGGATCCAGCTTTGGGACAGGATCTAGGGGTACAGCTACACCTAGCCTACTATATCCCAGGGACGTAGCCAAAGGGGGGTCGACGGAGGCGGTCGTCCCCGCCTTTGAAAGTCCAGGAAAAACTCTGCGGGAATTACAACCAAGGTTCACCGCCAAACTATAACATTTAACAATTTGGTATTTATATATTATGGAAGGAGTGTGTATATACACATATATATATACAGGGTGTTTCAGGAGGAAAGGAAAATACTTCGGGAGGTGATAGTATCGGTGAGAAAAAAAGTTCATATGAACATGTGTCTAATTCTGAATGGTTACGGAGATAGAGCTGTTTGAATCTGATACGCGCGCAGCTCTTCCCGCCCCTTCCCTCCCCTATAACCTTGAACCATGTAAGCTGTAATGTAAGCATGTAACATAAGCCAATCGACAGCTGACTGTTGTGAGTGACATTGTTTTGTGTTTGAAGCAGTGTTAAGAATGCCACACACCTTCACACATGCCGAATATGCAGATATGGTGTATGTCTACGGTTTTTGCGATGAAAGTGCAGCAGCTGCTGTTGCAGAATACCGTCGACGGTTTTCGAACCGCAGAATTCCGGATCGAAGAGTGCTTACCAGGGTTTTCAACACATTGCGTGAGATTGGTACACTTCCCAGTGCTCATGTTTCATCTGAACGTGAAGGTCAACAAGATGTGGATGAAGTGGAAAACATTCTTCAGTTGGTAGAGCGTAGTCCTACTACTAGCTCACGAAGAATTTTTACACGTCTCGGTGTACCACACACAAGAGTATGGCGAACATTACGTGAGGAAGGCTTGCATCTATATCATGTACAGCGTGTACAACACCTTCAACCAGGAGACACTGCCATGCGACTGGAATTTTGTCATTGGGTAAATGCTAATCGCCGATTGCTTCGATTAATACTGTTCACGGATGAAGCTACTTTCACCCGTGACGGTATCAACAACACTCGTAACTCTCATCGGTGGTCAGACGAAAATCCAAATGCCACTGTGGAAACAAATTTTCAACATCGCTTCTCTGCCAATGTGTGGTGCGGTATCATCGATGATCAGCTGATTGGCCCTGTTACTTTAGAGAATCGTCTTACAGGACAAAGTTACCTAGAATTTCTGCAAAATGAATTGCCAGGACTGTTGGAGGATGTTCCTTTGGCTACACGCGCTGGTATGTACTTTCAGCATGACGGAGCTTCTCCACATTCTACCCGTCTGGTGATGCAATACCTAAATCAAACTTTCCCTGGTCGATGGATCGGCCGCGGTGGTCCCATTCAATGGCAACCAAGGTCTCCAGACCTCTTTCCGTTAGATCATTGTTTGTGGGGATGGATGAAAACAAGTTTACAAAAGAAAGGTGGATACACGAGACGAATTGCTCGCGCGCATTTTGGATACTGCTGCCCGCATAAAGGAACGTCAAGTTCAACTCAGACGAACAACACGCGAACTTCGCACACGAGTTGCAAAGTGCATTGAAGTTGACGGTGAGATTTTCGAAACGTATTGTAAACTGTAACAAATTTGTCATTTCTGTATCTGACACCATTCAAAATGCCAATGTTTAAACATTAAATGTTAGAAACAGTAATTGGTTTCTCTTCTTGATTACACAGCTCAACAACAACAAATTTTGTTTCGTTGCCAAGGAAATTCGTACGAATTTAGGGTATTTTGGGGTTGCTGAATTCCAAAATGAAAGTAGTTTTTCCGATTTGGCTCTAGTTCTTGAGATAATGAATACCCTCGATTAATAGGAAACGTAACCATAACGCGTGCATATGGGAAACTACCGGAACATTCTAGATGGTGAGACACGCGAATATTCTTAGTGTTTACTCCGCGATCATTCTAGAATATTCCCCCTCCGTATATAAGTCATCGGCCACCCAACCAGTAAGTAGGCTCCGCCTGAACATTAAATTTTTTGCATTTTTACGTGTTTCAATGGGGTACCAATTATCTCATAAATTAGAGCCAATCTAGCAAAACCGATGTCATATTCGGAATCAGCACCACAAAGTTACCCCAAAATCACTCTAATATGATTGGCAATAAAATGAGTGTTGACCAGTGTTACCATTAACAATGCTTTTGTATTTGTAGATTCAAACAGCTCTATCTCCATAACCATTCAGAATTAGACACATGTTCATATGAACTTTTTTTCTCACAATGACCAATACTATCACCTCCCGAAGTATTGACCTTTCCTCCTGAAACACTATATATATATATGGTGTAATGGTTATCGCGTCTGACCGGCAATCGGAAGATCCCGGGTTCGATTCCCAGGTGGTTACCTCATTTTTTCATTTGTTCCGTTCTCTCTCTCTCGTCTTGCGCGGAATATCTCCTATACAAGCGTCGTTCTTTACGTTATTTATACTGCGTGTTCTTTGCAGTTGAATGTATACATATATATATATATTATATATATATATATATATATATATATATACATATACATATATATATATATATATATATATTATTTAAGCGATATTTTGTGTCGTTTATTTAAACACGTATCGTACTGAACTACTGAAATATGAAGCGCGGGGAAACTGAACACAGCTCGGCGCCAGTTACTTTTGCATACACTGCAGCACAGTCTCTGACGACTCAATTTGTTCCTGGAATAAAACGGACGGTGGCCGGTAATGTGATTTTGTGGTGTACCTATATGTAAAGTGCTATTTACTAAAGTACCTCTTCAATTTTGATTTTGTAAAGTAATTGCGCATTTGATAAAAGTACATATTTTTTTGTCAAGTAGCCCCTAAATTATTTTTCCATCATTGTTGGCAACACTGCACGTCAATTCGGCTGCCATCTACTGTACATTGGTTATAGGAGTCAGCTGAACATGGCGGCTCGACTGGAACAGTTTCCTGTCATTTCTGCAACGAAATTCCGAGTCTGTCAGTAGTCAAGAATTTCTCGAGCGCATTGTCACAGGAGAGGAGACATGGGTTCATCACCGTACTCCGTAAACAAAACGTGTCAGCATGGAATGGAGACAGCCTGGGTCCCCGCCACCAAAGAAGTTCAAGATTGTGAGGTCTGCTGGCAAAGTGATGGTTACCGTGTTTTGGGACCACAAAGGCGTTTTGCTCGCAGACTTCATGCAAAAAGGCACAACAATCAATGCAGCTGCATACTGTTCAACACTGGAACGTTTACGAGCGGCCATTAAACGTAAACGTCCTGGACTGCTCCGTAGGGCAGGGCACTGTTCCAGTCGAGCCGCCATGTTCAACTGACTCATATAACCAATGTACGGTAGATGGCAGCCGAATCGACGTGCAGTGTTGTCAACGATGATTAACGAATTCACCTGATACAAACATAATCAATGTAGGTCCTTTAGTTACGAAATTATACGCCGTGTAAACTTATTTTCTGACCGCCCCTCGTATGTTAAACAGATGTGCGTTTCTTCTGTCTCAACTGATCTAGCTGTTTCTGCATCCGTTTGACTTGCCTTATACGTGAGTTTCATTTGGATCTCTTCTAATGATTTCGTTATTCATAGATATGTTATACTGTTAAACGTGTATACACTAAATAATTGTATGCATGAAATCAATAAATGTGTGAATAAAATAGTTACTTTCTTTGTTAAATATGAAAACTATAAGATCAATACCTGACTTCAAATTTCAAAAAATACAAGTAATTACATCATAATATAGCTTAGATTGCACCCATGTGACTGTCCTATCCAAACTTTTGTTGGAAAGGGTACATATTTCATGTGGATGGCTGTTCAAAAATGGCAGTTGCACTGACATTTTCAGACAGTTTTTACACAAAATAAGCTTAAAATGCGTTGGCTCATGGGGCTCCGCCCGGACCCCGCTGAGGGAGCTTCCAGCTCTCCCGAGACCCTCTAACTCTCTGGGCTCGCCCGATTCACAACGGAACCTGACGAACGTAGCTCAAGTTCGCCCCCCGCCCTTAGAACATTCCTCGCTACGTCCCTGCTATATCCAGAACTTCAATATAAACAAATGACTCGTTGCATTCGCGTCGAATTGAATACATCAAAGGAAAAGGGGTAACTATTGTATTTTTAGCCAAAACCCAAAACTTAAACCTCAACTGGCAAAGTTGAGCGTTCACTTTCCAAGGCACATAACATGTCCGTTTCATGATGGGAAAAAACCTCAGGAGACCATTCTGAGTTCAATCCCATCATGAAACGGACATATTATGTGCCTTGAAAAGTGGACGCTCAATTTGCCAATTGAGGTTTAAGTTTTGGTTTTTGCCTAAAAATACAATAGTTACCCCTTTTTCTTCATGTATTCAATCCGACGCGAATGCAACGAATCTTTTGCTTATATTGAGGTTCTGGATATAGTAGGCTAGGTGTAGCTGTACCCCTAGATCCTGTCCCAAAGCTGGATCTTATCTGCTATGCAGATAGCTGGTGAGGAAAGCTATATTTTTGGGGCCTCTTTGCGAGTGACCCGTTGCACAGGTCGGGCTAATATCATGAAAAAGGAAAAACGAGTGTTTGTCATTTATCATTACTTATTTGGACTATAGTGGATTTAATTTTCCCAGAAGAGTTCCTTGTTCCATGCACGGTCTGTGTGTATCATGAAAAAACCTCAGGGGACCATTCTGAGTTCAATCCCATATAATAATATATATATATATATATATATATATATATATATTTTTTTTTTTTGTATTGGGGTTGTTTAACCTCCTTCGCAACATCTAAGGTCATATGACGGAGGGGACCTACATCTTTACGTGGGATCCGAACCACGGGTCGCTACATAATTTGAGCGCGGAGGACGGTCTCCCATCCTTAACTTCGCTGATCAACGGGAAGCGGTGTTACGACATTGGCCGCGACGTAGCCCGTATATATATATATATATATATATATATATATATATATATATATATATATATATATAAAACCAATTTTATAATCTTTTTTAACAGCTTGAAAGAAGCATGCAATCAATTTTAAAAACGTGTTATCTTCTGCCTCCCTCTTCCATCTTTTGGGGTCTTATTTACACGCCTTTTGGACCCATGTTTTTATACAGAAAAAAAAAATGTGTTGGAAAAAATAAAGCTTTTTATCTCTCCTCGGAAAGGGTCAAGGATCCTTTTTTCGATGGAAGACAGCTAAGAGAAATGGCTTGCACGATCTGTGGACATTCTCTGAAGGAACCACTTACCCATCCGAGAAATAAATGAAACCTCATATATATATATATATATATAGAGGCTATACCGTCCATATATATAACACAGGCCTGCGAATGAAACTTTGTAAGAGTTGTTTTCTTACTAATAACTGATTTTATATAATTCAACTACGCTGATTTCGAATAAGGTGTCCATTTTTTCTATCGATCACGTAAGGATTTTCTGCAAACTGGAACGAAAAAACAACAACATAAATAAATATTATTTATTTCAATTTACATTAGGTACCTATTTCGCTTTGTTATACTAATTACAAATGCGAACAACTTTAAAAAGAAAGAAGACTATTAACGTCAATTACATATTCATCTTTATTTGTCCCGAGCTTTCTCGTGAGATCTATGCCTTTTAGTCTCGAATGTACGCGCTGTTCCTTTTCTTTTATGTAATAATTCTGGAGTATCCCGCTTGAACATCCAGCAGTAATCAGCAATCATGATGATGTCCCACCTTCCCCGATATCTCTTCTCCATTTCTTTGATGTCTTGGTGAAACCGTTCTCCTTATTCTTCGCTGAATGCTCCGAGATTCTTAGGGAAGTAATCCAAGTGTGAATGTAAGAAATGTAATTTTAAACTCATATTACAACCCAATTCTTTGAACTTATTTAGCATGTTGTTCACAATGTTCTGGTAATTTGGGTCCTTGTTGTTCCTCAAAAATTTGCTGATAACATCCTTAAAAGCAATCCACGCTTCTTTTTCAAGATTGTTCATTGTTCTTTCAAAGTGTTCATATCCAAAGTCAGTTTTCCAATCTGGGGTCCAACGAAAATTCCTTCTTTCAATTTTTCTTCCGAAAGAGTTGGGAATTTACCACACAGATACTTAAAACAATCTCCATCTTCGTCCAAGGCCTCAACAAATTGTTTCATCAAGCCCAATTTTATGTGAAGCGGAGGTGAAAGGACATTCTTCGTGTCAACCAAACTTTCACGTTAAATGTTTTTAGAACCAGGTGTCAGGTTGACTCTGCGTGGCCATTCCTTTTTTATCCACTGCTGAGTTCTTACTCGGCTATCCCATTTACACAAAACACATGGACTTCGTATAATCTGGTTGTTGATCTAACAACCTACAAATCACTTTTAAGTCTCCACAAAGTAGCCAACCGTGTTCTTTGTATTTAACCTTAGCTAGAAGAAACTCAAGATTTTCGTACGTTTCCTTCAAGTGAACCGAATGAGCCACAGGAACGGATGCATACAAGTTACCTTGTGAAGCAGGACGCCTTTTAGACTTCTTTTGGAGGAATCAATGAAAAGGCTCCACTCATTTGGGTCATAGACTGCAGCGCCTAGCTTAAGTATTAGTTCCGAAACAGTGTTGCAATATACCAGTGAATTTTCTCGAGAAAAATATTAGATGAATTCTTTTTCTCGACTTCAGTACCAATAAAATGACGTCCTGGTGAAAGCAAGTGCTTTGCACGAAGTCTGGATCCCAAAATCTCTGACGAATCCTTCGGGAGACACAAATCTCTTACCAAATCATTAAGTTCACTTTGTTTAAACAATTAGGGTTCACCAGATGTTTCGGTTTGAAAACAATCAATATCATCGTTTCCATCGTCATCAGACACCGAATCAGATGACGTTATACCAAGAGTATTTGGTTTAGTAGGTACAGGCAGTGGTGTAGTGCTGTGGGAACGCGTGGGAACGGCGTTCCCTTACTTTTTTTGGTAGACGGAACGGCGTTCCCTCACTATTTCAAATAAATCCGAACTTACAAATCTCTAACGTCATGAAATTATAATTCCCACCTCTAGAAGAAATATGAGAAAGAATCATTAACTGCTTCATTTCTTTTAGCTTCGACTGAGGCAATGCTAGCCTATAAAGATCTGGTGAAACAGTCACCACGGCGTACCAGTTGTTAACTTTTTTTTACTTAATCATTCCAGTTGTTAGCTATTTTTATTGATCGTACTGGATGTCGTATATCTAATGACACTGGAAATACTGCATCTTCAACCTTGGAATATATCCTAATATCCAGTGCATATGACCTCAAAATATCCCTGAAATTGGTCAGATTTCAAAAGATTTCCCAGGGGGCTTACAGTGCCCCCGGACCCCCAGCTGTATGGGCTCGCCGCGCTCGCCATTGTCCCCTCCGCATCTGAGTAACACTTTCAAAATGCGTTCCCTCACTTCTTTATTTAGCACTACACCACTGGGTACAGGTATACCAGGTCCATGAGCAACAGGTCTTATAGCAGACAAAGTTTGGATAAGAAATTTCCTTTTTATTTTTAGTATTGTAGCCTTGCACGTTACATGAAAAAAAATAGCAGTCATTGCTGTGATTTCTAGGCTCACGCCAGACCATTGGAATCCCAAAAGGTAAAGAATCCTTTTTACCTTTACTCCACAGTCTAAGACCTAAGTTATTCAATACAAACACTGCAAACTTTATGTGGAGCCCATGATTTGTCTTGATCCCAAGTTTCATTCCAAAGCACGCATACTATGCTTTCTTGACGAAGTCTGTAATATCTCGCCTTTGTTTTTTCACAGTAAATTTTCCACAAATATAACAGAAAAGGTTTGGGCTATTTACACACCCTGTGGTTGCCATAGCGACAAATAAACAAATTTCAAAAGAGAAATATAGTCACCGCGCACCTTTGAATAATAAAGAACTATAACCTCGCACGCACTAGACAGACTGACTCATCTCGTAGCTTGTCAATCACTTATGTACTAGCGTGCGTTTCTCGAATGTTCTAGAAGACGCCATGACGTCACTTCTGATCTGGAAGCATTTATAAGCAGGTGGTTTTAATCAAAATTTAATTGATTAATTTTAATCAAAATTACTTACATATGTAATATGAAATATGACATTTTGTGCAAAATCTGTACGTGATGGCGAAAAATTAATATTATTTTCGGAATCAGCGTGCAAAAATTACTATATAAGTGCTAAAATATTTCGGACAGCAAAACCATCGCAGGCCTGTGTAATTATTTCCCAGTCTGGAGAAGTTTCCAGGTTTTCAATGAAGAGGATATATTGGAAACTGTTTCACGTGGACATTAGCATAATTATTGGAATGAATACACACACACACACACACAGGCTTGTTCACAAAAGTGTTACCAGTATGTAAGTTAATTTTTCCTCTATACGGTCATATGTTATGAACCTCCCCCCATATATATATATATATATATATATATATATATATAAACCTTTCTGCATTTCACTATGAACAATGTACCAACTGGTTTCAACTAACTCAAAACAGTGTAACCAAAAATAAAAAAAAATAACAAATGGCATTTCTTCTCAAAAAGTAGACAAACTGCACTTTAAATTGACACTATGCAAAAATTTTCGACATTTGATATTTGCTTTCAATAAAACATGCTTCAAACGACATTTGATGCGTCCCTGAAGGCCAAATATTCATTTCTAAACAACATTTTGCAAAATATTTCAACACTCAGACACATAGAAGATTTATTGTTATTACAGTACATTATATTATTATAACAGTACGTACATAGGGCCTCACCCCATAATACATTCTTTTTTCGTGTCACCTACTACGATATACGATTTAATAACGGCCCAAAGACAATTAAAAAATTATAAATGTACGCAAGACACAATCCCGAACAGAACTTGTGAAATGACGTTGATGGGCCAAACCGAGGTGTTGACATGGTTACTGGCATGATCTATGTTCATACCATATTTCTACACCATATGACGAACACCGACTCTGAAAATGAATCCAGCTCGAGATAAAATTGCACAGCGAGACCGGATAATTGGTATGCAGGAAGCAGGCCTCTCTGTAGCTGACAGCCATGGAACTGGGAATTTCGAAGCCTACTGTTCGACGCTGGGTGCAGAGGTGGCAGGACACTGGGAATCTGCTAGATCGTCCCTAGTGTGGGGCACCAAGAAAGACCACCCCAGAAGAAGACCGGAGAATAATCAACGAAGTGCAGAACGATCCTATCAACAACGCAGTCGCCACCGGGAGACACTACATATGGGCGTGTCAGTGGACACCATAAGGAGACGGTTGCATGAAGCAGGATATCACCACCGTACTCCCGCCAAAAAAAAGAGAGGATCGAGGAACGACATCGTCAGGCCAGGCTCTTGTTTGCTCGCCAGCATATAAATGATGATCTCGTATACTGGAGCAGAGTTATCGTCTCTGACGAGAAGACGTTTGCGTCTACAACTCACGGCCGCCTTCAGTGTTGACGACAGGACAACGCGAGATATACCCGCCAGCTGCTGTATCACACTATGGCTGAGTGGGAGATGTTCCGAAGGAACCCACACATCACACATAACCACGTTGTATCTATGCCACACAAATTACAAGATGTAATAGACAATAATGGAGGATGGACCAAATATTAACTATGAACCGGGTATAGCTGTGCCATTTATGTTAATCTATGGCAAATTGTGAACATTTTGTATGAATATCATTTTGTATGATAAACTATTTAGTAAAACATTCTCAACCATTGCATATTTGTTGTAATAAAGTTAATGCAACAGAAAATCTGGAAAACATTAATGGGTTTATCTGTCCATCGTGATTAAATCATTATCTCTCCACATTGATAATACAAATACAATCTAGAAAACACTTTTAATATAATAGGCATCAGCCACAAATCGGTGGTGATATCTTGCTTCATGCAACCGTCACCTTACGGTTTTTACTGACACGCCCATATGTAGTCTCTCCTGGACGGCGACAGCAAGTAACCATGTCAACACCACGGTTTGGCCCATCACCGTCATTTCACAAACATTAGTATAATATTCTATGAATTTATAAGTATATAAAAATATGTTTATGCTCGTATAACCGTGGATTATTCTTATGTGACTTTGATAATCAGTTACTATTATTCAGATCGAAACTGTTAACAAGTTATTTGTGTAACAATCGATAAGCCATTTCCCACTAACTCTCTCTGCCCCTCTATCTCGCTCTCTCTCACACTGTCTCAATCTTTTTTCGCTCAATATATATATATATATATATATATATAGATATATATATATATATATATATATATATATATAACTGCAATGACCACGCAGTATAATGTATAGAAACGACGTAAGTATAGAGGAGCGTTCTGCACACGAGGAAGAGAAATAACGAACAAATGAAAAATGAGGTACCCGCCCGGGAATCGAACCCAGGATCTTCCAATTGCCGGTCAGATATGCTATCCACTACACCACAGGCCTCGATCAGTCAGAAGTCGTAATTCTCCTACATAGGGCAGAAACCAATGCCCTAAGAGGGCACCCTCGCAAATCGTGAATATGTACATTTAACTGCAATGACACGCAGTATATTAATGTATAGAAACGACGTAAGTATAGAGGAGCGTTCTGCACACGAGGAAGAGAAATAACGAACAAATGAAAAATGAGGTACCCTCCCGGGAATCGAACCCAGGATCTTCCAATTGCCGGTCAGATATGCTATCCACTACACCACAGGCCTCGATCAGTCAGAAGTCGTAATTCTCCTACATAGGGCAGAAACCAATGCCCTAAGAGGGCACCCTCGCAAATCGTGAATATGTACATTTAACTGCAATGACCACGCAGTATATTAATGTATAGAAACGACGTAAGTATAGAGGAGCGTTCTGCACACGAGGAAGAGAAATAACGAACAAATGAAAATGAGGTACCCGCCCGGGAATCGAACCCAGGATCTTCCAATTGCCGGTCAGATATGCTATCCACTACACCACAGGCCTCGATCAGTCAGAAGTCGTAATTCTCCTACATAGGGCAGAAACCAGTGCCCTAAGAGGGCACCCTCGCAAATCGTGAATATGTACATTTAACTGCAATGACCACGCAGTATATTAATGTATAGAAAACGACGTAAGTATAGAGGAGCATATTCACGATTTGCGAGGGTGCCCTCTTAGGGCATTGGTTTCTGCCCTATGTAGGAGAATTACGACTTCTGACTGATCGAGGCCTGTGGTGTAGTGGATAGCATATCTGACCGGCAATTGGAAGATCCTGGGTTCGATTCCCGGGAGGGTACCTCATTTTTCATTTGTTCGTTATTTCTCTTCCTCGTGTGCAGAACGCTCCTCTATACTTACGTCGTTTCTATACATTAATATACTGCGTGGTCATTGCAGTTAAATGTACATATTCACGATTTGCGAGGGTGCCCTCTTAGGGCATTGGTTTCTGCCCTATGTAGGAGAATTACGACTTCTGACTGATCGAGGCCTGTGGTGTAGTGGATAGCATATCTGACCGGCAATTGGAAGATCCTGGGTTCGATTCCGGGAGGGTACCTCATTTTCATTTGTTCGTTATTTCTCTTCCTCGTGTGCAGAACGCTCCTCTATACTTACGTTGTTTCTATACATATATAAATATATATATAATCGTGTAGATTCGTAAGTTAGTAAAGGTTTAAAGCTGCACACGGACTCTACAAACAGCTTTATTAGTATTGTTACATAATGATTTAATGTACGCGAGACTGCTGGGTGGGGAAGGGGAATGATGGAGTGTGAAGGATGGTTGTGTAATGTTTATTTTTGGTTCAAATTCACTAGTATATAAAAAGTTGTATTGTGGTATCTGTTCATATAGACTTGTAGTAATCATAATGGAACCTTATTACTGTATAAGACTAGTAAACATTGTGTTCATAAAAATAAACAAGTAATATGATCGTGAACAGCGTTGAACTTCGACATTATAATTAGATGCCGTTCAAAAATTACGTAACGCTATTTTTTATAAAACCTGACACCCCATACCCCCCAGGAACGCTCTGTAACACTAGACAGGCACCCCCTAAGATGTTATGTGACACTTCCCCCACCCCAACCCCACACGTTACGGAACGTTACGGGGGGGGGGGGGTCAGGTTTTAGCAAAAATAGCGTTATGTAATTTTTGAACGGCGCCTTACCTTGTCAGTGTTATATGTTGTTGCACTCGGTTGTCCCCCCTCCACCCCACCTTCCCCCATTGGGAGGAACGACAAAAAACGTCAATGATCTTCCTACTTGATCTGGCTAAAGTCTTTTGACATGGTACCTCAGGACATTTAAAGAAAACTTGAACATTACGGCTTCAGGATATACTCTCAAGTTGGTTCCGCTCATACTTGAGTAATAGGACTCGGTTCTGATACTTCGCAGACAGGATCCATATCTCACGGAATGCCTCAGGGGAGCGTTCTGGCACCGATCCCGTTTCTCTTTTACAAAAATGACTTCCACCGATCATTAATTCAATAACTCGTCCTGTTACCAACATCATTCAAAGAGCACGCTAAAGATCTACTCAACAAATTAGCCAAAATCGCATTATAAAATTACAAAAGTAGATGCATCGCTCCCTAAACAAGTCCTTAGAACCATGTACTAGTGTGTCATTTCCACATCTGTAGTGCTGCATTAGCGTTTACAGAAGTGCACAGTATTTATTCAGCCATTGATGGTCATACAGAAAAGTGTAATTAAAAAATTACAAATGAAAGCACTGACATGATGTTCCACGATTTGAAAATTTCCAAAAGTGAAGATATTTAAAAATTAAACATTGCCTCTTACATGTATAAAATCGTCAATAATACAGCTCCAGAAATCATCCAAAACAAATTAGTCTCCCGAACCCCAACACCGTTTCGACAAAGACAATGAAACACGTACATCAGAAACCTAACCTATACTTAAGTCTACAGTAGATTGTGCGACTAGATCTTCACGTTCCATTGGACTAACCTCTGGAACAGCTTCGATTAAGATACGAAAGAATCTAACACACTAAAAACACTTCCTGAAAAGCCGAAAGATAAATTCATCAAATCATACGAACGACACTATCTCTCTTCCAACCTTCTTCCCCCGTTCCCTTCGTTTCACACACCAATTACAATTAAAATATTATATTTATTTCCTATTTTTCCATAAAATTCTTCTTGATATCCAGTTATTTAATATTGTACAAAATTATTATATCAAAGTATTTAATATTACACTGTAAAAAGGGCGTTGGAGTTTACATAAGAAAACAATCTAAACATTCGTAAAATTGAATGTATTACCTGAAAATGCAATAAATAAGAACATAATTCTCCTAAACACCATCACTCAAAACCAAATCATGGGTATCTAGAATATTGTAGACTCTAAACACATTGTTTGCAAGCACCGTTGAAGTGTTTAAATCAATCTATTCAGAATGTTTTCTCTCATTTTAAACACTGTTTAGGAAAACCTGTTTATATGATATTTAAGGAATGTTCACGAATTTGATACGTGGCCATTGGCCATATAGAATTGCATGGGCGTAGCCAGACATTCAAAAACTGTACCCACGAGCATAGGCGTATGGGAGGGCACTTTACTGTGGGGGGTGCGGAAAAAATTTGCCCTAAAAATTTTCAGGGTGCCCTGATTTCCTCATCAGCACTATGTGTAGCATAAACTAACACAAAGGTTAGAGTATGAGTAACATATATATTAAAGCCTTTTTGATATAAAAAACATTACAATTTTCAAAAATTAGATAAAATTTTGCTACAACATTTCTAAATGACAAACAAAACTACGGCATTGCCGTTGATATAGAATTCAGTAAGTCCTCATTTTACGTTTTAATTATTAACTACAAGTAGAGTAGCAAGTAATTAATTCATTTCAAGAAGTAAAAAAAAAACCAAAGGAATGTCAGGAAAAATCTGCCCTGAAAATTTCAGTATTTGCCCTGAAAATGCTCAATATTTGCCCTGAAAATGCTCAATTCTCTAGTTCTTGGGGGGGGGGGGGATGCCGCTCTCCCAGACCCCCTCTCCGCCTCATACGCCTATGCGCACGAGGTCGTGAAAATCGAAAATAAATCAAACGTCACAAGAAAGTGTAGTAAAACTATTTATTTATAAATAAATAAACAAAGGAATAAATAATAAAATAACTAGATAAATAAATAAATACACAAATGAATGAAATATAAAATACTAATGATTGAAATAAATTATTTGTCTGATTGAATGAAAGACGAATGCAATCAGGGTTGGCAAAAAACTGGGTTTTATTTGAAAAAACCCAACCCACCTGGGTTTTATTGTTTTTTGGGGTTTTTTATCTGTTTTTTTCAAATTTTCTATAGCTAATATAAGAAAAGTGTATAATTAAAAAAAAACTGGCCTTTAAAATTTTTTGTGCTTACATACAGTATTTATTCATTGTTCTTGATAATGATTGTTGCTATTTTGTTACAGATACATATGGATGATTTTTTTTTAAAATATAACATACTGTATAATAGCTAAAGCTTAGTATTACCAAAAGTGAAATGCAAACATTGTGGAATGGAATTAAGTTCTAAAATTCAGAGAATCAAAACATATTTACAAAAATGTATAAAGAGAAATGAAAATGCTCCAACTCATGATCAAGTTGCATTAAATATTTCATCTGAATCATCAGAACTATCATTTGATTCATTTCTATCATCACCTCCATCAGCTTCTGGTGTCTCTGTCAACAGACCTGACAGTTGTTCTACTTCTCAACCTCCAAAGAAGAAACCTAAATCTTTGTATTTCCCCCATCAAGCAGTATTTGTAGTACTCCATTAAAGTCAAGATTGACCCAACCTCAGATGACTGATTTTGTCATAAAGACGACAGAAAAACAAAAGAAACTAAATGATCTACAAGTTGCCAAATTTTTCTACAGCAATGCAATAGCTTTTAATGCTGCTAGCAGCAAAGAATATAAACAAATGATGAATCTGTTCAGACCTGGGTATTGCGCACCAACAAGAAAAAAACCTAGCAGGAGATCTTCTTACTGAAGTACATGATGAAATAGAACAGAATCTGAGTAATGATTTAACAAATGCTACAATAACTCTGCTACAAGATGGATGGTCATCAGTGCGGAATGATCCCATCATTGTCACCTCAATCCACATTGGCCGCTCAACATTCCTGCTATCAACGACTGATTGTGGCTCAGAGAAGAAAACAGCAGAATATTGTTGTGAACTTGCTATAGCTGCAATAAATGAGGTCCAACAGAAATACAAGAAAGATGTGAGTAATTTGAGTTCATTAAAATTTTAGAGAGATTATTAATTAAAATAGCTCAAGTAAATAAAGTAACTATAAAATCCTTACAATACTATGTCAGTACAATACTATAATACTATGTATAAAATCCTTACACTACTATGATTATTTCTCTTTCTCATATTTTCAAGGTATTTGCAATCTCTACTGATAATGAGAGCAAAATGAAGCGCATGAAAGAACTACTTCAGGAGAAATATCCTAACATTCTAACCTATGGGTGTTCATCTCATTACCTTAATCTCCTGGAGAAAGAAGTAACACTTAATGGTGTATTAAAACATATAATCGAAATTCACAAGCATTTTCGCAGTCACCACCAGCCACATGTAAGTACCATATATATATAGACTATATATATATAATTTCAATGTGGGCATAGAATGTTTTGAGAATATTTATAAAATGATAATCTTTATAAGTTTTATATACAGATAGATTGGTAAGAGAGAAAGATAGATGCTGTATATATATATATATCTATAAATACAGGGTGGGCCGTAAGTTTCCATACATAGGAAAATTTAAATTATGGTCTTCACGTGCGTCGGTATTTGGATCAGCAGTTTCCGGATGCTGGATTGGTCGGCGTGGTCCTGTGAGTGGCCTCACCAGACCCCAGATCTCACCCCCTTGATTTCTATCTTTGGGGGCACTTGAAGGCCATGGTGTATCAGGAAAGATACGAGACATAAATCATCTAAAGGAACGTATCACCAACGCCATTACAAGCATAACGTCAACTGTGCTAATGCGTGTTCATCAACAGTGGGGAACACGTATTGAAATGTGTTTTCAAAACAATGGCAACCATGTAGAGCATATTATATAAATAAAAATGGTTGTCCATAAAAAAATGTTTATTTTTCCTATGTATGGAAACTTACGGCCCACCCTGTATATATATAATATATATATTTAATGTTCTCTCCAAATCCTTTTATTTTGTTAATCAGGGATGGCTGAAGGACAAGGGAGGACTAATGCCACAAATACCGAACGATATTCGTTGAAACTCACAAGAAACTTGTGTAGACACATTTATAAAATTTTTTTATAAATACATGGAAATCAATACTGAGCAAGAAATTGATGGAAAACTTCCCACTGCCCTGAACAATGCAGACTTATAGAGAGAAGCCCTTCACCTTCAGAAGCAGCTAAAGGAAGTTGCTATTGCACTTGATAAGGTGTACTTAGGCTACCTATGAAAATTTGGTTACATTTTTAAATATGGTACATCTGTTACTTAATTATTTTAATACCTACTCTAGTTTTATTTTAATTAATTGATGCTTTGAGTAAAAATTTTATTTATACTTTATTCTGGGATTTATTATTATATCAGTGTAATCAAATTTTTGCAGCTTCAAAGTGATTCAGCAACTTTGTCAACTACTGTTGAAACGTGGATACAGCTCTTGCAAAGTGAAGACGTCAAGCCATACAGAGCTCAAATTAAAAAACGAATGACTGATGCTGTAGAAACCATTCTTTTAAGTAGCATACTTCATGGACCCTCAATACATGGCTAAGTATCAATATTTATAATCTATTTATAATATATTCTTTCTGTTTTCATAGAAATAGTAATATATATATATATATATATATATATATATATATATATATATATATATATATATATTATATATATATAATATGCATTAACAGGAGCAGAGCTTGATGAAGAGCAAGCAATGGCAGCAAAACAGTGGATGATCAGCAATAAGCCTCAATATCTAGCATATTTTCTGGCTTTCAAAATAAAAGACAAGAACCTTTTCTCAGTATCAATGTTTAATAATCAAGTCATTCAACTGTATAGAAAGTCTTCCTCTACTTGGTGGCAATTGATGAAAGTACAAACTGCAAAAAGAAATGCTATTGGTATGGAAGATTTCTGCAACTTTTGTGAACATCTACCGAGTTGTACCCCAAGTTCAGCTGCCATTGAGAGAGTTTTCTCAACATTTGGACACATCTGATCCAAGTTACGCAACAAGCTTGGGACAGAAAAAGCAGGAAAGCTGGTCAAAATATACAAATATTTGCATATTGGAAGTGAAGTGAATGAAGATGAAGTTTGATTACTTTGAGATGTGCCAGTGCTTAATAAATAAATACTTAACTATGATTACTATCTGAATTTAATTAGTTTATTACTTTTACAGGACATTTCATTTAATAAAATGAAGTATTTTGGAGTTCATTTTTAATTAAAAATAAAGTTGAAGTTGAGTTGAGCTTTGTGCTTTTGTTATTTATTTAATAAAACAAAGTCCTGCATGACTGCAATGACTCTTAGATACATGGTATTGATTGTTGTATTATTTTTATTAGCTTATTACAGTAACTCATTGGTTTAAAATATCTGAAAAAACTCGCTTGAGTGGGTTTTAATTGTTTTTTTCAGGTGGGCTTTTCCTGAAAAAAAAAAAAACACACTGGGGACAACTGGTCGGGTCCAATCAGGCCAACCATGAATGCAATGCAAAGGAGTTCTGTCACATCAGGCTTCTTGAGGACGGTGCTGAAGTTGACACTGATGTCTTTGTGAACATGAAGGGCGAGGCTAGTCAGTCGCTCGCCAGTCTACGTAGATTCGTCTTCGATCGGTGGATAACACTAAATTAGTGTTCAGCAGTGGCAGTAGAGATTAGCATGGTCGGCAGTGTGTGGAAGATGGTGGGGATGTTGAAATAGAGTCCAGCTGCGGCAACGACACTCTCCTGTAGAGTGAAGGGCATCTGGGTGCTGGTAGTGTCGACGTAGTGTCTCTAAGTGTCCAATTCTGTGACTGCTGTTGCGGTAAATGGAAGCAGAGGCAGGTATTTTCCCTTTATGCCCTGCCACATGTCATCAGTCAGTCTGTCAATGAAGGTGGGGAGGTCCAGTTGAGTGATGAGATGGTCGAGGAAGGGGATGTAGGCGTCCAGCCTCCATTAGTCCTTGGAGTCAGAGGCTGGAGTGTTTGAGCGCTGTGTCTGTCGTCGTGCTGTTTGGGAATCCTTGGAAGCCACGTCGACGCTGCTGGAAAGTCACTGGCAGTAGCTCACACAGTGTTGTAAAAGTCTGCATCTTGTCGTTTCTTCTAGAGGAGTCTGACTAGTGTTTGGGCTTGTTGGAATGCACGCACGAAGTCATAAATCAGCTTAATTTGATATTTTAACAAAAATTCTAAAATAAATATTAAAAGATAACTCTAGTACAGTTTTAGGTATTGTGCAGTTATCATTTATATAAAAAGCAATATACATTATACAATAGTTTTAATCTATCTTTAATTGAAAGATTCTTAAACACCGCTCTTTTCACAATCTTCTTTCAGATCGTCCGTATGGGTTCCGCAAGGGATGCTCTACTGGCGATCTTCTTGTATATCTCTCTGACTCTTGGTCATTCCCCTTTCGAGATTTCGGTTAAACCTTTGTTATTGTGCTAGATATATCAAATGTTTTTGATAGACTGTTAGAGTCTGGCACAAATCTTTAATTTCTAAACTGCCTTCCTTTGGTTTCTATCCTTCTATCTGTGCCTTCATCTCTGATTTCCTTTCTGGCCGATCAACAGCTGCGGTTGTAGATGGCCACTGTTCTCCTGAAGCTGTGTCCTGTCAACCACTCTTTTCCTTATCATTGATCTATTAAGTCACACTTCCTGTCCTATTCACTCCTATGCCGATGATTCCACTCTTCACTTCTCCACCCACTTCCCAAAGGGTCCCTCTCAACAGTCACTCCATGCGTCACGTAGGACGGCTATGGTACACCTGACCTCTGACTTTTTTTCTGCTATCTCTGATTGGGGCAGAGAAAACCTTGTAGCTTTCAATGCTTCAAAAACTCAGTTCCTCCATCTGTCTACGTGTTACAATTTTCGACACGACTACCCCCATATCTTCAACAAAACACAATTCAATCCTTCCTCTTCTCTTAACATTCTTGGCGTTTCCTTTTCTCGTGATCTTTCCTGGAAAATCACATATACTCTCTTTCCAGAACAGCTTCTAAGAGGCGAGGTGTACTGTACTGGCTCCGCAGTTTCTTCACCCTCACTCAGTTGCTGTCTCTGTACAGGGGTTTTGTCCGCCCCTGTATGGAATATGCTTCTCCTGTGTCGGGTGGCTCAACCCACACAGCCGTACTTGAACGGATGGAATCAAAGGCTTTTCGTCTCATCAATTCCCCGCTTCTTACTGACTGTCTTTAATCCCTCTCTCTTCACCACACTGTTGCCTCACTCTCTCTTTACTATCGCTATTATAACTGACACTGCTCGTCTGAACTCTCTGACTGCATGCCTCCTCCTTTAAGGAGAGCATGCAGCACCAAAGTTTCGACACATTTTCATTCCTTTTCTGTCCAACTCTCTAACGCAAGGGTTAATCGGTATTTTCAATCTTTCAGCTACTCACTCAGTCAACTCTGGAACAATCTTCCTTATTCCATCTTTCCCCCTGTCTATGACCTCCAATCTTTCAAACGCAGAGTGTCCAGGCATCTCGAAAACCGGAGACCTTGATTTTGGCTCTCCTCTTTTTCTATAGAGTTGGGGGGGGGCCGCTTTTGCGAGCATTGCCCTTGGCCCCCTCCTTCCTGCATAAAAAAATTAATATCATTAAGCAGATCAAAGTTAATTGCAGTATTTCAGGTTACTATTAATGCACAGTTGTGGGAGCAATCCAAGAATAAACACTCCAAATCAATTTAGGGTGCTTTTTCTTGGAATGGGGTCGAACGAGGGTGCTTATTCCTGGATTGCTCTAAAAGGAGTTAAAATGGAGTTAAAATGGAGTTAATTGCTCTAAAATGGTTAATTGAATGCCCGGTTAGGTTAATTGCACGCCCTTGACGATTGGTTAGGTTAAGTCGTGATATTTTCGTTAGTTTTAACAATTGACCTAACCTGGCATTCAATAATTTTATCGTAGATTTCGATATATATATATATATATATATATATATATATATATATATATATATATATATATATTAGGGTGTTTCATACCTATAGGGTAAAATAAAAATGAGCTTGGAGTTTTAATCCACACGTTTCTCCGTATTCTAAAGAACAAGAAAACACGTTTGTGCAAGTTTGAACCAGATCGCGCTGCATTTAGAGGTCCCCAACTTTGACGACCTTTGTCAGTTCATTTCTCGCCTGCCTGCAGTGAAGACGGTTTTCTTCGTCACTTGAGCGGTTCGTGTTGTATAGCCTATTCGACAACTATGGAGGTAATTATATATGACTACTAATTATCTCATTTTACTGTGGTATTGAAATTTATTATTATTTAATTTCTGTCATTTTACTGTGGTAGTGATATTTATTATTAATTTTACATGAAATTAATTAGTCTGTTGCATATTGGACAACTAAGCTGGTAATTATTTATGATACTAATTAATGTAATTTTACTGCGGTATTGAAATTTATTTAATTAATGAATTGTCAAAGAGAACGTAGTGTACACGTATCAGTTTTATAAATAAAGAAAAGCAGTAACTGGGACTCGAACCAGTGTCATAGCCGTTTGGCGGCATCGCTCAAGTCGGCGTACACAGCACGCTATCCACTCCCTAGATGGTGTAGTGGATAGCGTGCTGTGTACGCCGACTTGAGCGATGCCGCCAAACGGCTATGACACTGGTTCGAGTCCAGTTACTGCTTTTCTTTATTTAATTAATGAAATTAATTACGATGTGAAATTATTTCTGTGGAATTATTTAGTTTGTTTTCTTTTCCAGGTGTCTACCAGAGCGAAAACAGAAGTGTTTCTTATTGGCCAGACGGATGCGAACATCACATCAAGTGGCCTTCCAACTCAGTTGCAAGTACTCAAAAAGTACTTTTACCACCAAAAGGAGCAAAAATTTGGACGTACTAAATGCCTGAACCTGTGCCTGGATGCCTGTCTCATATTTTGGGAGAGAGCGAGAATCCCCATGATGCGTCGAGATTCGGCCTTGAGGAAGATGGAATCCCTTCTCAAGGAATACGACCGGCTTGTGAAGCACAAGTCACATAAAGCAGAGTCCTTCCGAGTGAAGGAGGCGATGTTCAAGGAGGCAATAGCGAAGGAGATCATGGACATTGCTCATTCACAGGCTAAGGAAATGATGAAGAATCAGGAGGACATCCACTTTCTCGACATGCAGCGTGAAGATCCAAATTCCTGCAGCATGGGCCCTGTTGACATGAAGCTTCACTATAAGGAGATTAGGAAAAGGAAGAGGCTGGACAAGATTAAGGAACAACAGGAGAAGGCCAGGAAGGAACAAGGAGCTGCAGAAGATACGGGGCTTTAGTGATTTCAACTTCGTCAGAGACTGACTCAGATGTCGTTGACCCAACCGTGGAAGTTTTTTCCATCCTCCTCCAAGGGAAATACCAAGAAGCGACGCAGGAATCTGATCTCACAGGATGTGACGACTACCTACGATCGGCTGAATATTTCGTACCGCGATCAGCTATGTCGTACGCTGCAGCGGCTAAATCACTAGGTTTTGACTTGGATGAACTGTCCATTTCTGCCAGTACCATGTACCGCACACGCAAGGCTCTCAGGAAGGTGGCTGCTGAAAGTTATCAATCCGACGAAGTTTGTCTGGTCAGCCTCTTGTCTTGCATTGGGACGGTAAGCTCCAACCTGACAATGAGCAATGGAAGGAGAGCGTTGACCGGATCGCCGTCCTCGTCTCTGGCGACGGCAAGGAGAAGTTGCTCGGCGTTCCTAAGGTGACGTCCGGAACCGGCGAGAAGATAGCGCGAGTTTGCTTGGATTTGGTCAAGGAACACAGGATGGAAGAGCGCGTGCGGGACTGTCTTTCGACACGACAGCGTCGAACACCGGGATTCATATCGGGGCCTGCGTCCTGATTGAGAAAGGTCTGGCAGAGAACTCATGTACTTCCTCTGTCGGCATCACATCTATGAAGTCATCCTCAGCTCCGTCTTCAAGCGTGCATACGGCCCTTCAAGTGGCCCCGATATACCCGTTTTCAAGAGGTTTCAGGCACAATGGAAGTTCATCGACCGGTTGGACGTGCGGCCGTACGATTTTGCTCAAGTCAATGACTCTATGAGGGAACTGAGAGAGAAGTCAGTCCTGGGTGAGAGGGATGGTGAGCACGTCGCATCAGCGCGATGACTACAAGGAACTGCTACAGTTGGTTCTCATCTTCCTGGGAGAAGCAAAAGTGTGGATTTCCCTCTCAGAGCCCCTGGCGCTTACCATCACGCTCGATGGATGGCGATAGCCATCTACTCCTTGAAAGTAATTCTACTGAAGAAGCAGTTCAAGATGTCGAGTCACGAGTTGGAAGCTCTGACAGCCGTAGGTCTCTTCGTGTCCCTCGTCTACATCCGAGGTTGGGCTCGTGCTGCAACCTCAAGCAAGGCTGCCGCAGTTGATCTGGAATTTCTGCGTGACGCGGAAGCCTTGCCATGTCGGGATATTCGTGTGTTAACGCTGCGCAAGAAGCCATGTCTCGACACCTATGGTACATCTCTGAGACTCTTATTGCCATGGCGTTCTTCGACGCAGATGTGGCAGATGAAGAAAAGGCTCAGATGGTCGTCAGTTTGGGTAAGCCCGCATCGAAAAAGGAACTCAAGCGACCCCAAGGGAAGAACGTCAGGAATCTTGCCTCGAAACACCTGGCGGAGTTCGTGACAGGAAAGACGATGGCTTTCTTCCATGCATTCGACTTGGACACAGAATTCTTGAAAAAGCCAGTTGCCGAGTGGACTGAAGTAGAGGGCTTCAAGCAAGCAGCGGCAACTGTTAACAAAATCTCTGTCGTCAACGATCGGGCCGAAAGAGCCATCGCGCTCACCAAAGAGTTCAACTGTTCTCTGACGAAGAACGCAGAGCAGAAGCAGTATTTGCTCAAAACTGTGATGCAGCATAGGGCGAAATACCCGAATAAAACCAAGAAGGATTTCATGGACAAATGATTCGCAAGAAGTGGTTATGTTTTTTGTATCTTGTGAAATGTGTAGTGAAATGGTACTCGTTTGTTGAATAAAAATTCATTGACAGATTTTTGTTTAATTTTTTCTGTTTATGATCTGCCAGAGCATCAAACTGGGGACCCGTAAACTTTAAACTATTGAATTAATACTTCGTTTTATCAGTCTCCTCAGCAAATGGAACAAGGGGATCCATGTGGATTAAAATTTTTCCAAACTTTTAATTTATGAAACACCCTAATATATATATATATATATATATATATATATATATATATCATATATATATATATATATATATATATATATATATATATACTGTATATGAGCAAGCCAAGAATAAGCACCCCATAATAATGGTAGCACCTCAAACTGAAATGTTACCATTATTGGTTGAAGATCCATAGCCAGTAATAAATTGGTGTAAGGGAA
The DNA here is from genome assembly GCA_023014485.1 of Bathynomus jamesi. Classification (NCBI taxonomy): domain Eukaryota; kingdom Metazoa; phylum Arthropoda; class Malacostraca; order Isopoda; family Cirolanidae; genus Bathynomus; species Bathynomus jamesi. The sequence goes on from JAJOZX010007795.1 coordinate 102,880, forward strand.
AAAATCTTATTAAAAAAGTGATGCTGTGCGCTAAGTGCGATCAAACAATGACCTGGACAAAGTTTTCGAGGAATGTTGATGTTAAAATCCTTTAATTTGGATTGAGGTCGAACTGGGGTGCTGTTTCTTGGATTGGGGTCTAACTGGGCTGCTGTTTCTTGGATTGGGGTCTAACTGGGGTGCTTTTCCTTCGATTGCTCCCAGTTGTGAATTGATATACAATAAATTAATTCTCACATATTACTAATAATGCTGTAATAGCAACTAATGACACAGGTTTTGTTTTGGGATAAGCCACACACCAACCTTTACTGTGAGAATGTTTTGCATACTGAAGTTGTGTGCATTATTGCGTGCAAAATCGAGACGCAGATATTCTCAGTACAATAATATAAATTAAAAAGTGTTATCGGGCAACCAGTCTCGAAAATTTTTCCTTTTTTAAAAAACTATACGCGAGTGCATATAACACATCTGCCTAGTTACGACACCGAATTTGATGGTTACGCATAAACTGCAATTGCACTGTTTGCGCATGCGCTGCATGAAGGCGCACTGGTCTCGTTTTTCATTTGAAATATTTTCCTTTATGCGGAGACACGTTCAAATTGAAAGTTTGTAAAAATTTATTTAAAGCAAGTTGATTACGGCTCATTTTATAATTAGTATCTAATACGAGAGTTGTACTGCAGTACTGTAGTAGTCGTACTACAGAGTTGTACAGAAATTATTATACAAAAAAGATCGTACAGAGCCTTATAATAAGCTTAAATGTGAAATGACAAGTATATATGATATTTAAGTTGGGTACAAACGTATAATGTACAATGGTTTAGAGGAGTATATTTTTCGTTATAACTTAGTACGAGTTCCTTAAATTTATATTTAAGTCACCTCGGCTGAAACTCATCGGCCAAAGAACCGCTTCAACTTCTGCTTGTGCGAAACGTGAAAAAGGGAATGGGAAAGATTATACCAATTTACAGGGCATTCTTTCAAGATTTTCTCTAACTTATTTCTGTTCTTGTCAAAACATGTTTATAAACGGAAATGAAGGATATAAGCTTTGTTACTTTAATTTAGGTTAAATGGAATTAACATTTTTTTTTAACAAAATTTTTTTAATTAGAAATTACTAAACCTTTTGGATAACATTTTTTCAAACTTAACACATTACCGTATGTTGTTTGTACACAATACGTATGTATTGTAATAATAATAACAAAATGGTTGTTGTTTTTGTTGTTTGATGAGGTTGTTTAACCTCCTTTACGTGGATTCCGAACCGCTGGTCGTTACATAATTTGGATGCGGACGACGATCCCCCATCCAACCACTCCCCAGACCCAGTGTCACTTAACTTTGCTGATCGACGAGAAACGATGTTACGACATTAGCCACGACACAGCCCAAAGAAAATGGGGATCAATCCCAGAATAGGCACCTGAAATAATTTTTAGGTGCTTAATCTGGGATTGAGGCAAAACACAGGTGCTTAATCTGGGATGAGGAGAAAAAAATATAAACAGTTTTTAGAGATATAATTTCATTGTTTTTCAATATTTGAAAAAATCAACTCTAACCTAACCTAACTAACCTAACCTAACCTAACCTATATCTTACCAATTTATGTGGCAAGATAGATTTGCTTCAGATGGATTCAGAAACATTCGGGCTCATATTGCAGGAATTTATATCTAAAATTTTTCTTTATTCATTAAACCACTTTAAACCTTTTATAACTTTGCCTTTATTACATTTGTAATAAACTTTGTATAAACAATAAATTTTGTAATCATCAGGTTTTTTTTATTTAATTCCTTGCAAGGTGCCTATTCTGGGATTGAGGTTGAACGCAGGTGCTTCATCTGGGATTGAGGTACATCAGGTGCCTATTCTGTGATTGACCCGAAAATGGTTGATGAAAGCAAACAGATGTTTTGCAATTTTCCAAAAATGTTTAATAATTTCAAACACATGCAGATTTTACAATCCAAAAACATTAATTTTAACATTTCTTTGTTTTAATACAAAAATTTATGTTAAAAGTTAATAAATTTATATGTTACAGTAATGCAATTGTGGTAAGTAAACGTAAAAATAAATATTTTTGGGAAAGAATTTTTTATTTTAGCAAAAATTATTTCCAAAAGAAATAATACATATTTTGTTGGAAATCTACTCGGACATTTTTTGTAATAACAAAAAGTGTCTATCGTTAATTTGAGTGAAAAATTACTGATACTGACAAAAAATATTTTGGCAAAAATGACTTTATTAAATTTTTTTTCTTGATTGTGTGTGTGTGTGTGTGATCTTAGCTGAAGTCTATAGGTATATTTAACGCTAGACAGTATAGGTACAATTTTATTACCATTCATATGTCCAGGCTTTTTGTTTTTTTCGCAATTTCATTCAATATCCAGTATCAACAACATCACATTTTGTACTTAATTTTATACCGCTTTTTTTCCTTTCAGTTTATTGTAAATAATCTCTATGTTGTAGACTATCTAAAAAGATTCCTCGGATCACTTGAAGATCAGGGTCCCCAGCCTTCTTTAGTTAGCTTTATAAGGCTAACTAACGAAAATATCACGACTTAACCTAACCAATCGTTAGGTCAACTGTACGCCCTTGACGATTGGTTAGGTTAGGGCGTGATATTTTCGTTAGTTAGCCTTATAAAGCTAACTAAAGCAGGCTGGGGGCCCTAATCTTCAGGTGATCCTTTATTTTATTTTATTTGGTCCTAAAGATTTAGGCTTTACTGGGCTCTTAATTAAAGATAAAACAGATAGTTATTATTATTAATAATACATAAATCATGAATAACAACTATTATTTAACTTCAAATACATAAACTTGCTGATAGATGTGATGGCGTTGCAACACAGACCCATACCGAGAGACTCGGCTTATCACTACCAGTTATCACACTCGAGGTCACTAGCGGTAACTATGCATACTTCAGTTCATATTTAATGAGGTGCACAAGACGTGACCGTACTTGGTCATGGTGTTATATATCTGTGATGCCTCTAATTTATCCCTTTGAACCTAATTTCTTGTACTCGTTTAGTATATACTATACTCATATATAACAAAATTTGTCGAAAAATTATAAAAATTTACGCCTGTTAATTCAATATGTTCATTTCTTAGTATATTTCGAAAATTGTTCAAAGTGAACTGATGCACTATCCAGCATGCTTTGTGTTTAGGTGACATTCATTTTGAACATTATTAACCTTTTAGTATAGAGGAATGTTGAAAGTGAAACGCAAAAAAGCGTATGTGTTTACGAAAGAATTCACCTGCGCCATCATTTAAATACTTGAAATCAAATTATAATTCGAGCTAAACATATTCCATAATCTATACATGACAAGATTATATGAGGTCCTCCGAAGAAGTGACTAAGCGACAAAAGTAAAAAAAATGCCAGAAAACTAGGGTTGCCAGACGTCCCGTATTTTACGAGACAATCCCGCATTTGATCCAAAAATCCCTGCGTCAAAATCCCACGTCCAAAATGTCCCGCCAAAAATATTTTTTAAGCAAATTTTTTAGGGATGAATTGATTTAAAATTTCAATATTATGTATAATAATTTCAATTTATTCACGATGTTTAATTGTTAAATATTATTGTAACAAAATTTTTCTAATTTTGTTTGTTGTAACCGTTGAAGAAATCTAGTTTCAATTTGAAAAAAATTTGGTCTTAAAAAAAACCTTAAAAAAAACCTCAAAATTTTTTTTGGCCCGCATGGGCATTTGAAAAATCTGGCAACCCTACAGAAAACGCCACTACATATTTAAGAAAAAATGTAGTGGCCCGTGTCGGATCCCACGTAAAGCTGTAGGTCCCCTCCGTTGTGTGACCTTAGATGTTGCGAATAAAGTTAACGAACCCCATTATTACAATTTCCATTATTTCGTGCGTTGTCCCGCCAGAGAAATATTAAATACTTTCCACCTAGTGTATGGAGCAAGGGCACACTCGCATAATTTAGAAATATATTATAAAAAACTGAATATTACCACATTAATCTTTAAATAAATGCAAGCCTATACGCTTAATTCATTCAGTGATCCTACTTTTCATTACATATTAAACTATAAAATGTTAAATTTTAAAATGGTAAGTTGATGACCTTTTTTTGGTGGGCGGAAGCGGAAGCTAACCAAAGGTAACCAAAAGGTTAATTTAATTATTCTTTCAAACACTAGATGGCAGAAGAGAAAAGAACTAACATTGAAGTGGACGAAGTTTCGAACCTTGTAATAATTTATTTTTGTGCACAATTTCGAAGGTGTCAGAGGAGTTCACAGGAGGCCGCAGTCATGAATAATTATAATCATTAATCAGTAATTCAATGATTTGACTTTGACTCAGTGACTTTAATTATCATTTTTTTGTATTTCAAACGTACAGTAACTGAAAAAAAGATGCGTCAATCGTAAAAGTAAAAAAAAAAAGATTTTTCGACAATTGAGAGCATTGTGCGCAAACTTGCAAACTGCCGTTACAACTTACATGAATTCATATTTCTTTTAACACCATATTTTCGATACATACAATTTCGGAAAAAAGTTCGCCTAGGCCTAGGGAAAAAGTTTCAAAAAAAAACAAAAACAAAATTACGAGTCAGTAAGAACTGGGTTTGGTTTTTGAAATTTTGTTACTGACACCAAAAAGACTATGTATAAAATATCCAAAGAAAATCAGAATACTACCAATTAGTAATTTTTTATTTTTTACAAATTTTAAGTTTCGAGGTGAACTTTTTTCCGAAACTGTACACTGTATGGTTCCAGGAGGGACTTCTCCGGTACAATATATCTTTATAAATATATAATTTCTCGGGGTTTATGGCCTGAGAGCCCTCCCTCGTTTGCTATACCCCTCGAGTCTCGCGTTTCGTAAGAAATAACAAACGTTACTTCCTACTATTTCCTCTCATATTCCCTATGTTTTTCCTATGTCCATAAAACAAACATATTTGCATTAAACAACAATTTTTACCAACAATTTTTAATAAAAAGTAAAAAAAAGGATATGTTTTTCAGAATTATTATCGCCTTATTCCATCTATCGACCATTTTTTCCAAAACCATTACCGTCTGTACATAATGGAGTACGCACAATGTTTATTAAGTCGGTTGTAGTTCCGTCTGAGAGCTAAGTCACAGATTTTTGTTCCTTCCCCTTCCCCCCTAGAGCCTAGAGCCTCGTTAAAATGCGAGCCCGGAATGCTCATACTCATTGCAAAAGAATTAAAAAAAAAAAAGGTGTGGTCAATAAACATTGTTATACAAGTGCTCATGCTGCTCTAATTTCGCTCTGGAAAATATACTAAGTGAGGGTAGATACAAATTAATATAGCATATGATGCCATAAGGAAACTAAATTTATTCGCGGTTTTGCTGCCATTCAACTTATCAAAAAAAAACCAAAATATCTATTCATGACACCCAAAGTAGTTTGTTAATATACATATTCAGTACGGGATAAACACGTACTTAAATGTAATTATATATATATATATATATATATATATATATATATATATATAATATATATATATATTATTCTTTATGCCTAATACGTACACTAACTTTACAGTAATGTACTCGTGAATAACGCGTATAAATACACCGACAAATAGGAAACCATGGGCGTAAAAGTGAATCAATTTTCATAGTTAGACGAAAGTTCTCCGAGTGTATTCACTCATTAAAGAAGTTTTAAATACTTTAAGATGTTATTTAAACTTTAAAACTTTTAACAGCGAAACATTTTCGTAAGAAAGTAATTTATGAAACTTTGAGGGACACTTTTTTAAATACATTTATAACACATTTTAACATTTTTTTTTCTTCCGCTTTTTGGTTTTGTCATTTTTGTCATTAATTAGGGAGAATTAAGTTTTAGGTTCAACGAATATATATATATATATATAATATAATAATATATATATAAAATGTAAACCCACAAGGCTAAAGAAAATGCAACCGTACACCTAGTCAGGGAATGAAGTTAAAAGGCAATATGACAAAAATATATGTCTATGTACATTAAAACAAAATGTGAATGCATAGGAATCTATTTCGGTCATCTTACCTTTCCCTTCATTCCCTGACGAGGTGTAGTTGAATACACGAAAGCCCTTGGAATAATTTTTTCTTTTTCCTTGTGGATTTGCATCATTCGTTTTTTTTGTGCGTTTAAGTGTGGGATTCATCCCATATATATAATGTCCGAAACCAGTTAGGTCCGGAGTTTAATGAATTTTAATATCTCATTCTTTAAAGCAGGGCTGTGGAGTCGGAGTCAGGAGTCGGAGTCGTGGAGTCGGTCAATTTTGAGTGGAGTCGGAGTCGGAGTCGGAAGTGCATAGTTGGATGGAGTCGGAGTCGGAGTCGGTGCAAATCCTTCAATTATAACCATAGCAGCCTAGGCCTAAGCCTAGCTCAATTTTATGAATAAAATAGATTTAACCTAATGTTTTAATATATAATATAATATATAAATAACATAATATATAATATGTAAATATATAAATATAAATAATATATAAATATAGTTGCTTATAATTAATAAGGATTATAATTAATTAATTAACATAATTAATAATAAGGAAATTTAAAAATTTTGTACTAGCAACCCTAAATCTTTTTCAGATTTTTAGATTTCAATTTGATAATTTTGATAAGCATCACTGAAAGAAGATTTAATGGAAACGATCCTTTTTTTAAAAACAAATTCAGTTTAGGTTAGTACATTTTGTTACGGATGTTTATAAGAATACAAAAACATCTTACTAATTTGCTAAACCAATAATAATCTTATTTTGTTTAAGCTTCAATCAGTTTGTATTTTGGGATTTATTGTAATTTTTTAATAAAGAGAAAAAAAGCCATTAAGGCATAGTTATAGCCACTAAGTACCCTGATGAGTCATGTGGTGGTGACGAAATGCCTTGTTTATGAATCTCCATTGGCCTAATAAAACTAATCGTAATCAATTTCGCCTTAACATTCCATCGGAGTCGGAGTCGTAATTATGCAAGTCAGATTTCTGGAGTCGGAGTGTTAAAATTTTTGGAGTCGGAGTCGGAGTTGGAGTCGGCAAATTTTATCACCGACTCCACAGCCCTGCTTTAAAGGCTTTTGCATACTTAATAAGGAGATGGTTTTAGGTTAGCAGGTTCTCTGAAGTTTTGCGAACACCATCTATTACCTATATTGATCTCGTCATTGATTTCAAAGAGAAATTGAATAATTGAGATGTGTTGTGTGGTATACAAGGCGAAGCTATTGAAGATGATGAGAGTGAAGATACCATTTCGCGTAAAACTGAATTCTGAGAAAGAAATTTGAATTAGGCGATGTAAAAATACATAAAAGAGCGAAAAACCGTATAATGAGAACTGAAATAGTTGAGTAGTTGAGATTATTAAAAGAGACGTCGGAACATCAAACGAAGAAAAAAAAGCGTATGAGAAAGGTTAAATGAGAAAAGACAAAGTGACAAACGTTAAAAGTTCAAAGAAAATGTTGAAGCGCTTCGTCAAAAAAGGAACAAAAAGAAAGGCAATGGAAAAAATTATTTACTAAGCTAACATGAAAAATATAGGATATGAAAAAAAAAGACGGTCGGTTTGAGGACATCAGTGATATACACACACACACACACACACACACCAACATGTTAGCGTGCAAAGTGGATTGCTAAGTCAGAGGGATAAAGTTTAGCAGCGAGTTATTTGGTCGTAACGGGTGCAAATGCGGTAGAAGTATTTTCTGTTCACTGTTTTGTATACATGTTACGCCCAAACATCGAAATCGCTCAGTGAGCGAAAAAAACAGCCACAACGCGTTGTGGATACACCTAAGTGACCACACACCGATGTTAGATATTTTTTCGCTTCATGGCCGTTCTCAAACAACCACAACGCGTTGTGGACGATTCGGATATGACCACAACGCGTTGTGGACGATTTGAAACGACCACACACCGACCTAAAACTCGTACTCATAACGCTTGGCATAGATTCTCCCGTTATGCTAGGTTAGGAAAATGGTTTAAGTAATTTAGGGGGGTGCGAGTACGGAATTTTACGATAACATTTTACGTCGGAGAGGAACACAAACAATTAATTAAACTTTAGTTACATGACGCCAACCTTACGCGTAACGCGTTGCCTAGAAGACTCAAGACTCCCTTGTGGGGGTAGTCTACTCTGTGGGCCTCTGTTCAGGATTGCCAACTCTACCCATTTTAAACAATTTAAATCTAACAAACATACTTTTTCGTAATTCCATAATTATTAGTAAATGATTTACATTAAACATTATCTTAATTAAACAAAAATTAATATTCTTAACTAGGCATTACTACACTCGCATCACCCCCTTGAAAATAAGTTTTTCATTAGGAAAACTTATTAATATCGTTTAACAATTTAATAAATTTATTCAACAAATTTATATATTTTGCAATTTTTTTTTTTTTTTTTCTTTAACAATTTCAAAGTTGATAGACAAGAAATAATTAGAATGACAAATTCCACACATATATTTTGTATCATATTAAAACCGAAACCTTTATAATTTTCACATTTGCATAAAATAACATTTCACACTAATAATTAAATTACAACCTGTAACTAATCTATACATGCCAAAAAAAATAACGGAAAATTTTCTTACAGTGGCTACACAAATCTCAAGTTCACAATCTATTCCGCGATTCTCATCAAAGATCGCTTTACATTTGAAACATTATTGTATAGTTATACAGTTACTATCAGGGCGACATAGAAAAAATAAGAAAAAGTTTACATAAAATACTGACCAAGAGCGCACATACTACTTCACGAAAAATACAACAAATATGGGCAATAATCGCACCCTTTCACTTATAATTTCATTACATAATAATCAGTACATTAATTTGCTGGACGTTGTTTAGATAATTTTCAATCGCAGCTCTCCTGCTCACTTCGCTAGAATGCAAGGGATTGCATCAATCAACATGCAACAGGGCAGCACGCTATAATGGTTCCGCTCTCTCTCCAATGGCGAAAAAAAAAACAAGAGACGTCCAATTCTAAAAGGATCAGGGGGGGAGATATACTGAAAGCGGGACCACGCGCTGGAATTGGACGGAATTTGCAATTCTAGAAGTCGATGAAGAAACTCGCCTTGTCTCATCTCCACTTTTGTCGGTGAACGCTGCTCTTCCTACGTCCAGCTGAAAGACTCTTCTACTGGCAACAATCAAACGATCACTCCGCCGTAGGCCGTTTCCCAACGAACCTACTGTATGTCTGTATGGACAGTACAGTCTTAGACACCCGTTCAAGCTCACGTGGCTTGCCTACCGCGTGCTAAACACATATTTAGCGAAGCATTCGAGCAGCGTGACCAGCTACTGCCCGAAAAATACCAGTAGACCATCTTCGATCGAAACTTTCGTGTGCCAAGACCCTGCACACGTAAATTTCTCTTCTCTTCCGAAACTGTCCTGCGCCAAGTCCCTGCGCATTCGGTTCCTCTCTTCTATCTCTTCTCTTCCGAAACCATCCTGCGCCAAGTCCCTGCGCAGTTGGTTTCTCTTCTCTCTCTCTCATTGGTGATCGATCACCTATCCGGTCGACTAAACTCACTGGATGGAACTCGGATTCAACTTGGTTGCCTCCAAACCGAGCCTTTGAAATTTTGAAAAAAAAGTTTATTCGAAACGTGTTTCTGTACTGCTATATCATTTATTTAATTTATTTCGAATTTTCTCGACAGTTCACTTCGAAATAACTACACATTTGCTCTGGCCAAATTCACGGAAAAAAAATGACAAATCTAAAATTTCGCAAAAATTTAATCAATCTAGCTACCAATAAGGTCACTTATGGCAGTTACAGCGGAGAAGATAAAAAGTCATAAAACGCACGAAACAAAATTGTACAGTATAAATATAAAAGCGCCCATACATAGTAACTGTTAGTATAATTTAAGAACTATTATTGTTCAAACTATCGTCAGAAATCACATCAATACTTTTAAATACAAAAGACAAAAATGAACCCCAGAAACTTCATGTCATCCATTCTCTGACAATCATGAACCCTCTTGCCCTTTGAGGAGGAGCACACAAAGACGCCACAAAAACGTTACTGGCTATCTAGAAGGCTCCATTTCCGAGTGTACACTTGAGCCAATGTTTCAAATGCATTAGTTAACCCGACTGAAGGTTTAAACAATAATAATTTTCCAAAACAGTTATTAAAAAGTAAAAAAAATTAAATATTACTACCAAAAATTATTTTAATACAGTAATTCCAACTTGAAACGTCAAATTTCATATGAATTGAACTCGCAATTCGCAAATTACATCTGAGAGACAACTCTCTCCTTCAACAGAAACCCCAGTATGGTTTGCAAATCACAAAAATCCCAGTAATTTATCGTTTCCAAGTGAAACTAAAAATTTGCATAGTTATACTAAATAAGAATAGATAATATGCACTCAAAAATACACGTAACCTACTGTAAACAAACAAAACATTGCCTAATTGAGAGCGGTCGCTTTGTTTGTAAGCGAACCTCTATACAAATATCCCTACGTAACCGAATGAAACTGCATTATATCCTGACATAATTTTGTAATTTTTTTTCTATGCAAACGCTCGAACTAAAAAAAAAGGACATTTTTCATTTCTAATACCCAAATTAAAATATCAAATCAAAACATCCTTTTTAGAATACACTCTAAATTCCCAATAAAAATTTTACCATTTTCATTGAACTGGAAAGAAAAATAAAAATCGGCCTACCTATAAAAATAAAATTAAATGAATCTATAAAACAAAGAACCAATATGAAAACTTTCTACGCAAATTTCTGTAATTCGAAAAAAAATTATAATATCCAAATTTCATAAAATATTTGTACCGCCGCAATTTTAGACCTATAATTAATAAATTCAATGTTATGCGCGGAAAGAACAATTTAGAATTTAATGCATAACATTTGTGCTTATTAAAGAAAAATCCTATGATTATTTATGTTAAACCAATTAAAATTTTGTTAAATAACTAAGAATTTACTACTCAATAGACAGATACCGTAGTAACGGTTAATCTCCGAACAATATTTAACGATAGGCCTACAAGAAATCCTTCAGTACAATACAATAGCCATTTTACCAAATATGTCGGAATTGTCGTGAAATGAACGAAAGGAACGGAGAGGAAAAAAAAATAGATAATCAGCCTACCTACCAAATTTTATGAGTATATAAATATATATAATTATATATATAACTAATATATACGTATAAGTTAATAAGTAAGTATATAATTAATGAGATATAATTAATGAGTATATAAAAAAAATAAAAAAAACAGAAAATTTCACAACACAATTTCTCTATTTCAGTTAAACGAATTCTGCTTATTTTGAAATTTAACACAATCCTATACGGCCAAATCTGACAAATTTAATATGTTTAAGATTATTTTTCGATTGTCCCTTAAAATGTAACGTAATCCTATTTTAGCGCGAAGCGAGCGAAGCAAAAAGCCCGTAAACCTATATAAACAATTATTTAAAATAATCCTATATTATGTACAACCAATCGAAATATAATCAAAAATCTGCTAATGAAACCCAGAAAATTTTTCATGTTCATGAAATGTTTTACAATCGGTACAAATTTTCGCTGAAACATTTTGACAGGACCGTATAAAATTTATTTATTAATCATTATTCTGATCACAATTATCACTAATTCCAAAAGTTTAAACACAAAAAGTAAACAAAGGTAAGCTGAACAGGCATAACAGTGGAAGAGACGAAAAAAAGAAAAATTGAGTCCTCAGGCAGCACGATAAATTTTCAAAACTATGTCCTCTCCGACCTAATGAACGAAATTTAACGTAATAATGACTCGCAATATTGAGTCGGACAAGTTTTTCTACCGACTCTGTAACGACTAAAATAAGTTTTGAGTCTAGACTCGATCTCAAACAACAAATTTTGACGCGCAAAAATTTTGAAGCGACGTGACTCAGAATAATTTGGAAAACAATGGGCGCCATTTTGAAATTACATTTATAATGAATTTTAAGGAATGAAAATCGAAATTTGCCTGCAAACGGGGTAAACTTTGCATTTACATATTTTAATAATCGAAATAAAATATTCATTAACGCTATTGGCTATTTTACCGGGTCGGCAGAATTTTAATCGAAATAATAGCACGTGGGTAAGCCTCATACAAAATATGATGTAAGACCGCCGCTAGCCACCAAATATAGTGAACGCCTTTATTATTATTTTTCTTTATTATTTACTCTCTATCGGCTCTTTATTTCATTTATCACTTGCTTTCTCTACTCATTTCAACACTACTTTACAATTATATTCATGGTAGCCACGCCGAGCCAAGACTATGAAAGTCGTTACAAAACAAAGGGGGGTTTATTAACACTCTTTTAACACTTTTTATTATTTATTTAACTCCGAAAATGGTTTAAGTAATTTAGGGGGGTGCGAGTACGGAATTTTACGATAACATTTTACGTCGGAGAGGAACACAAACAATTAATTAAACTTTACGTTACATGACGCCAACCTTACGCGTAACGCGTTGCCTAGAAGACTCACTCCCTTGTGGGGGTAGTCTGCTCTGTGGGCCTCTGTTCAGGATTGCCAACTCTACCCATTTTAAACAATTTAAATCTAACAAACATACTTTTTCGTAATTCCATAATTATTAGTAATGATTTACATTAAACATTATCTTAATTAAACAAAAAATTATATTCTTAACTAGGCATTACTACACCAGACAAGGTGGGTACATTTACTCAATATTATCACCTGTATAAATTATCTCTCAGGGGTATAGGGGCGGAGCCCCGTAGTGCTCCCCTCTCCCCTTTTTTTTAAGGGTTTTTTGCCTTTAAAAAATTCCGGTAAGAAAATATGATAGCGTCAGCGGTTGTTTACATCATTAAAAGAGTTTTACGTCATTAATTAGTTTAATCGGTGAATACGTCGATAAATATACGTCGTGTTTATATTATTTCAATATACGTCGCGTTTAAATAGAGTTTGATGAAAGAACATCTGTGTGGTCGTTTCAAATCGTCCACAACGCGTTGTGGTCAGAGCCGAATCGTCCACAACGCGTTGTGGTTGTTTGAGAACGGCCATGAAGCGAAAAAATATTTAACATCGGTGTGTGGTCATTTATGTGCATCCACAACGCGTTGTGGCTGTTTTTTTCGCTCACTGAACGATTTCGATGTTTGGGCGTAATATATACCCCACTTTGTGGGAGATGTCATATATGAAAGTACTAAGAGAGTAAGTACTATGTGGGTTAAATGAAATTCATTGTGTATATATAATATAACTTGTACTAAATAGGCCCAAACTTGAGAGAGAGAGAAAATTGTGTGTGTGTGTGTGGTGTGTGTGTGTGTGGTGTGTGTGTGTGTGTGAACCTTAAAAGGGGGAAGGATAACCGATTGCATTTACTATAAAATGGTAATATACCTATGCAGGAAATGAAATTCCCATCATTAATTAAAAGACTCGGAGCAGCGAAAAAAAACCAAAAGGATTTTTTTTTTTTTTTATGTGGGTGTAGTAGCCATTTTGAAGGTGCGAAAGTGGAGCAAAGATTTACACTCTCTTCTTTTCTTCTTTTCTTCTCAAAATTAGCGTTGTTTCACGCTCAATTTAACATAACCTCAAAATTTAAAAGTTTAGTCTCGAGTCCGCGTAATTTAGTCTTTTCAGTTTCAAATCCGCGTAATTTAGTCTTTTGAGTTTCAAATCCGCGTAATTTACTCTTTTCAAAGAAAATATTTTCAACACTTTTAATTGGGTACTTTTTTTTTTTTTTCAAATCAGCGTATTTCTTTCTGTTTGAAAAACTTTCACTCTGCTTCAGGGCCTATTTCTCCTAACTTTACCTTTTCTTATTTTTTAGTACGTACAGACCTTATTAGAAGGTATTTGATATGAGGGTAAAATGATGAAGTGAAACGCTGATCGATAATATATATATATATATATTATAAGCAAAGTATAATATAAAAAGATTTTTTTAATGTTTTTACAGTGTTAATTGTAAATAAACTTATTATTATTATAATATAATTTTTTTTACAATGTTCGTTGTTTTTAATGAATTACAGCAAAAAATGGAAATAAACTAAGTTCTTATTCTAGAGAGAGTTTTTCTGAAGGAGTAACGGAACACTTCGGCAAAATTGTGAATATTATTTTTTTGATGAGTGATTATATGTTCTTTCCACTATATTTCGCTACAATTCTGTCATGACCCTTTCCTGTGAGTTAATATATAAGTTAAAAGGTTAATTCATTTTCTAAACGTTTTGACTTAAACGGTTCACGTAAATTAACGTGTCAATATGTACGGAGGGGCTTTCCGTTAAGAGTCAATATGTATGGAGGGGCTTTCCGTTAAGAAGGGGAATACAGTTGGGAAATATTGCGTGGTTTCATGCCGTTTTCATCGTTTCATTTTCTTTTCTTTAAACGGCAAAAAAAAATATATATATATATAACTATGATATGTTGGTCAGTTTAATTAGTTTTAAAAGTATTGTGTTTCAGTAAATTATCTTTACAAATTAAATTGAAATTGAATTGAATTTGTAAAGATAAATTTATAGGCACCCTGTACATGTTGGCGTTAATATTCCAAAACTTGGCAAGCGCAATTTACCCCAAATTTAGCTGTTATTTTTACTTTCGTTTTAATTCGTGTTGGCAGATAATCGTACAAAACCATAGATCCCACTTTCCTTTCTCTGCCATCAAAACAACCGTGTTTCAAACGCTGATAAACGTTCAGTAGATTGGACATTTGTCAATTTTCCTTTCTGTGAAAATTGTGGTTTTGTAACTCACAAGCTTTTGAGATATTATAATCGCTATACATATTTCATTCTTGGAGTATAATGTCGGGCTTATGATAAGCACTCATAAATAAATTATTTTAACCAAACAATAAATTATACAGTGAAGTACCTTTATCAAACGGGATTGCGAATCATTGTATAAAATGTCCTCTTCACTGTAGACATATATACTACCTCGTTAACCTCGTTATGGTTCCGTGCGTCGGTCTTTCTTCACACGAAGGTCAAGCTGGTGGCCCCGCCTCTCGTCCCGGCTTGGTGGAGGAGCGAGTTGCTTTCTTGCGCTCTCCACCGTACATAGCCAGGTACACCCGGCTCATCTGGTACCGTCCTGAGCCAGGCATCTAGTCTTCTCTTGAAGACTTCAACTTTGACCCCTGTAACGTTTCTGACGTCCTTTGGAAGCTAGTTGAAAATTCTTGGCCCCCCTGACAAACAAGCTATTTTCCTTCAGAGTTGAGGAAGTCACTTGTCGGGCCTTTAATTTGGGAACACTGCACATTCTGCCTTTCCTATTTTCCAGCGTTGTTTGGACGGTAATTGGATTTAGTTTGAGTTTTGGTATCAGTTTTTCGATCATTTTCCATATGTAGATTATCGTGTACCTCTCTTTTGTTCTTTCCACGGAGTACAGATTTAGTTTACGTAGTATTTCCCAGTAGTTGAGTTTTTGGCAGTCATCAATCTTGGCTGTAAAATGTTTCTGCGTTTCTTCTAGGTTATTAATTTCTTCCGTTTTATATGGGGACGTCAAAACTGAGCAGTATTCACGTTTTGGTATGATCAGTGTTTTTAGCAGGGGAATCATTAGTGTCTTCTCCCTCTTTTTGAACGTTCTCAGTACCTGTCCCGCGACTCTTTTTGCTTTGTTTATTGCAATCTGATTTTGTGTCTCGAATTTGGCATCATCGGTCATTATTACCCCCAGATCGACCGCTTTCGTGCTTCTCTGAATGTCTTGTCTATTTGGAGCATAATATGCAGTTTGTTTAAGTTCCTCATTTCTACCATATCTCAAGAGCTGAAATTTCTCGGTGTTAAATGTCATATTGTTGTCTTCTGACTATGTGTATATTTTGTTCGTGTCCCTCTGCAAGACCTCCACTTCATTTGCATCGCTGATTTTTCTGCTGATATTTGTATCGTCCGCAAAGGATGTTACTATACTGTTGCTGTTAACTCCACTGTCTATGTCTGTTAGTATGATAATGAACAGGAGTGGGGCCAGCACTGTACCTTGTGGTACTGAGCTGCGTACTTCTGATTCTGATGATGATATTATACTAGGCCTAAATAATACTGATGATGATATGATACAAAATATATATATATATATATATATATATGGGATGAATTTCACAATAAAACACGTGAAATGAATGAATGCTGCAAACCCATGAATGCTGCAAACCCACAAGGAAAAGAAAAACGATTCCAAGGCCTTTCGTGTATTCAAAGCTACACCTGACGAGGTGTAGCTTTGAATACACGAAAGGCCTTGGAATCGTTTTTCTTTTTCCTTGTGGGTTTGCAGCATATATATATATATATATATATAAGAATAGGATACCTCATTCGCATTTTGTAGTTTTTTGTGCGGCCATATATCAAACTAAAGAAATCGGATTAGACATTTTTCAAGCCAATAATACTGGGATTTTCCCTAGCTACGATATATATACATGATGAATAAAACCACGAAGGAAAGGAAACACAGAATGGTGTTTCCTTTCCTTCGTGGTTTTATTCATCATAAATATTTTTCACGTGTTATTTTCGTGAAATAATTTTCATATATATATATATATATATATATATATATACATACATATATTATATATACAGGGTGTTTCATAACATGTG
The DNA here is from genome assembly GCA_023014485.1 of Bathynomus jamesi. Taxonomy (NCBI): domain Eukaryota; kingdom Metazoa; phylum Arthropoda; class Malacostraca; order Isopoda; family Cirolanidae; genus Bathynomus; species Bathynomus jamesi. The sequence goes on from JAJOZX010007795.1 coordinate 119,713, forward strand.
GGACGCACTTTCAGGATGGATTCAGAACCTGAAAACAATGAAAAACGTTTATCTAAAAATATGGCCGAAATCACTTTGTTTCCGAGTTACAGCCCGTAATGTGTTCCAGCAAGTATCCACCTTACCTTTAAAGGAAGTGTTCAAAATTACCGCCTTGCGCTTGAATACACGCCTGAACACGCCTCGTCATAGACTGTCTGACGCGTTCAAACATTCTAGGTATTGCTCGGATTTTCTGGCAGCCTTGTTCTACACGTTGGCGAGGCATTTCAACGTTATCAATGGGTGTTACGTAAACGATGGATTTCAGATGGCCTCCATCGAGTGGATTCAGGTCTGGGGAGTAAACAGGCCACGCAATGGATCCTCCACGGCCTAACCATTTATCAGGGAAATGGTCATCCAAATAGTCTGGCTACTCGACTAAAATGAGGCGGAGCGCCGTCATGCATAAACCACATACGACGTCGGACACCAAGAGAAACTTCATCTAGTAAATCGCTTAAGTCATTCCTTAAAAAATTGGAATAGGGTTCTCCTGTTAATCTTCCAGGCAAAACAAAACGACCGATTAAGTTGTCGGCAATAAGTCCTGCCCACACATTGATACTAAATTGTTGTTGGTGCCTTGACTGGATGATGGCATGCAGATTCTCTTCGGCCCAGTGATGAGTGTTGTGAAAATTGATCACGCCATTTCTTGTGAAGGCAGCCTCATCAGAAAACAACATGGAGGATAGAAAAAGAGGATCGCGAGCACACTGTTGAAGGAACCAAGCACAAAAAGCCTCTCGTGGTGGGAAATCAGCTTCAGTAAGGCCTTGTACTCTCTGAATGTGATATGGGTAAAGCTGTTGTTCCCGTAAAATTCTCCACACAGTTATGTATCTTACACCCTCTGCTGCTGCTATCCTTCGGGTGCTGACACCAGGATGTTCCTCCAATCGATTCAAGACCCGCTCCTCCAACTCAACAGTTCTGGTGCTGATTGGTCTACCACCATCTGAAACCCGCTTGGTGAATGATCCTGTATCACCAAGACGCTCGTCTATTCTCTGAAAGGTCTTCTTATCTGGCAGACGGCGATTCGGAAACCTTTCCGCATACAGACGTCTTGCTGCGGCCGCATTACACTCGGCAAGTCCATACATGAGATGGATGCATGTCTGCCATTTCTCTGTTTGAATAAGCCTCCATTCTCACTTCAAATGCACACTATCACTGACTAGCACAAAAACGTTTAAGGTTTTTTCTTCTCACTGGACTGCACTTATTCACGGTAAGAAGTTACGAATACGAACAGTGAAACACCGCGATGCACCTCTGACTGACTGATGGCTCTACACTCAACGATATTGAAACATGTCGTAGAGTGTACGAAACATTACAATCGGCAAGGCCATACATGAAATAAGTCTCGTAGATACTCACAAACATTGTCGGCAAGAGGTGTTTGTAAACAGTTTGCGGAAAGAATTGCTGAAATACAAAACGGGCTGTAATTCGGAAACAAAGCGATTTCGGGCATATGTTTATATAAACTTTTTTCATTGTTTTCAGGTCCTGATCCATCCTGAAAGTGCGTCCCATGTGTTATGAAACACCCTGTGTGTGTGTATATATATATATATATATATTAGTGATGGGACGATACCAAAATTTTTAACGATTCCGATTCCGATTCCGATACCACTAAAAAGTCTCGATTCCGATACGATTCTCGATTCCGATTCCGATTCTCAATATTTTTAAATATAATTCTATGCTTGTTTTTCTGGAAATTGTCATATTTTACTCTGGTAAGATTAACTATTTACATTATGAGTATGGTAATATAAATTATAAATTATAATAGACTGGTTTAAAATAAAAATCAACTGTAAGTTGTAACAATTCATTTTAATCTTCTTGATTACACATCATGGATATACATGTTTTAATGTATAGCTACAATACAAAAAAATAAAATTTGTTATCCTCTTTCATTTAAATTTTAAAGTTTACATTGCAAAACTGGTTCAATTAAAAGTTAAAGAATCGTTTTAAGAATCGGAAATCATGGTACAATTCTCTCGATTCCGATTCCGATTCCTGAAAAATGCTCGATTCTTCCGATTCTCGATTCCGATTCCGATTAATCGTCCCATCACTAATATATATATATACGAGGGTGGGCTGAAAAGTAATGCCTCCACTGAAATAAATTTTAAACGGGTTGAAGGAATTTATCGAAACAAAAGTAAATATGTACCTTAGAGTTTATTCTTCAAAACGATACATTTACTTTTCTATAAAATCACTCTCTATCTCGATACATTTACGCCAACGATAAATGAGTTTTTTAAATGCACCTCGATAAAACTCGGAGCTTTGACTATGAAACCAAAATTTCACAGTGGCCTTAACTTCTTCGTCAGACTTGTACCGATTTCCACGATGTTCTTTAAGTTTAGGAAAGAGGTGAAAATCTTGGCAAATGCGTAGTCTCTCAGTTTTCAACTCGGCAATGAGCATGCGAGGCACCCATCTGGCGCAGCTTTCGGTAACCGAAAATACTGATAATTAATGTGTCCCAATCGCTCTTTGGAGATATCGAGCATTGCAGCAATTTCATTTTGTAAACGATTTTGCGACGATTTCCACGAATCAGTTCGTCAACGTAGTTCCGATGAGACTCGTCGGTTGCTGTTACAGGCCTTCCACTTCGCGGTTTGTCTCGCAAATCTTCTTGCCCTGCTTCTCCTCCTTTATACTGCCTCTCCCAACGTCAAACGGTACTCACATCAACACACTGTTTGCCGTACACAGCTTGCATTCGCCGATGAATGTCTATGGGAGCAACATTTTCCGCGGTCAAAAATTCAATTACGGCACGTTGCTTGAAGCGAACGTCTTTACTCCTTCCCATTGTAATCGATACTGAACCAACTTGTGGAATGAGTGTAGGCTATATTAGGTTATAACACAAAACCGGTTTTATCTGGTTACCTCTACACAATCTGGAATGGAGTGGGGATATCAAGTTACAACACAAAACCAGTTTTATCTGGCTTATCTGGCTACCTCTACACAATCCAGAATTATTCAAGTGGAGGCATTACTTTTCAGCCCACCCTCGTGTGTATATGTGTGTATATATATATATATATATATATATATATATATATTATATATATATATATCTCACATGAAATGCTTTGACTAAAAATCACTCGCTCGTGTGATAAGACGTTCATTCTGAGACATGCAGAAATATATATATATATATATATTATATATATATATATATATATATTTCTGCATGTTTGGAAATGAACGTCTTATCACACGAGCGAGTGATTTTTAGTCAAAGCATTCCATTTCATAAAAAAAAAAATTGGATCCTTTGTCTGCATTCAATCCCGTTTCAGTTTTACAACATATATATATATATATGTATATATATATATATATATATATATATATATATATATATAGTTAGCAAAAGCAAGTAGACGGTACGATGATTGTCCTCAAGAACAAATGGTAAAGCTCATCAATGGAATGCGCGAACGTGTGTCATCGTTATATAATGGAAAGGGGAAAACAACACCATTCTAAATATATTCATTCAATAAATCTTTTATTATTTGCTGACTTTTATCGTCAACCCCACAAAAAAAAAACTGGGAAAAAAAAACAAGTGTCTATTTAATTTTGTCAACGTACGTGTTTTTGATTAAAAAAAAAATTGTGTCAGGGTAAAAAAGAATAAGGTGACTTTATAAACGGGCATGAATGAAGTCATGTAAATAGATGCAGAGAAATGGAGAAACAAAAGTATAAAACCTAAAATAATGCAGTAAAGTTTGTAAATGTTAAAGGCACAATACTCGCCATCAATTTTCTTTAAATTTTAATTCAATGCACCCCGTCCTTATTTATATATATATATATATATATATATATATATATATATATATGTGTAAACCATTGAAAACGCTTTTCCTATTGACCATCTACGTCTGTAGCTTGCATTTGGAGGCCAATAAATAAAGAGAGCGATGTGGTTCAATTGCTTTCCCAAAGGCTTTGTCACTGTGTATAGGCACTGTGTAAGTTGTGTAGGCAACGTGTAAGCACTCCGAAGTTCAAAGTTTGCTATTTCTCCTACATGCAAATTTGAAATTGCGAGAATCCGCTGTTGAATATGTATTTCCCATTACTTAATCAATTGTTTGGCAATTGGTAGCCATGGCTTTGTTTAGATTTTAGATGGAACCCCCGCTGAAAGATTTACGTCCATTAAAGTGAGTTACGTCCCGGGTCTGACGCACTAATTTTGACTATTATTCTGTAAAGAAAGTGATAACTATTGGTGTTCTTTAAAAGATAATGAAGATAAAAGCGCCTAATAAGGGAACCGCCTTTCAGTTGATGTTAAATAAGTAAATAAATATAATACCTTTTGTCTGGAAATAAATACGCAAAATTAGCGTTGTTATCCAATAAAAGGAATGTTTAGGCTTATAAATGATCGTCGTTTAATATTTTGTAAATAAGCGAAGTAGGTGTTGTGCGCGCTCAATTATGATTATGTTCCGCGCTTATGATGAACTATCCATATTGAAGTTGGTATGTACATATATTTTTTCATGCAACCTTCATTTATTTAAGAAATAATAATTAAATATAAATTTCACCATTATTTTCCAAGCCACTGACAAATCAATGCGGTCACTATAATATACTATTTGTTCAAAAGAAATTTTTAAAATTGGAAACAAAGACCGGTGCGGTTGAGTATATGCATAATCCGCTAAGCATAAGCAATAAACGGTAAACTGAAGGTTAACGAGATAACTTCAATTTATGTTTGGCCTTAATTCTATCGTATACAGTAGGATAATTGTCCGTGTTAATCTTCGTTAAGCCATCTGGAAAAAGTCGAACAGTGTCTCGTCCGATAGTTTCCAAATTGCAATATTAAAAAATTCATAGTGAAAAATAGGTCCTTCAACTGTTTACACGCTCCGAAAAAGGAGTTTTCGCAAATGTGTTTCTTTATTTCGATTTTAACGATGCAGGAATAATAATACTGAAATTTTCATAGTTCCGATTACTACTTTAAAGACTTATCCTTAATTGTAAGGCCCTGGATGAACTTCAAAAATGACATTCCCTCCCACATTCTGTCACTGTTTCTGCCATTGTTTCTTTCTCCCGATCACGCCGATCTACTCAAGATTGTAAAACCTCTTTCTGAACTCAGACAGCATATTTGCAACTAGATTAAATAGATTTTTAAGAAACCCACTCTTTCCGCAAAGGGAAAAGTAAACCTTTTTATCTTGGGCTCCATACTTCGAAAATCCAAACGACCAATAAGGGTTGATGTCATTATTACTCCTATATCCTTACAGCGCCAAAGTCGGAGATTTTAGTTGATCTTAGCCAGCTACGTTCGGCGGGAATAGTATAACAGACTCTGAATAAATCACTTTCCAGGTCGTTTACGTTTCCCTTCTTCAGGATGAAAAGAGGATCAGTATGATAATGTTGAGTTGAATTCCTATTGAACATATCGGTTGTCGAAAGAGAGCAAGAAAATAGTGGGTTTAAATTTTTTTTTTTAAAGTTCTAAGCTTTATTTATTCATTATTTCTTTGCTTTAATATACATTTTCTCTTGATTACTTTCAACTACAAATTTATTTTGCAGGAATATTCTAAAGAAATATAAAACATAATTTAATTAATAATACGGCCCAAATATACTTTCTATTTTTTCCTAATGCAAATTAACCCCTATATAGGACTCGAACCTGGGACCTCTGAGTAAGAGTTACGGGCGATAGACATTGAGCTACAACGGGGTTTAAGCGTTCATAGTATCTGGTGCATCTTTCAACGCCCAAGGGAACACTAACGTTTTCTCGCCCAGAGGTGTTTTGCGTGCCATCCCCCTGGCATTCGAGCCAATGGCAACATTTCATCCAAATCTCTTACGTAAGCCATAGATGGAAATACCACACATGAACGTGCGTGATTTCCCTAGGGCGTATGACTCACCAGGCCTGTCCCACAGCTCAGTGATTAGAATTCTTCGCATGACTCCAATCCAAGGAAGCGTTTTTTTCGCATTATGCAAAATCACCGTGATCGTACGTGGCATTCGAACTATTCTTATTTCAGCAAATTGTGCTCTGTTTTATTAAACAGTCGAAACATTAGTTTTCTGATTAGTGTATTATTAGTGTAGCTTTCTGTTCAGTGTATTAGTAGTGTAGTTTTCTGAAATCTTTCTCAAAAGCTTAGATCTTTCTAAAAAGAATTGAAGATTCAACAGAAGCATGCTCAAGATCTACAATGGAATGTATCCATACTTTATATTTCATATTACTGTATTTTATATTTAAAACACAAATGTAATTATATTTTAATCTTAAATTTTAGGGGGGGCCATTGTTATATAATTTTCAAAATTTAAAAAAATTTTTTGGTTTTTATAAAAATCTGTTTACTCTTTTCGTGGATAAACTAAATTAATAACTTTTTTTTTGTAAATAGTATAATCTTGTCTGTAATTATGCCCTGCATTTATGGTTGGTAGACCAGCCATGAGTGGATCCTAGGGTCTTTGTTGGTCTCAAACATTATAAGTATATCTACATTTCATCAGTCTAACTTACCTATCTGTCTATCTATACAGATTTACAGAATCATGGAAATGATAACTAAAATAATTTTTTCTGAAAGATTTACTAACATTTTTAGTATATATATATATATATATATATATATTATTATATATATATATATAGGGTGTCCATAAGTCCGGCATCATAGGAGAAATTCATATTTTTCTATTTCTACAAACCATAATTAATATTTTTCTCTTTCTACAGGCCATAATGTCTCTTTCGGCGATTGTCCGCCGAGACAGGAGTGTCGAAAAGTAGCATCCATCGCATTCTTCAGGCTCACAAATGGCATCCATATAAACTTCAGATCCTACAGAAATTAAGCGAAGTGATCCCGACCGGCGGATGGAATTTTGTGAATGGCTACGGAAAATATGCTCGGGATGCCAATTTCCCGTCACCATTCTGTTCAGTGACGAGGCTGTTTTTTATGGAAATGGTGAGGTAAATCGACAGAACACCCGCTACTGGTCTCAAACAACCCTCACTGGTATACCTCTTCAAGGAACAAGGTGCATCTCGGGTGATGGTATGGTGTGGCATTTGGAAGGATCGCATCATAGGCCCCCTCTTTTTCGATGAACATGTCACTGGAGGCACCTACCTACGTATACTCAAGGAAGAAGCATTTCCCAGTGTCTTGAACGAAGAAGGAAATTTCCCAACATGGTTCCACAAAGACGGCGCTCCTGCACATTACAGCACCCAGTAAGGGAATACCTGTACCACAATTCCCTGGTCAGATAGGACGTCGAGGGCCTGTGGAATGGCCAGCTAGAAGCCCGGATCTCACGCCACTAGATTTTCATCTCTGGGGCCACTTGAAACGCTGGTATACGCAGAGAAATTAAGAGTGTTGAAATTTGCGGCAGCGCATTATTGGGCATGTAACACCATTACTCCTGACATCATTCACCGTGTGCTTGCTGACTGGGTATCACGTCTGAATTTGTGTATTGAAAACAATGGTGGACATATTGAGCACGTTCTGTAAATAAAAGCTTTTGTTTTGCCTCTTTTTATTATTTTCCTATGATGCCGGACTTATGGGACACCCTGTATATATATATATATATATAGATATATATTATATATATATAACCTTTGGTTAGCCGCCCGAATTGTTCATTCTGACGAAGGTCAAGCTTTTAACTCCACCTTAGACCTACAGTTTAACGTGGAATCCGAACCACGCCCCATCAGCAGCCCAGCATCTTAACCACTAGGCCACTTAGGGTACCCATTTATCAACCAACCACTGTCTTTATTGTGTGGAAGGATGAACAGCTGGGTTTTGCTGCGCGCCGGCTGCCGTCGGATTTCGAACCCGGGGCCGATGGATTCGTAGTCCGAGCTAACCACTACACCACCGAGGCGCATTAAATATATATATATATATATATATATATATTATATATATATATATATATATATTATATATATATATATATATATATAACTGCAAACAACACACAGTATAATTAATGTAAAGAACGACGCTTGTGTAGAAGAAACGTCGAACAAGATGGGAGAGAGAACTACGAGTTGTGACTGATCAGGGACATTGGTGCAGTGGTTAGCATATCCGACCGGCAATTGGATGATCCCGGGTTCGATTCCTGGGAGGTACCTCATTTTTCATTTGCTCGTTCTCTCTCCCCATCTTGTGCGGACGTTTCTTCTACACAAGCGTCGTTCTTTACATTAATTATATATATATATATATATATATATACATATATATACACACACACACATATATATATATATATATAAATATATACAGAAGTGAAACTTTCATTTATGACATATAATGGCATATAATATGCACGGACTGCATTTAACGACATTTCTCGACATAGAAACAATGATGAGCTTTGTATCGTGACATAGTCAAAGTCTTGCTAAAGTCAGTTGAAAAGTTTTCTCAGATGGCGAGGAAGGGCCCTTTAACAGTCATACTGGTCGATCATTATCTCCAAGTGCATTTTTGCAATTTGGCAACAATTTGCGACGATAGTTTGCACTGATAAAAATTATCTAATTTTTAAAGGTAATTTTCAGTGCAAAATCACTCTTTATCAGAGTAAGAAAACCCTCGTCTCTTTCCTTAAATGCCAGACGTACGACGACAAATAAGAAGATATAAACCCCATTAAATAAGAATAGATGAATCTTTCCTTCTTATTCCGCCACCGTGAAACGAACAATAACCAATTTTGCGAATAAGATTATAACGGAGAATCAACGAACGACTGAATAAGAGGACAAAAGGAAATGAATGGGCGAATACCTACGTAGACTATTAAAAGCAGCTAAGGAATTCTCCATTATAATTCCTGATACTATCATTCTTCAGGTATTAAAGGCTGTCAAAAACTATCAATGAAATGGTTCTAATTGAACGCGGTCCGCAAAATTAAATTTGAGCCTCCACTCAGAACAGATAGACAGACACCATTATTGTTGCCTTATATATATATATACACATTTTGCCAGATTAATACAATTAGCATCGATGACTTCATAAAAGGTTTAAAATTATAACTCATCCTCATTATAAAATGATGGTTTTGATATATGTTCCAAAAAACCTTAGCCCTCCCATTTGCAGCTTACATGTTTACTTATATCGAAATAGTTTTTAGTGATTATAAAAATATATAAAATTCTTTATTTATTGCAGGTATTAAAATTACTCTAGCTGATAAAGTGATAATATAATGGCTTCTCAATTAATTGGTGATTCGGAGAGGCAACGTGTGATAGATCGCATACGAGCAATAACATTTCGGGAAACTCGTGCTGCTGGAGCCACCTTTATAACACGTTCGTGGGTTGGCAAAAAGTTTTGGAAGAAGTGAGGACTTCGTCAAAAGAAATTGGAATAAAACTTTGGATGAATGTAAAATGGATACAACCAAATCTGGGCGCCCAAATCTGCCACTCTCTCAGGAAACAAAGGACATCATTGAAAGCGGTACGCGTAAGCGGAAAAACAGCTGTGCTAAACTTTCTAGAGAGATCGAAGTGTTGAGAGGAAAGATCGTTAGTCGTGAGATCATTCGACTGTACCGTCATAGGCAAGGTTTAAAGCCTTGGCATGAACTTCCAAAGCCAAGAAAAACTCAACTCAACTCAACTCAACTCAACTCAACGTCGATGACAGAATGTGGTTTGCCCATTATCTTGAAGATTGGGATGTGGATGATTTCATGCATTTAGCTGTCTCCGATGAATTTTTTGTTGTACGTAACACGTCGGCCTAACTACCAAAATGATCGAGTGTGGGCCACAACATCAGATGAAATCGATGACAATGAACATTATCGCGAATTATTAAAAAGTCCAGACCGTGTTGGTGTGTTTGTTTTGTTCACTGCAAAGAAGCTCATGTGGGTGCTGAAGCCAAATGGTCAGAGTTGGGATGGACAGTATTTTCGTGATATTATTCTATCCCAGCATGTCATTCCTTTTCTAAGAAACCCAAACAATGTTATGGATGTCGATGAGGTCACACTTCTGCACGATAAGGCCCCCTGCTTTAAGGCATTAGCCACTCAACAGTTGTTGCGGAACCATAAGATCTTTGGAAATGAAGAATGGCCAGGAAATTCTCCTGACCTGAACGTCTGTGAACACATTGGATCAGTTATAAAGGACAAGATTGAATGTTCTTGTTTCAAGAACCTGCAGCAAATCGATTTTCGAAGGATACAATGACCCAACACATTGAAACTGTTTAGCAAATTTGCGTAACGATCAAGATCTATTTCACGTCACTTTTGGCAAGCTACCCAAAGCGAATTCAGGCTGTCTTGGAAGCCATGGCGGGAACACCAAGTTTTAATTGCTTCTCATTTAATGCAGGATTAAATTCTCTTTTGTAAGGTATTTTAGTTTTACTGTACCTCTAATGGTTTAGGCCATGTGCGGGGGGGGCTAAGGTAGGTTTATTGGAGCCCCGTATAGTAAGGAATAAGAAGACGAGGTGGTACATGTTTATTAGTCAGACGTTTCGGAAAATTAATTCCCACCATCAGTACTAAAAAATGAAAAGTAAAAAGGTGAACAAATATATTGAATAAAAGATTTTATACAATATATTTATGATTATGCTGTCCTACGATAATAATTTAAAATTAAAAAAACGTACATGAAATGTAGAGAAGTAAGACGATGGCTAAAATATACAAATGTTATAGGGTGACACAAAAATTTAAAACAAATCTTACTGGGTTATTATACGAGGGGGGGGGTAATCTAATTGTATAAAGGTTGGGAATGGTTGACTGTTTAAGCATCCATGTTAGGAACCGGAGAGTGGTAGCGGATTTCTTTTTCAGTGATGGTTCAGAAGAAATTATTTAACTATGTTTAAGTTGAAGGCACTTCCATATATCAACACTTCCATATATCGAAAACCTATATATATAGGCCTAGGTACTAAGTACTTAAGCCACAACCCTTCACTATATAAAATTAACAGTATTAAAATCTTAATCCACTGTGCTTATCAACTTTGTTCCTCCTACTTATCCTTCCACAACGAAATAGAATTCATTCACAATTTCAGCATTAATAAGTCTTTCCCAAAACATTTACTACACTCTCTAACTAGGAATTTTCTCCACAACATTTATCAACCTCCCCTTAAGTCTCCACCGTTAAAAATGATATACAACACTTTTCTTTTCCCTACTACGACTGTATTAGTTACAAAAAACAATCAGAACTTCGCCAACTACTCGCCCCTCTTTACCCTCAAATGAACCTTCAATTTGCATTCACCAATAATAACAGCATCAAATCGCATCTCAATCATAAAGAAAAAAAACCAACCACTTATTTCGTTCACTATCTACCGTTTCAACTGTACTCGCTGCAAAGCGAGTTATATTGGCAGCACCATTCGCCAATATCAAACAAGAGTAGACGAACATCGCGGCATCTCTACCAGAACATTACAACCTTTAAACAAACTGTCAAAATCAGCAATAAGAGATCATTGCCACCTCCACAATCACCCACTGCTCCCTACCAATTTCGGAATTATGAATTCAGCATACCAATCAACCGACTTCCGCATCCTCGAATCCCTATACATCCTTAGTACAAAACCAACCCTCAACGACTATAGTTCTGCCTTCAACTTAAACATAGTTAAATAATTTCTTCTGAACCATCACTGAAAAAGAAATCCGTTACCACTCTCCGGCTCCTGACATGGATACTTAAATAGTCAACCATTTCCAAACTTTATACAATTAGATTAAACCCCCCCGCGTATAATAACCCAGTAAGATTTGTTTTAAATTTTTGTGTCACCCTATAACATTTGATATTTTAGCCATCGTCTTACTTCTCTACGTTTCATGTACCTTTTTAATTTTAAATTATTATCACAGGACTGCATAATCATAAACATATTGTATACAATCTTTTATTCAATATATTTGTTCACCTTTTTACTTTTCATTTTTTAGCACTGATGATGGAAATTGAATTTCCGAAACGTCTGACTAATAAACATGTACCACCTTCTCGTCTTCTTATTCCTTACAATTATATAAATAATATATATATATAATACAAATTATGTGCCTCGGTGGTGTAGTGGTTAGTGTCGCTGAATACGAATCTATCGGCCCCGGGATCGAGACCCGGTGACGGCAGCCGGCGCGCAGCAAAATCCAGCTGTTCATCCTTCCACACAATAAAAAGAAAGAAAGTGGTTGGTAGATAAATGGGTACCCTGGGTGCCTAGTGGTTAAGACGGTGGGCTGCTGGTGGGGCGTGGTTCGGATTCCAAGTTAAACTGTAGGTCTAAGGTGGAGTGAAAAGCTTGACCTTCGTCAGAATGAACAATTCGGGCGGAAGCTAACCAAAGGTTATATATATATATATATATATATATATATATATATGTATGTATGGGATGAATTTCACAATTAACACGTGGAATAAATGAATGCTGCAAACCTCAAGGAAAAAGAAAAAACGATTCAAGGCCTTTTGTGTATTCAGAGCTAACCTCGTCATTCCCTGACGAGTGTAGCTCTGAATACACGAAAGGCCTTGGAATCGTTTTTCTTTTTCCTTGTAGGTTGCAGCATATATATATATATATATATATATATATATATATATCGAGACATCATGACCAAGTGAAACAGCCATTTCGCGAAATGACTAAAAGTTCAGCCATTACGCGAAATGGCTGGTTACACACTTTGACTGTAACATATATAATATATAAAATATATGCACATTTTAACTGCAAAGACACAGTATAATTAATGTAAAGAAACGACGCTTGTTAGAAGTGTGTCCGCACAAGAAGAGAGAGGAGAGAAAACAAGTAATGAAAAATGAGGCATTTCGTGTTTGCATGCATAAAAGGGCCCCTAAATCACTCTCCTGATTTTGATAGAGGACCACCTGGGACACCATCAGAGCAAGGGTGGACATTCTGAAACCCGGCAGTAAACCTGCCATTCATGGTTTTGTCGGAATTGCTCGAGCCCAAAACCACGGCAAAAATTAGGGTTAGAGGAAATTCAAATTGACATAGCGTCGCAATGAAACAACCTATGGTAACATATTACCACTCAAAATGGAGCTTATAGCATCAACTATAGGACGAATGTAGACAGGATATGATTTGTTTAAGTTCAAGGTCACCAGAGGTCAAAATATGGCGTTAACTTGACCCTTGCTTAAATCTGGACCCCTTAAAATTAAAACAACCCCCAAAATACTGCAGATGAATGGATTATTTATTTCGTGACTAATTTTAGTAGAGTACAATATAGATAATTTTTTTAAATCAATAGGAAGAAATATACCTGTAGCTCTGATGGTGTCCCAGGTGGTCCTCTATCAAAATCAGGAGAGTGATTTAGGGGCCCTTTTATTCGGATCTAGGAAAAAATCCCCCGGATGAAAAAATCCCCCGGAGGAAAAAAAACCCGAGTAAAGCATCCCCCCGGAAAAAAAAACCGAGGAAAAAATCCCCTGGACCAAATTTTATAAAGATAGAAAGGATAGAAAGGCAATCAAAATTAAAAAGATTTAATGTCACTTTAAAAATATGCTTTATTTAAAAAACAATATTAAAACTAAGGTAAGATATAAATAATTTAAAAATCATTTAAGAGCCAATATTAAAAGCTAAGGTTGTACGCTATGCCCCGTAAAAAGTCCAAAATGGAACGATCTTCGTAGGAGCTAATAATATTTCTAATTCGAGACGCTGCATCTTTATACTTCTTCTTCTGGGGTTTTGGAGGATGACCAGCGCAAGCCTGTAGCATGCTAACTTCTTGTAGTGCCTGCTCCTTTTGTATGCTTCTTAGGAATACCCAAATATTTGGATGGGCACATCTAATATTTGACCGAAAACTTCGATAGCATTGTTAGTTTTTTGGGAGCTCGTTTTGAACTCTCGTATGCATGTTCCATGTTTGGATGTCAAATATTGGAGGTCTCCTGTTCCTCCTATTTGGTCTCCCAATGTATGTGTCTTCGAAATAATTTAGGATACATGTTGCATCTTCGGGAAAATCCTCAGCTAGTGTTTCAAATGCGTCAATTACTTTGTCTGAGGGGCAAAAAGCTAAGGCTGAGATCATACGCATTCTTAGAGCAAAATCAGGATTGTTTGCGTATGATTGTGAAAGGCCAGACTCCTGAATTTTCTTGTAGATGTTTTGGCTTAGATGAAAAAAGCATCCTTTAACTTCAGTTTCTGAGAAGACCGATTTTATAATTTTGTGCATAGCTTTCTCAAAATCGACCATGATGCTATCTGGGTTTAAATTTCCATTCAAACTTTTAATTTCATTAAGCATTAGTGTATAGGTGGCTTCAGTTTTGTTAGGTAAAAGAGAATATATACAAGGCGTCATAGTTCCATTAACTAAAGCATGTATGGTGTATACTTGCGCAAACAAAGAGGGTGTTACACTGAAAGTTCCATCCATAAACCAATTCTTATGAGACTCAAGATAGGACAAATTCTTCCAAGTGCCGAAACATAAAAATTCTGGGACCTTCAGTACCAGAGTCATACAAGAGAAAGTTTTCATTACTTTTCGTAACCTTGAATTCATCTGGGATAGAGAGATCCTTAGTATTTAGCGGTAGTGGAATTGAATTTTGGCTCCTTTGCCTACACTGCCTCAGATTTCTTTTTAAATACCTTATTGTTGGCAGATTTGCTGCTGCCCCTTCATCAATCCCTTCAATTTCTTGTGAAATTATCTGCTGAGGGGTGTCATGCGTATCTTTCGCTTTCGCTTTCATGTTTTGCAAAGCACTGAGAGTTTGCATATTACTTGGATCAGGCGCATGCGTATGAATATTCACTCTTCCAACAATTTCATTATCTTTCACTTTAAGCCTAGCTTTGCATTGCGCATTGGCACGACGCTGTACACACTCATAAGCTACAACATGATTTGCTAAGTCCTTTTGCTTAACATAGACGTAGCCTTCAAAACACAATTTAAATCCCCCTTTATTTGACTTTACAAACTCCATGATGGGCAAAGTTTAACTGAAATAAAAATTTAGATAGTAGAAGAAATGTAACCTACGTAGAAATTTACTTGTCTTGTAACCAACAAACAAACTTACTTATTAATTACTAAAACTATTAATTAACTATTTTCTGTGAGCGAAATATTTTATATTCCATTTAAATATTTCATAATAAAAACTTAACCAACTTTAAGCCAATTGATATTGATTTTAATATATAATTTATAATTAATTTTGTATTTCTAGAAGATTCTGACTGCGTCGTCTAGGGGCAATGTTTAACTGAAATAAAAATTGAGATAGGGGATGGGGGATTTAGATGGGGGGGCAAAGTTTAACTGAAAAAAAAATTGAGATAGGGATGGGGGATTTAGATGGGGGGGGGGGCAAAGTTTAACTGAAATAAAAATTGAGATAGGGGATGGGGGATTTAGATGGGGGATTTTTTCCTCGGGGGATGCTTTACTCGTTTTTTTTTTTCCGCCGGGGGATTTTTCCGGGGGATTTTTTCCTCCGGGGGATTTTTTCCGCCGGGGGATTTTTTCCTCCGGGGGCTTTTTTCCGGATACCCTTTTATTCATGCAAACACCCCTTGACTCCAGGACTATTAACAGTTGTTGTGACCTCTATGTTCTTTTATAATATCAAATTTCTCATTTTATGTTGTTATTTCAGATAATGATTTGTTGACATACCCATGTATATCGTGTCTTTGTCATTACCTACTGATCTTGGTAAGTGAGGTAGTGTTTTTTATCTGACTGTTTTTTTCTGTTGCTGAATTATGTGCATGTGTCCAAATATATAGTAAGATTTTAATTGCCCATTCTGTGTGTATTTCCAGAATGAGATGGCCAGTTTACCAATTAAACGATTGAGAATGTCGTCACCGTCACCGAGCCCGTCCACTAATCCTGAGAAATGCATCATATGTCAGAAGACTGACCCTGAATACGAAACTACGAGTACAGAGAATGGTAGGGCGCGAGTAATCGAGGCAGCAGGCATTAGAAAGGACAGCGTTTTCGAAAGACTGAAGCAGGCTGACCACAGCAAAATTGTTTATCATGTTAGCAATAACTGTTACAAACGGTACACACATAAAAAGACACTTGAAAAAATTAAGCAATCGAACAAAGGACCCACGGCTGATCCTGAAAATGCTGATCCTAGCTCACAGCAGAGTACCTCATGTGTTGATCAGAGGTCAAGACGGTCCATGGCAGCCTCACGGAATTCAGCATGTCAGTCAGATGACGTCAATATCTTCTCCAGAAAGTGTCATATGTGGATTCATAGGGTGGATCGATTTTACATTTTTTCGATTTCCATATTCTAATAGAGACAAAAACTTGCGCATGCATGAGAAAATAGCCTCTGCAAAATCTTAGCTTAATAGGTAATCATCTTCTGCCCCCGGCAGAGCGATGAAAATCATATTTTAGTAGTCAAAAACGTATTTTTAAACCCTAGCCTAGAGTCATAAAATTTTGCGAGTGTGTTATTTCATGCCTAAGCAACGATATAAATGCTATGGGAAATATATAAATGCATTATTTAAGACAAAGAGCCGATCTGAAAATATGTATAGCATTTATATCGTTGCTTAGGCATGAAATAACACACACGCAAAATTTTATGACTCTAGGCTAGGGTTTAAAAATACGTTTTTGACTACTAAAATATGATTTTCATCGCTCTGCCGGGGGCAGAAGATGATTACCTATTAAGCTAAGATTTTGCAGAGGCTATTTTATCATGCATGCGCAAGGTTTTGACTCTATTAGAATATGGAAATCGAAAAAAATGTAAAATCGATCCACCCTAATTGTGGAAACGTAAAACACAACAATGAGTACATAAAATACCGAATATCTGAAAAAGGACGAGCAGAATCGTTCCTGAAAGCAGCTTTGATACTTCAGGATGAAGTTTTTACCCGAACATGTGATCTACAGGACACAAATGGTGTCTTTGGTGCGGATTTGTACTGCCACAATCAGTGCATCCGCAATTACGTCAGGAAGGGGGAGAAACTGTTTTCCGATTCAGTGTCTGCGTCTGTTGGCCAACAGAAGGTTGATATCTTTGTGAATGTAATGAAAGATATAGAACCTGGTTTGAACACTGGTAGATGCTACAACTTGTCGTATCTATCTGACTGTTGCAATAAGATGCGTGATAACGGGCAAGCCAGTTTCACTTTTACGAACAGGGTTATGAAAATGTACCTGATCATTATGTACAGGAACGATGTGTCATTCTTTATTCCTCCGGGTTCAAAAACTCCTACAATCTTCTTCAAGGGAAGTGCTGTTGAGAAAGGATCAGGCGGAAGCCAAGGCGAATTGGATTCGGATGCCTTGAAAAGTTGTGGTGCCTTATTGAGACAATGCATCTTGAAACAAGATTTTGAACTGAATGACAAATTTTGTGATGCCAGTGAACTTGAGAAGGCATATAAAGACATTGTGATTCCAAAGGAGGTTGCAGATTTCTTCTCGGCACTTTTTGACTTTGACATTTGCAATGACATTGACAGTAAGGATCAACTTGATGCAACACTCGAGGACATCGAAATAAACTCTGAAGCTGCTAAATTAAAAAATATCTTGTCTGTGTATCAAATTGTCTTCTACATTTTGAACAATGGTAGAAAACGCACTCCTCTACATATGATGAATTCAGAATCCATTTACAATGCTTGTAGGTTCAAAACACTTATTTCTAGCCTCAATCGGTTTGGACTGGCGATTAGTTACGATGAGGTTCTCCGCTATCATTCTGACATGGCATCATTTGTCACTGCAACAAGTGAGAGTCGGGTCCCTCTTCCAAGTCCGTTTAATCCTGCTGAGTTCACCATGGGGGCATTTGATAATTTCGACCATGAGGAAGCCACACTATCTGGTATTGGGGGAGTCATGACACTGTCCTGATTCTGATGCAGGACAAACCGCAAATAATGTCAAAGATGGTAAACTCAATATATTGGAGACAAGTGTGAACCATAGAGAAAGGCAATTCAAACAAGAATTAGGTTGTCAGGTTCTTAAGAGTTACACCAAAGCTGCCAAGAAACCAAACCTTTCCCCACTGTATGAGGTTCCTGAGGACCTGCACGAAATGAATGCATCTGAATCCAAATGCATCAGGACTAAAGATGTTGCATGGGTTGTCAGCAGATTAGATGTATCAAATTTGAATGAAGGTATCAATGAAACAAGTCAGGAGCAAGCAATGCCTTCTTGGAGCGCCTTTAATTCTCTTGTTACGGATGAGAGCGTGGCTCAGAAGATCATAGGATTTCTGCCTGTTCTGCCACACCCTGTGACAGAATATACCACAGTGTACACAGCCCTAAAGAATTTCCAAGATGTTCTGAGTCAGTTGGAACAGTCTCATTTTCCTGTTGCCTGTGATGAGGGGGTGTACCACATTGCCCGTGAGATCATTATGAACAACTTAACAACTGAATTCAGTAACTTAGTGTTATGTTTAGGTTCCTTTCATCTGATTAAAGTAGTCATGGGTGCCATTGGGAAATACATTGACGGAAGTGGCCCTGAAACTATCTTGGTGGAGTCGAAGGCTTTTGGCAAAAATGTGGTCAGATCAGTGCTTGATGGAACACACTAAACTAGGTCACTGAAGGGGTTATTATTGCTCTATGAATGCATAGAAAGGTTGCAGTGGGCAGAATTCTTCCGAGCCAAAGGTGTGGAACCATACAGGAATGCACTTGGATTTGTTAAGTTAATGAAAGAAGCTTCCGTATCAGAAAAGAGCAGGGAAGAGAGCAAAGGACACTTGGATGCATTCATGTCAACCTCATCAAGCATGATTGATGATTTTAATTCCTTCAGGTCTGAAAGGTGTGAGATGTCGGCGACATTCGCCTTCTGGGATCGGTTTGTCCAGATGGTCTGTGTCTTGAAAGATCTAGTAAGAGCTGACCGTGAGGGAAACTGGGAGCTACACCTCCACAGTGTACAAGCAGTTCTACCCCTGTTTGCTGGATGTGACCGGATCAACTACCTCCGATGGGGATCAGTATATCTAGAGGATATGAGGAAGCTACCAGAGGCTGCACCATCGACATATGAAAACTTCAAGGCTGGAAAATTTGTAGCGAAGCAGACAAAAGGGCGTTTCAATTCTGTGGGCGCAGACATGTGTCTTGAACAGACAATAAATCGGTCCTAGAAGAGCGCAAGTGGCATCATTGGCAGCACGAAAAGAAAGCAATTCGTTGCTCAGTGGGAGATCATATACCAGGAGATGTTGGCTGTCGTTAACATTCAATGTGAAATCAGTGGTGTCACCACACCAAGCACGGAACTTCTAGTAAACCACGAGTTCAATCTACCCGCCACGCGAACCTCCGAAGCCTTGATCCAAAGTATGATACAGTACATTAAGCAACATGAAAATCCAGCGACCATATCCACAGAGGGAGACCAAGATGAGCAGCAGACCCTTCACAACATCATCACCCAAGAAATCATGTCCAGCGAAATCTGTGACGACCGTCTCAAGTTCAAGACCAATTCTAGCACACAGTACGAAACATTTCGGATGGAGAGGTTCGTGACAAAGCAAAGATCCGTCTTTGATACCATTCACAGGAAGAATCTGAAAACATTCAATTTAATGAAGTCCGTGAAAAGCCCAAACCAAGCAAGAGACAAGGGGAGTAAAAAGCAATTGGCAGAAACTCAGAAGATCTTTGATATTGCCCGCGTCCGAGAATATGATATGAATGATTTGTTGAGGTTTGACTTGGATGACAGCAGTTATCTCTTCGATAGGGATGGAGTCATGAATAAACCCAACAAAAGTGACCTGTGCACCGAGTTAGAGAAACAGCTTGACAAAAAGGACTATCTACCACCATCAAAATGGAAGCCAGACAATACTGCCAGCATCATTGACGTCATGGGTTGCCTACGCCGTATGTGCTTAGCCTCAGTGAAAAAGTGAAAACCTTTGGTGATCTTTGCACGAACTTCCTTGATATGGCACATAGACTTTGAAGCAATTCCAACCGCATCGACTTTGTCTTTGACACATATGTGAAGGTATCTGTAAAAGGCAGTGAAAAAGCAAGGAGATGTAGCTGCAGTCTCATAGACCTGAATGTAATATGTGAAGACACACATTTACCCGTTACAATGGATGCCTTTTGGGCATCATCCACCAACAAAGCCAAGTTACAAGGATTACTTCGAAGCCATACGGTATCTTAGGGAACCCAAAGGCGATGGCAGATGTAGTAGTCAGTGCAATGGGTCTATCTTCTGAAATCGAACCATGCAGGGCTATTTTGAGTGACTGCGATACTGCATTACCTGATTTAGATGTCGACATCGAAGAGGCAGACGTGAGGATGATCCCACATGCTTGCATGCTGTCAGTTGTGGGGCAACCAGAGTTGTTTTGCTATCAAACGACACAGATGTCACGGTCCTTGGATTGCATTACTGGAAAATTTTGAAAGGTCATGGTTTGAAAGAACTATGGATGAGGGCTGGTGTGGGTACTACCACGAGGTATATACCCCTTCATACCTTGGTCGATAGGTTGGGCACACATATCTGCGAAGTCCTCATACCACTTCATCACCTTACTGGCTGCGATTCAACAAGCAAATTTGGTACAAAAGCTGCTGGTCTGAAGGCAAATCCAGAATATTATCTCCGTGACTTTGGAAAGAACCCGAATGATATCGACTTTGGCTTGGTGGAAGAGTTTCTTGTCAACGTTTACAAATCAGGCACGCCATGCAAATCTATGGATGAGTTGAGATACCACCTCTACCACCACAGCAAGAAAACCATCTTGGACCTACCCCCCCACCAGCCGTTCAATCAAAAGACATATCTTTAGGCTAGATCCCCAAAGCTTCGGGTTCACCCAAGAAGACGGTATCATGCAACCAGATCGACTTCAGATATTGCTCCCAGATGAGTTCCCAATGCCATGTACATTAGGGCGGCTCGTTTTACACTTTTTTCGATATTTGATTGGGGGTAGTGCGGAAAAGTTGCGATTTGGAGAGAAAATAAAGTGTGTAAAATTTTTTTGATCTACGTCAATACCTTCCGGTGGCGGCGAGTCTTTAAAAATCTAAAAATAGGCCTAACGGGGTAGATTGGAAAATGGTTTTAAAGACTTACAAAATAAACAATAAAAATTTCAGCACAATCTGTTAATAACTTCTGGTGGCGTCTTAGCCGTTAAAATATCCAAAATATTGATTTAAAGCAAGTTTTAACAAGATGTTATACAAATGTTAATTCCGGTATATTTCTGTGCAAACAACCCTGAGAACACTATTATAGGCTTGAATAAATTAATAGCAGTCATTGAACAACGAACATTATATAAAAATTATATAAAATTTTTATGTGTTTTTAGGCCTTTTTCGATTTTTAAGGACTCGCCGCCACCGGAAGGTATTGACGTAGAAAAAAAAATTTACACACTTTATTTTCTCTCCAAATCGCAACTTTTCCGCACTACCCCCAATCAAATATCGAAAAAAGTGTAAAAACGAGCCGCCCTAATGTACATGCACATCTTGTGCTACCAAACGATGTCCTTGCAGACAACTTGACATCAGATGTTGCCCCTATTGTAGCTGCCAGGCATCAAATAAGGGCTGTAAGAACCAAATAGGATGATATATGAATTTTTTTCTCTGTATTTCTGTTCTCTGACTTTTGTCTCTGTTTGTCAGTTTTTTGTTCATTTGTCGAATTTCAGTATAATTTAAATTGGACCCCAAGTGATTAAACTACATGTATATTTCTTCTATTGATTTTAAAAACTTATCTATATTGTACTCTACTGGAATTGGTCAATAAATAAATAATTCATTTATCTGCAGTATTTTGGGGGTTGTTTTAATTTTAAGGGGTCCAGATTTTAAGCAAGGGACAAGTTACGCCATATTTTGACCTCTGGTGACCTTGAACTTAAACAAATCATATCCTGTCTACATTCGTCCTATAGCTGATGCTATAAGCTCCATTTTGAGTGGTAATATGTTACTATAGGTTGTTTCATTGCGACGCTATGTCAATTTGAATTTCCTCTACCCCTGATTTTTGCCGTGGTTTTGGGCTCGAGCAATTCCGACAAAACCATGAATGGCAGGTTTACTGCCGGGTTTCAGAATGTCCACCCTTGTTCTGATGGTGTCCCAGGTGGTCCTCTATCAAAATCAGGAGTGATTTAGGGGCCCTTTTATGCATACAAACACCCCTTGGCTCCTGGACTATACTTGTTTTCTCTCCTCTTCTTGTGCGGACGCTCTTCTAACAAGCGTCGTTCTTTACATTAATTATACTGTGTCTCTTTGCAGTTAAAATGTGTGTGTGTGTGTGTGTGTATACACAGGGTGTAGAAAATTCACTGTGCAGTAGAAGACGTCTATGAATATTTGTAATAAAAGTAATAATATTTGTGCTTGTTTCTTTCCAGGTTGATCTGCTGACCATGTTATCGATGGAGGAGGTATCTTCTTAAATGAGCATATCATCTAAAGGAGCTTATTTCCAAAATTCTTTATAGACATATACAATGGATCTTGTGAATCTGTATTACTTTTAATAAACGTTAGTTTTTCAACATCTGCGGATGCGGAGGCGGATATTTAGTTAATCTATCAATATAATATAGAATTATGAATATATGACACAATTTTTCAAATTTCGTGATATTACTATTATGGCAGGCATGCATAAGAATTAAAATTAATATTAATGTTTTCATTATGATAAAAATAATAACTTTCTCAAGAGTTTCAGCCACAGAAAATTCAATGAAACAAGTTTCATTCAATTTTCTGTGTTACCACCTATTTAGATTTTCAGGTTTATATATATTTGTCTGTTCATTAATAATTAATACTTTACATGAAATGTGCATGACTGGCCTTATAAGCTACTTTATAAGCTAATTTAATTGTAAATTGCATAATTTATTAGAGGTAATATCCGCATAACATCCGCAGTCAGAAGTGCGGATGCGGATATCCGGTCCACCACTAAGATATATATCTGAGATTCACATTAAACGCGTGAACTTCTTTCCCTGAAGAGGCGTTGAAATATATTCGAAAGTACTTTTGCGGGTTACTTCCCCCAACCCCATCAAAAAAAAAAAAAAAATATATATATATATATATATATGAGAGACAGAGAGAACTTTTACCAGATGCTGACAGCATCATCGATACATATTTTCTATACTGACATGAATTTTCGATATGGATCTTCAAGCAGTTTCACGGCAATACAAATTTGATACAAATATGAATCTTTTTCAACCAAATTGTCTTGAATTTATTCGGAAAAACATTGCAGACCAAAGCGAAATAACGAAGCGCAAAACAAATGAACTGCAATGCCCGTCTGTAAAAAAGAAGGAATATACAGAGAACAGTGAAAAGAATGTACCTAAAATTTCTAAAAATCATAAAAATTTACTAATCAGTTTTTTAAATGTTTGTAGGTGAACTTTCGGAAACTGTAGATGCATATCTCTCTCTCTCCCTGATATATATGTATACAGGGTGACCATAAAATCTGGAAATATAGGATTAATTACGATAGTTCTTATTCTCCGTTGTACATTATCTTAATAAATCCTTAATACGATCCTATGTTTCCAGACTTTATGGCCAATATATATATATATATACATATATATATATATATATATATATATATATATATACACAGTAAAATAATTTTTCATGCTTGAATTTATGTATGATTTAGATATCCGTCTCGCTTTTAAATTTTAAAAACTGGTATCGAAAACTGGTATCGAAAACTGTTATCGAAATTTAAATCTTTCGAGTTTTTCCTTTAATTTTCTTATTTTTTTATCTATTTTCGATGGTAAAATTCCAAAAATTTGTAAAGCGTCACATCCCCACAAAATTTAATTGTTTTTTTATTCACGTTAATAAATCGGATATGGGCCATAATCGTACGAAATCGTACACTTTCGTTTCTTTTCCTTCGTAAGAATTATGCTTGAAAAGATCTCAAACGTTCCTTACACAAAAGATTTAAGAATTTAACTTTCGTAAATTAATCCTATGTTTCCAGATTTTATGGTCACCCTGTCTACATATATATATATATATACAGGGAGAGAGAGAGATATGCATGTACAGGTTGCGAAAAAAGTTCACCTACAAACATTTAAAAAACTGATTAGTAAATTTTTATGATTTTTAGAAATTTTATGTACATTCTTTGCACTATTTTATGTTAAAAAATAACTTGATACAGAGATATTATGGGAACACCATTTTAGATCATCATACCTTTCCTTTCCTTTCCTTTCCACCTTTCAAAGGTTCAATGCGATGATTCCTCATTTCACGAAGGTCAAGCTTGTCGCCCCTCCTCTCGAGTTGGCCTGGTGAAGTAGTGAGTTGGTTTCTTGTACTCTCCACCTCACATAGCCAGGTACGCCCGGCTCATCGGGGATTCTTCTGAGCCAGGCGTCTAATCTTCTTTTGAAGATGTTCCTTAGGGCTTTGGGCAGCTGATTAAACAGTTTTGGTCCTCTCACAACAAAACCATTTTCTTTCAGGTTTAAGGATGTTCCCTGTCTCGCCTTTAATTTGGGAACACGACAATTTCTATCCTTCGTTTAAAGGTTCTCAGTAACTGCCCAGTTATTTCTTTGCTCTGTTTACTGGTATCTTGTGTTTCAAATTTCGAATCATCAGTCATTACAACCCCTAAATCTTTTGCTTCAGAATTTCTCTGAATTTCCTCTCCATTTGGGGTATAATATTCCATGGATGTTAGGTCTTCTCTTTTTCCGTTCCGTAACAGCTGAAATTTCTGAGTGTTAAACTTCATATTGTTGTCTTCCGTCCAATTGTAGATTCTGATCATGTCGGTTTGTAGAGATCCTATATCTTCTGGGTTTCTTATTTTTCTACTGATCTTTGTGTCATCCGCAAAGGATGTTACTGTGCTGTCTCTGGTAACGTCCTCATCTATGTCAGTTAGCATGATTATGAAGAGTAGTGGACCTAATAATGTTCCTTGTGTTCTGAGCTGAAGACCTCTGATTCTGATGAAGATACTCCTTGTACTGTAACGACTTGCCGCCGCTCACTACTTTTCCTGTTATTCCCATATATTTCAGTTTATGTATTATGATTCCATGGTCACATCTGTCGAACGCTTTGGCAAAGTCTATGTATATTACATCATAGTTTTCATTACTTTCAAGTGCATCAATAATGGGATAGGCATGATCTGCCTGACCGAAACCCATGTTGGTTATCATTGAATTTTTTCTGAGTTTCCAAAAAGTCAGATTTTCTATCTAACTATTCTTTCAAATATTTTAGTGAGATGAAATGTAAGCGACACTGGCCTATAGTTTTGTCCTCGGATCGATCTCCTTTATATATTGGGACTATATTCGCGCTTTTCAGGATGCCCGGTATTTCTCCCGTGTCTAGTGATCGTCTCCATATCCAATATAGTGGCTCAGTGATTGCATTCTTGCAGTTTTTGATCAGTGTGACATTCCATTTATCCGGTCCTGCCGCTGACTGTGCTTTTAGTTTCCCTATAGTTTGTGTAATATCATCTGTCGTAAAGTCCAAGTCAATTATACTTTCCCCTTGTAGTTCTTCTTCAAAGAACGCCTTTCTATCGCATATCAGTTTGTCAGTTTTTGGGATACTGAAAGATGATTCGTACTGAGTCCTTAATATTTCAGATACTTCCGTTAGATCATCAGATAAAACACTGTTCTCGTTTTTCAGAGGTCCGATAGTCGCATGGTTTTTCGACTTCCATTTTGCAAAATTATAGAAGTACGTTGAGTTATCCTTTATTGCTTCTATAGCGTCGTCTTCTTTTTCTGTATGCTTCTCAATTAGTTCCTGTATCACGTCATCTATACTCTGCAGTTTATCATTTAATATTTTTCTGATGTTGTTATCTTTACAGTTACTTAATTTTGCAGTCACTCTTTTTCTCTTTCGGAACAATGACCTCTTTTGTCTCTCGAACCTGCTGCTCTTTCCTCTTTGTTGTATTTTTGGGACATGTCTTTCCACATTTTCCAGCATCTTCTCCTCTAAGGTCATTAGTATCTCTTCCGTTATCTTGGCCTCGAAAATGGTTTCCAATCTATTACTTCCATGCTGGATGTTACATCTTCCCAGTTTATAGCTTTGGAGTGAAAATTAAAAATTTCGAATTTGTTACTTTCTGTTGTTCGTGTTCTTTCCTTTCCTCTTGCTTTTAACTGGTTGTTATTTCAATAATGTGGTCCGATATTATAGTTAGGGATATTTCTACATTAATTAGGTTGCTGTTGTTTGTGAATACCAAATTTAGGCAGTTGTTTTTTCATGTGTTTTCTGTTATTTCTTGTGTTAACATAAATTCATCAGCTAAAGCTAGTAGTATTTTCACCTGCTCCTGGTCTTCCCGTGTGCCCCCCTTGTTCTGGTGTATATATATATATGTATATATTTCGAATTTGCGACTTTCTGTTGTTCGTGCTCTTTCCTTTCCTCTTGCTTTTAACTGGTTGTTATTTCAATAATGTGGTCCGATATTATAGTTAGGGATATTTCTACATTAATTAGGTTGTTGTTGTTTGTGAATACCAAATTTAGGCAGTTGTTTTTCATGTGTTTTCTGTTATTTCTTGTGTTAACATAAATTCATCAGCTAAAGCTAGTAGTATTTTCACCTGCTCCTGGTCTTCCCGTGTGCCCCCCTTGTTCTGGTGTATATGTATATATATATGTTTTCCTATCCTTTTATATTTCATGAATGAGAAATTAAAATCACCACAGAGAAAAATATTTGGGGTTGGAGAATGTACATTAGGGTTATAACTTTTAGACTTTTTTCAAATAAAAGATCTCCTGTATCATAAATCGATGAACGTTTGCTTAAAAACAATGAAAAAGACCCTAATTCCTCTCAGTTTTTAAAAAAGGTCACCCCCAAATCAAAAGTTTGAATCACCATAACCATATATTTACGTTACTACTCATAAGTATATAAATATATTATTATTAGAGGGCGGACTTTTAGGTTTTAACCTAAAAAATATTTTCGAATTTTTCAGTACGCTAATATATCGTGAGATCGCCCGAAAAATCACTTCCGGTGCTCAAATTCGATGACTAATATCAATCCACCCATACAAGAAAATTCTAGAACACACGACATTGTTCTTCATGCACTCGCAAATTGTATAAAAGCACGAAATGAAATCAACCGAATCACTTGTGTCCAGTATTGCACAATAGTTACTCAACTGTTCAGTTCAACTCAACTTCAGGTAAGCTTTTATTATTTGTAATATGTTCGCTTAATTAAAAAACGTAGCGAAATGTGGAATTCGCTTCTGCACTCTTGAACATTCCAGAACATTTTTTAAATTTATTAACCATAATAATTTGTTGAATTTTTCTTCCATTTTAACACGTAAACAAAAGCGTATCCAGAATGTTTTGTTGAGGGGAGTCAAACTCCAAAAATATATAGAGCCCAAAATATTTGGTGATAAATATTTTCGTGAGACGTTCTATGGGTGTTCTACAAATATTTTCCAAAATTTTATCACCTAAAAAATAAATATTTGGTCATATTTTTTCACCTAAAAATCCGCCCTCTAATTATTATATTATTTCTATATATTATATTAATATTATATATATAATATATATATAAAAAACAAACAACAACTTAATACCTTTTTATATCTGTTTCAGAAGCAATATAATGTCACACAAGAAAAGTGATACTACCATACAGAAGAACAAGGATATCTGGACCAATAATCTGGTGAGATTCCAGCAGTCACATAGAAGAAGAGGAAGTGTGCCTTTAGAAGAATCTTCACTAGAAGAAAAATGCAGAATGCCACTCCAAATCCAAATCATTGCACGGTACCAGTTTCTTGGAACAGAAATCAAAGGAAGAAAGGAGCGAATAGTGGAAATTTCCAAAGAAGTTACAAAATTATGGAAGAATAAATTGAATTTTCCGCATGTGTCAGATCAAGTAATACGAGCAAAGCTTGACAAGGTGATGAAGACTTATGATGAATGTGTCAGGAGGGGAAAATATGATGCCCTGAATGAACTTTTTGATATCACTAAAGTAAATGGCCAATGGTTATCCTCGGAAGACAAACGACTGTACCACCTTCAAGTGGAAAGCAAAGGAGAAGTGAGGTACTCTACAGGTCAAGTTGCAAGTGAAGAAACGATTCACCCTTCAAAGAGACGAAAATTGCCTGCTGAATCAGCATCAACATCTTACAATCATGTATCTGGTGGTAGTGGTACTGAATCTGAAGAGAGCGAGCATGAAGATGAAGATGAGAGTATTACTCCACCAACCAGAAGACATAACAAAAGTAAAGTTGCAACTAACTTGGTGACATCCACAGGAGTATCAACAAGTAAAGCCGCTAAAATATGCAAACAGTTGTCACTTGATGGTATTGACATTCCAACACCAAGTCAAGCAGCAATTTACAAGTCAGCATACAAAGAGGCTGCTAAATTGAAGGAGGAAATGATTGAAAATTTACAGATGGAAGAGTGGTCTTTACATTTTGATGGAAAGCGCATTGAGGAAAATGAGTATCAAGTAGTGGTACTTAAAAATGAAAGAACCGAAGTAAAATTGGATGCATTGCGTCTGAAAGATGGCAAGGCTGAAACTATTGCTGAAGGAATTGCAAAAGTTATTGATGAATACACCTTATGGAATGCAATAAAGATGATCGTTGCTGATACAACAAGTGTTAACACTGGGAAAAAGAGTGGAGTTGTTGTCAAATTGCAACGAATGTTCTCAGAGAAGGGTATCTGCAAACCACAATTTATCAGTTGTCAGCATCACATTCTGGACAGGATTCTCCGTTTGGTAATGGACGAAGATCTTGGTGCTAACACCAGTTCTCCAAACATCGAATATCCATTTGTATCCCAACTGGTGAAGAATTATGAGGAACTAAAGGCACAGTTTGTTAATGGAACAGAAGAGGTCCTCAAGAAATCAGGATGGAGAGATGATATTAAGTTTTTGTGCCATCTAACACGGGTGTTTAGATTCTTTGAAGAAAAAGGGAATTTTCCTTTTATTAACTTTCAGAAAATTCCAAACATCAGCAATGCGAGGTGGCATTCAAGAGCCATTCTAGCTATCCTTGCATTTATTCTTATACCTACAACAAGGAAGACTTTGGAGAAGGTATGCAGATTCATTTCATACAACTGGGCAGAATATTGGTTTACTAATCAGATGTACAATGAAAATGACTTCAAGAACTTGTCAGAAATATTGAAACCTTACAAAAAAGCATTGAACTCATTGGAAAATCACTGGAAGCAGGAGCCATCCCCACTCAAGATACCAAGAAGTAATCAGTGTGCAGAACGTGCAATCAAAGTTATGCAGGAACTGTATGCTGCCTGCAGAAACAAAAACAAACTGCAACTTCGGTTTATTCTAAGCAATAAGCAGTAATATAAGTACAAGTATTATAACGATTATGTTGTGAGTTCTTTTATTATATTACATGGAATATGCAATAAAGTTACGTATGCAATAATCGATTTTTTTTATTTCGGGGTGACCTTTTCTAAAAAGATATTAAAATGAAAGTTCATTTCTTTGTTTTTAGGCAAACGTTCATCGAATTAAAGTACAGGAATATTAAGTTGTAAAAAAGTTATAACCCTAATGTACATCTTTTATCCAGTTTCTTACCTCTGTAATGGAATCTGAAAATTTTGAGGTTGGCGTGTTTGGGTGTCTGTTCATTACAATTAGTACCATATTCAATTTTTCAACTTTTGCTGCTACACATTCTACGTAGCTGTTTGAGGTACTTATAGTCATTTCTGCCATATGCCTTTCACGTGTTCACAGTTCGCCTGGCAGTCCTTTAGATGGGTTTCCGTGAGGCATGCAAAGTCTGCTCCAGCTTCTTGCATGAGTCCTTTCAGGTATAAAACTTTGTCCGGGGAATGATTTGATTTAAGGTCCTGAATGTTGGCTTGGATTATTTTTATTTTTTCTCTGTCTTTTTCGCATACAGGTGGTTCCGATTCATTTTCCAATGGTGGTGCCGATTTCGTTGCCTTGTGGTCCTCCGAGAATTTGCCTCTTTTTATCTTTGTCGGTACCTGTTGTCCCGATAACACATGAAGTGTCTTTGTGCGTACCTTCTGTCCGGCTCTCGGATTCCTATATTTGTCAGCTGATTTTGTATTTGCTGGATAGTATTTGGCAGCTGCATTGTGTTGGCTACGTCTAAAAAATTGGTACCCTTCTTTGATGTTCGTTTTTCCTGTTCACCCGTTGCGTTCCTCTGAGGGTGGTGGTAACGGCATTTTTGTCTGTATTTGCACCTCCCATATCTTGCATAGGTGTTGCAGACAGTAAGATGGTGGAACTTGCACTTCTTTTCAAATTTGCAATATCCACTCGTGTAATGTGTGTTACATAATGTGGGATGTGCATCGATGCATTGCCCATCCCGATACCTGCAGTTTCCTTTTGCGTAGTATTTACATACGGTATTTTCTACGCTTCTACTTTTTGTTATCTTATTATTTTCAATGTTCTTAATTTTGGTATTTTCATTATTTTTCATTGGCTGTTTATTTCCTACGTTTTTAGTTATTATCTTTTTATCTCTTCGCTCTTGGACAGTTTTACTACCTCGCAACTTTTACTTATCTCTTTTCTTTCATGTATGTCTTCATTCCGTATTATATTGTTTATATTGTTATTCATTATTATATTGTTATTCATTATTTCCTCCTCTCTCTCATCCACCCGAATTTTCATTGGGACATTTCCGGACTCTTGTTTCCCCATTATTTCATACTTTTTTGTAACACTCGAGTTTGCTTTCTCCATTTCTTTAAATACCGCGAAGGAGTTTAAAGTCTATGTACATGCGTCATACAGAAATTTGATTCCCACGATCTGTTTCGTTCAAGACAAGAGATATTTTCCTATCATCCAATTCATGCAGATAAAGTCGTGCAGTTTCTGACAGAAATCGCATCTTATTGCTTCATTTTCAATTGTTTCCAGATTACACAAATTGCAGATTAAGTAAGAATTTCGACCCATGGTCATGCTATTCATTAATTAGCGTAAAAAGAAACACACCAAATTATTCATTTTATTTTATTTTTTCCTTTCTTTCTCTTTCCTTTCCTTTCGATGGTCACGAGGGTTTTCTGACCTTTTTCCTGCCTTGTTTCAAAATTTCTCGAATGCCAACCGTATTACGGTTTAAATATACACGTTAAACTGGTGATAATTTATGTGAACTGTATTGCACTTTCTTAATTTTAATGAATTTCACTCAATAGTTTATATGCACGGATTCACTGGTACTTTATACACTTTCGGGTGTAAACAGAATAAACCGCCGAGTAGTTTATTCCCTCCTTATTTGTGTGTTAATACAGAGAGACACAACACGTCCATTCCCCACAAGGTACAAGCATATATATATATATATATAACGTAAAGAACGACGCTTTGTATAGGAGAATTAGCCGCGCAAGAACGAAACAAATGAAAAACTGAGGTAACCACCCGGGAATCGAACCCAGGATCTTCCAATTGCCGGTCAGATATGATAACCATTACACCACGGGCCTCACTCAATCAAATGTCGTAATTCCTCTACATGCGCGCAGAAACCAATGCCCCAAAGGGGCACCTCCCGCATGCCGTAACATTATATACATTATAACTGCAAACACGCAGTATAATTAACGTAAAGAACGACGCTTTGTATAGGAGAATTATCCGCGCAAGATGAGAGCGAAAGAACGAAACAAATGAAAAAATGAGGTAACCACCCGGGAATCGAACCCAGGATCTTCCGATTGCCGGTCAGATATGATAACCATTACACCCGGGTTCGATTCCCGGGTGGTTACATCATTTTTTCATTTGTTTCGTTCTTTCGCTCTCATCTTGCGCGGATAATTCTCCTATACAAAGCGTCGTTCTTTACATTAATTATACTGCGTGTTTGCAGTTATAATGTATATAATGTTACGGCATGCGGGAGGTGCCCCTTTGGGGCATTGGTTTCTGCGCGCATGTAGAGGAATTACGACATTTGATTGAGTGAGGCCCGTGGTGTAATGGTTATCATATCTGACCGGCAATCGGAAGATCCTGGGTTCGATTCCCGGGTGGTTACCTCATTTTTTCATTTGTTTCGTTCTTTCGCTCTCATCTTGCGGGGTAATTCTCCTATACAAAGCGTCGTCTTTACGTTAATTATACTGCGTGTTTGCAGTTATAATGTATATATATATATATATATATATATATATATTGTGTGTGTTTTCTGATACTGTATATTTACGAAAGTCGAGAAATAAGAAAATAAAACGAAAATATATAAAAAAAAAGTTATCTTGAAACGCATTCAAAAACGCGACTTTGAGGAAAAAATTAGTTTTGCTGAAAAATCTAAAATTACGAATGATACCATCTGTTTCAAAGGTGCCATCTGTTGCAATGACGAAAACCAGCTGCCGATGTTGACCAAAAATATATTTCGTTGAAAAAAATGTCTTTACATGATATATGGCAGCAAAGAACCGCGTGTTATTTATTATAGGTAAAGTGGGTATAATCGAGATTTAAATCGCCTTCTGCATTTTCTGGAAACAGTAAATTTTTATTCATATCGATAGACAGATAGACGGATAGATAAATAGATAGGTAAAAAGATATAAAACATTCCGTGGGATCCAACCCACGAGTTCTTTCTCATGCAAAACGAAGAGATTGACGAAGGTGGTGTTTTATGAAGCTGTTTTGCAAAACAGGACTGCGTGGGTTTCATACCCGTCAAGGGAGAAGACACAACTTGCAAAGTTTTTAGCCCTTGATTAATTTCGTGTGTGTGTGTGTGTGTGTGTGTGTGTGTGTGTCGCACAGCTAGACTTCTAAATTTCAAGGGGCAAGAAAATTATCGTGGGGTCAATACTGACCTTGTAGTATGAATATTGTAAATGTAATAAATGTAACCAACTTATAGCTTTGTAAATTATAATTTATTATTACATCTCGTTTTAAAATTTTACAATTTTTATTACAATCTTAAAATTATTCTATTTTTAGTTTGACACCAGCACCTTTTGGGTGGGGTGGGGGAGCAGACTAGAATTTTGGGGGACACCTGCTCTCCCAGGTCCCCCCTTGGCTATGCCCCTGGTGTGTGTGTGTGTGTGTGTGTGTGTGTGTGTGTGTACACATGATAGAAACAAGCTTTTTTGGTAATTCTAATACATCATATTTTTTAATTAAATAGTAATATTTTTTAAAATATTTACAATGATTTATATTTCAAATATTTACAATAATTAATAAAGAGACCGCATCTTCTTCACGTTTAGGTAGATCCCAAATTTTCATCATGAATAAGCCTTAAAAAAAAAATGTTTTTCAGAAAATTGTATAAAAAAATATCTAAAAAAATATTGCTATTTAAAAAATATGATGTATTAGAAATTTTCAACTAACGAAAATATTACAACTTAACCTAACCAATCATCAATATGTGGTGGCCCCCCGTTAATACGTAAGTACCCTTTTTTTCCATCACGTGTATATCAAACGTTATTAAAGGTTAAAGTCACACAAGAACTTTGTAATCACCCTGTATACAAATAAAAACTTTTTACTTAAAAGGCCTTCATTGGAAGACAAATTTATTGATTTTTTGTTCAACCAATCTAAATACGCCCGTTTTCCTAGCACCTTCGTCTATTACAAGATCTTTTCAAGGAATTTACCCGCCTCGGGTGTTGATCTAAAGGTCCTAAGTTCGAGTCTCACTTCGGAATTTAGATTTCAGCGAATAAGATGTTTCTCTGCGTCTTCCTTGGTGGGAGTGTGGTTCGGATCTGCGAAACGCTGTAGGTCTCCTCCGTCACATGACCAAAGATGTGACGAAGATTAGACATCCCAAATGTTATCATTATCCTTAAAACATTTTACATATAAGTTGCATCCCAGTTAAGCATTATAGCGTACCTTGTACACAATACTGACTTCAGTGTGCATCATTAGTGTAACTCTTTCAACTTGAACAAACACGAGACTCTTATCCACTATTTCGTTACGTAACAATTCCTCAACGTTTGTTGTTCGGATTTTTATTCCTTTTTATTGCGTAATTTAGGCATAACGTTTTCAACATCAGGAAAATTATATGGAATCTTCCAGATAAATATAAACTATAAAGTCCCATAATTTGCATAACGCATAAAATGCATGGAATCGAGATTCTAATTAAAATAAAGTAGAGTAAACACATTTTCATGCTTAAGTTCTGCAAATGAATTTAATTATAAACATTTGTTACTGTTCAGGGGCCTGGTGTAACACAAAAAATAATGAAGGTGCTTAAAAGAATGTTGTTGTGAATTGTTTTTATTTACGTTTATTTTACGTTACTTGCACTCATTTCTACTGATTCACGCGGATTTTAAACTATTTAACGGCATTGATATCTTGGACTGAGACAAGAAACACGGAGCATGAGGACATTTTGAACGAAAAGGAAGGATTTTTTTTTTAATAACGATAGTTTTAACTATTAAACTGATTTACTTAATTAAAACAAGTATAATGAGGAGAGAAGGATTGAGATACACTATTTTACTTTAATGTACGCAAAGAGAAAGAGAGAACTCTTGATTATAACTTTTACAATTCGTTTAAAACAATATTACAAATGCAGGACACAACATCATACCTGTAACATACCGGGGTAACACTGAAATGCAGGGTTGCCACTCAACTTTTATAAAAGGTACCAAATCAGACAGACAAAAAGTACCTACCTAATTTTATTGAAACCTCGCAGTTTCCTCTTCATCCAACGCTTCATTCACACGCCAGTTCCTAATCATCATCTTTTTAAGTAGTTCTTCTGATGGCTGCCATAACTTGCAATTAATTAGTACCTTGCAGCAAATTCTTACTATGTAATAATCCATTGAGTGTCTCTGTTTTAAGGCGAGATCTATTTTTTGTTTTGATGTTATTAACTAGTGAGAATATTCTTTCAGCAGCAGCAGACGAATGGGGCAAAGACATTAAATCTAGCATTAATCTTGATAGATTAGGAAAACGTGGTTGATCACCAAACTTTTCCTGTGAAACAGCGTACCAGTACTTCTCAGGTTCTGTTGTATTTTCACAAGCTGGCATTTCATATAAAGTCAGTTCCCTCCATTCTTATTGATTTCTTCAAGATCATTTTCTTTGATGATATTGGGGAACTTTACTGCAAGAGGTATGATGGAATTGGGCCTTCCTTGACTCACATTTGAAGGATCTAACGCTTCAAGTAATTCTAAATTAGTAAACATATTAGAAGATAAAAAACGCCTGAACATTTGTTTTGTTAAGGATACATAAAAGTTCAAAGTTTTGAGTTGAAATTCTTCAAGATCTGTTTTTTAAATATTAGAAGTGTGTTCCAAAAAAAATGCTTTCTGTTCTAGCTTCACGATATATGTCACCTAAGCTAAGATAGTTTGAAGGATTGCAGGGATCGATGTTAGATATCTCTGTTTTTTTACTACCTCTCTTTTAATGAAATTATTGAGAATAGCATTGACACTGCTGTCAAGAGAGCTGCGCAATTTGTGCATCCTAAATCTTTCTTCCTGAAATTCCAAATTGATCTTATTTATAGCAGGTAAGATAAAAGCTAAAAAGGCAAAGTACATCTTTGTTACAGGGTTATGCAATGCTTGCAATATTGAAGAAGCTGAAGCCATGCCATCTTCAAGTGCTGCTGACGTGAAATACAATAAAAGTGCGGGCCATTGTTCTAATAGTCTTTTCACCACCTCCTCTAATGACAACCAGCGAGTGCAACTAAGGTGCAATATCCTTTGAGGTTGAGTTTCAGTAAATTTTTTAAATTCTGCATAGTCAGATAATCTTTTGGGGCTATTTGATATGTAGGAATAAATATTCCTAGCTAATTCTTCTATGTAATTTGGAAGCTCAGAACATGCATTTGAAGCACTAAGTGCATTGAGTGGCATACACAGCCCTGTACGAAAGGAGATGGGATTTTCCTTTTTAGTAGGGTTTGAACACCCTCTTTCCTCCCATCATTACACTTGCATTGTCATTTGCATATCCAACCAAATTTTCAATTGGAACATTACTTTTATCAAAAAAATGTACTACTGAGCTGTAAATGCCTTGTGCTGTGCTATCTTTTATTTCTAATACAGTTAAAAATTTATCACATGTTTTCTGAACATGTATATCGTAGAACTGAGCTAAGAGGACAAGCTGTTTAAGAGTTGAGATGTCAGTTGATTCGTCGATGATCAAAGAGAATTTAGTGGTCTTTAACTGTGACACAAGATTTGTAAAGTAAGTATCACCCATAACATTCCGAAAAATATCTGTTGACTTTGTTCAAGCACATTTAATTTCTTTTGCAATTTTTGAATCTGGACATGCATTTACAAGAAGTCCAGGTAAATTGTCTATTATTGCAATTGGCAGATTATGCTCTGCAATAAAGGCGCAGAGTTTCAATTCTGAGGACGCAACTTGCTTCTCAAATAAGGGAGACACAGAAGGTTCCAAATAATTCGTCACCTTCTTATACTGCATTTTCAAATTCATATTTTCAAGTGTTTTTCAGTTTTGTTATGCCTTTCAAGTAATGTAGCACTACCTGCCAATTTGCAGTTGCACACAGTGCAAAATGCTTTGTTTTTATTGTTCTTACTTCTCCATACCCAGGCGTGTAACCACTTAACTTGGAATTTATGTTAATAGCAAGGATAACGCTCGTTTTTAGGTGGTGTCTCTTTACCATCATTATTATTATCTGAATCATCAGATTTATCTTCTACATTTCTTTTGCCACTCATTGTAAAAGGGTTAACTAGAAAAACACAATTTCTAAAGATTCTAATTTAACGATAACTCTTAACAACATGAAAATTTCACTTGAACGTAGATATACACACAAAGCAGATTTTAAAAGGACCAAGTCACTAAATGTCGGCACTAGTCTAATCTATGCGAAAATATTTTCAAACGATTTGAATCGTTTCTCATTTGACAAACCACTAGATACTTTTATCGCGAAATTGACTTCATCAATGAGGGGTCCCGCGTCTTATGGTACCTAAGCGCCAAAATTAAAATTCGCTACAAATCGCCTCCAAAGTTCAGCAATATTCTGGCAATAGTACCTCTGTTATTAATTGAGCTAGAACGTTCATTTTTGGCTAAATTAGAGTTCTAAGTATGCTAATGAAGATGTTGATGAGTTTTTGGAATAGATTTTCCTATTTTATATTTTATATATATATTTTTAATTTTTTATTTTCTTATTATGCCGAACTTTGGGTGCGGTTTCTGGCACAGAATGAGGTGAAAAAAGTAGTTCGCTTCATAAGGTTTTCAACCAAACTTCTAGTGTCGTAAGGTCATTATAACCCAAACCACGCGATAGACGAAGGGTGAAAATAGTGATATCCATCAAAAACACGTTTTCGCCTGTGGTGGCGCTTATGTACCGTAAGACGCGCGACCCCTCAAATAGTACCAGATTTTTTCAAAGTCGTACCAAACATACTTGAAGAGGTTGAAAGTACCAGTTCTGGTACATTCGTACCAAAAACGGCAACCCTGCTGAAATGTGCGTTTTAGACGACAACAATGAAAAAAAAACCCAGCTTTCGAATCCATCTCTGTAATGGTCGATTCTTCGTCTTGGCAACAATATTTTGTTCCATTTTAATTTTTTTTCATAAACAAAGAATCTGCATTGTATCTTTGCTCTGAATGAAAATAGCTTCGAAAGTATATTGGAGACATGTTCTGGCTGTTCATATGTGCCAGTCTTATTTAAGTCAGTTTACAGTTTCCATGAGGAGGTACGCAGATGATTATTCTTTAAAAAATAATCTAAAGCATGCTCGATTACTCCTTACATTACAAATAGTTATCTTATGTTACATAAAATAGTTTGGATCACCTGAAGATCAGGGCCCCCAGGCATCAGGAAAACAGGATGACGTTATCAGTGTGAACTGTCTTTGTTGATTGAACTGACCATGCACACTTTCCAAAAGAGAATCTTGTCAAGTAAATGAATATTAAAAAACTAACAGTTTGTAAATTAGACTATGTACAGCTGCCCGCATATGTAATGTTCCTCGCCTCCAGGCGACTCCGTACATGTGGCAACGCCGCAGCGATAGTCAAGGTACCCGAACTGGGAGAAGGTGGGGTGGAGGGGGGACAACCGAGTCCAACAACATATAATATTGACATAGAGGTAAGGCGCCTTTGAAAAAACTTAATAGGGCTATAGGTTGATTGCCTGATACCTCTCATCCGTGGGAAATTTCCAGCAGATTTCAGTGGAAAGTTAACGACAAAAACCCTACGTTTTTTTGTTAAAGAGTTATGTATGTGGAGGTCTTCAAAGGACCTCGTTAAGTAGTGTTTTTATTGGTTAATGTTAAATTTATTTGCCTTCGGTATTTTAGCGCTGCCTAATGGTAAAGAAAGAAATTACCTTACCTTATTATTTCGTTGGGTCTCGCTTCTGGGTTGTAGGGCGTAGGGCGCGACGATCTTTTTCGATGTAGGGCCTCTATACGATGGAGTTACACGAGTTGATTTGATTTAATTAATATAGGCAATCAACTACACTTAAATTTCTCAAGGTATAGGCCAATCCTTTTGAGTTATTAGGTTTATATTACTTGTTATTCACTCAGAACTTATAGGAAGATTAAGTACACCTTCCTTCCTTAAAAGCATCGCTTAACATAAGCAGCTGTCAGTGCCACAAATATAATCTTTCTCTTAGGAATTCGCTGATTTTACAAAGTTCGTTGATTCTTTTTATATACTAGTGAATTTGAACCAAATATAGGCATTACACAACCATCCTCCACACACTTCCTCATTCTCCTTCCCCATCCACCAGTCTCGGGTACATTAAATCATTACGTAACAATCCTAATAAAGCTGTTTGTAGAGTCCGTGTGCAGCTTTAAACCATTACTAACTTATGAATCTACACGATTATATACATATGTGTTGACATTCAGCGAGAAAAATATTGAGACAGTGTGAGAGAGAGAGCGAGGTAGAGGGGCAGAGAGAGTTAGTGGGATTTGGTTTATCGATTGTTACACAAAGAACTTGTTAACAGTTTCGATCTGAATAACAGTAACTGATTATTAAAATCAGATAAGAATAATCCACGGTTATACTAGCATAAACATATTTTTATATACTTATAAATTCATACAATATTATACTAACGTTTGTGAAATGATTTTGATGGGCCAAACCGTGGTGTTGACATGGTTACTTGCTGTCGCCGTCCAGGAGAGACTACATATGGGCGTGTCAGTGGAAACAGTAAGGTGACGGTTGCATGAAGCAGGATATCACCACCGGTTTGTGGCTGATGCCTATTATATTAATAGTGTTTTCCAGATTGTATTTGTATTATCAATGTGGAGAGATAATGATTTAATCACGATGGACAGATAAACCCATTAATGTTTTCTAGATTTCCTGTTGCATTATCGATGTGGAGATATTATTATATCTTAACAAAGAATATATATATATATATATATATACAGGGCGTCCCAAAAAAATGTATACACACTTTAACAGCTGATAGCTCAATTGATGTTTCTTTCTTTCCAAGTTAAACCCATTAGAATTAATAATGGCAGTCAG
The DNA here is from genome assembly GCA_023014485.1 of Bathynomus jamesi. Taxonomy (NCBI): domain Eukaryota; kingdom Metazoa; phylum Arthropoda; class Malacostraca; order Isopoda; family Cirolanidae; genus Bathynomus; species Bathynomus jamesi. Next base: position 159,784 of record JAJOZX010007795.1, read on the forward strand.
ACTAAGCTTTGAACAAAGGAAATTCATTCTAAAATGCTACTGGAAGTGTGAAAACGCAGTTGAAGTGCAAAGACAGTTTAGGAGGGAGTTTCAAACAGATCCACCAACGCGACTTACCATCACTCGAATTAGAGATAAGTTTGAAGCCGATGGAACTGTTCAGAATGTCCACAAGAAGCGTTCCGGAAGACCACGGACATCGACAAGCCCCACAAAGCAAGAAAGAGTACTGGAAACGTATCACCAAAGTCCAAGAAAATCTGTGCGGCAAGCGAGTCGTGAGGTAGGAATTTCAGAATCGTCTGTCCAACGCATTTTGAAGCGCTGTCAATGGAAAAGTTACATTCCAAGATTAGTCCATGCTATTAATGAAGATGATGATCCAGACCGAAGAGTGGAGTATTGCGAGTGGTACTTGGCACGATGTGGATGTGGATTGGACGAAGGGGTTTCGTAGAATACCCTCCGCGTTCACCAGACCTCACACCACTAGACTTTTTTTATGGGGATACTTAAAAGACAAAGTCTACGCTATAAAACCTGCAACAGTCGCTGAATTGAGAGCAGCCATTGAACGAGAATGCACACAAATACCAAACGAAATGTTTCGTGATGTTTGCGATTCCATTGCTTCGCGTTATCAGCAGTGCCTGGACCAGAACGGACGTCAGTTTGAAAACAGGCGTTGACAAAACAATTAAATAATGTCTGTAGGTTCTATTACATTTTGAAAATGAAATGTATTTTAATAAACACTGCCTTTATAATTATTTAAAGTGTGTATACATTTTTTGGGACGCCCTGTATATATATATATATATACAATAAAACACCAATGCTTTATTAAAACAAATATGCAATGGTTGAGAATGTTTTACTAAATAGTTTATCATACAAAATGCTCACAATTTACCATAGATTAACATAAATGGCACAGCTATACCCGGTTCATAGTTAGTATTTGGTCCATCCTCCATTATTGTCTATTACATCTTGTAATCTGTGTGGCATAGATGCAACATGGTTATGTATGATGTGTGGGTTCCTTCGGAACATCTCCAACTCAGCCATAGTGTGATCCAGCAGCTGGCGGCTGGTCCGCTCCTGCCCAGGCTCCCACGAGTTCACCACATTCCCCCACACGTTCTCAATGGGGTTGAAATCACACCCCTTACTAGGCCAGTCCAGTAGTTCTAAATTTTGCTGTTCCTCAAACCATCTTCTAACAATCCTGGTATGGATGGGAGAGTTGTCCAGCAAATGGATTTTAAATCTTAAAAGTAAAATTATATCTCATCCATACGCTTCATCAGTAACCCACTGTTGGAGATATTGTAGGTTTAACCCCTATGTATTACGGGTTTCTCTCAGCTAAATGTAATTGTGCACCGTTATACAAATAATACAGTCTGCAGTTATCCAGAATAAGATCCTAAAGTGTTGTCATCGTACTGAAAGAGTTAAAAAACAATTTTATGACCATTATTCGTCCCATGTAAATGTGGAAACCGGATATACAAATGCGTGTAATACATAAATCTTCCTCTACTAATAGTATAATATTTTATAACACACAAATACAACACATCTTCATGAAGATAATCTGCTCAGGCTAGGGCAAGGTATACATGCGTACAGAAGGCAGCATCACCTCCTACATGATCTCTATATATTGATCTGCCGTAAACCTCCCGTGAATCTCAGTCAGCTTTCCTAGTCCTTCCAGGTGCATCCATCCCCACACATTCGCAGTCACGTGCCCACTCCGTGCCACTTCGTAAATATTTTGACGGGCATATCTCGTGTTGTCCTGTCGCCAACATCGAAGACGGCTGTGATTTGTAGACACAAACGTCTTCTCGTCAGAGAAGATAACTCTGCTCCAGCATGCGAGATCATTTATATGCTGGCGAGCAAACGAGAGCCTGGCCTGACGATGTCGTTCCTCGATCCTCTCTTTTTTGGCAGGAGTACGGTGATGATATCCTGCTTCATGCAACTGTTTTTTACGGTGTCCACTGACACGCACATTTAGTGTCTCCCGGATGGCGACTGCGTTATTGATAGGGTGGTTCTGCACTTCGTTGATTACACTGTACAACAGTGAAAAAAAACGGAAAGGAGATCGTCATTTTTATGGCTAATTATACGCGTAGATTGCGAAAAAACACTCATTTATTTGTATCACCCACCGATTTTATGAAAATGACCCTATTTCATTGTATCATTTTGAGAACCACTGGTTCTCTGAACGCATCTTTTACATTTTGTTCAGTCATGCATATGCTGTGGTGGTGGTGTTTGGCTCTGTGTTTTCACTTTGATTTTATGAAAGATTTCTTTCATTAATCATTTAAAACAAAATTGTCAGTCATATTTTATCATAAATCGGTGCTATAAGTGAGTATTATTGAATAACAGCTATCAAATTATGTATATTTCACCGACAACGTCTATATTGTATGAAATTGCAAATTGATCTATCATTTTCTTATTTTACAGGTTTTTATTGATGTTATGCTACAATGCCTAGAGAGTGCAAAAATTCGCCAGACAGTTTTTGTTATATTTGTGGGACATAAACGTTAAAACAGTTTAAAAGGAAGTTGACTTCTCATGTGAAAAAGCTTTATGAATTATATGATACTTCGTATGCAAAGTTGGTGATCAGGACAAGCACTAGGCGCCTCATATCTGCTGTGTGAGATGTACAAGCTCGTTATCTGCATGGTTCAAAGGCACCGGTCCTGGTCTGGGATTCGGTGTCCCAATGGTATGGAGAGAGCCGCTGGACCATTCAACTGATTGCTATTTCAGCTTAACGAACATCACAGGTTTGAATCTTTTATTTTTCTGAATATACGTCAAATTTGGTGTTTTTAGCACCATTCAACTGATTGCTATTCCAGCTTAACGAACATCACAGGTTTGAATCTTTTATTTTTCTGAATATACGTCAAATTTGGTGTTTTTAGCACATTTTAGCATATCCTGCTCTGCATAATGTATTACACAATTATGCTATCTTAAGTAGTCAACAATGTCTATTGTCTCACATTACAGGTTACAACAGAAAAGGGAAAAAGGCTATAGTCTACCCAAATCTTCGTTCTGCTATGCGTCCTGTGGAACATTCTACAGATATACCCATCCCTCGTCCTCCAGCTGAAATGCCGACCGATAACACAGACTCTGACAAATCGGAATCACGCGGCGAATGCTATGAAGCTCAAGTCGGGTCCAAGAAAGAACAACATCTCATCACGCAGCCTGAATTCAATGATTTGGTCCGTGATTTAATACTTACCAAGCACAAAGTGAACTGCTGGCCTCACGTCTACAAAAATGGAATCTGCTGGCGGAAGACGTACGAATTACAGCATTCCGAAAGCGCTCCTTGGATTTGCAGGAATATTTCACAATGAAGAACAATCTTTGTTATTGCATTGATATACATGGTCTGTTCGATGCTCTGGATTTGTGCTATGAACCGAATCAGTGGAGATTGTTCATTGATGCATCTCTGTACAGTGTTAAGGGTGTACTGCTACACAATGGGAACACAATGCCTTCTGTTCCGATCGCTCATTCAGTCGTCTTGAGAGAAACGTATGACAATGTTGCTTTTATTCTGGACTGTATAAAATACAATGAACATGAATGGCTTATCTGCGCAGATTTGAAGGTTGTGGCTATTCTCAATGGATTGCAAACTGGCTATACGAAATACATGTTTCCTATGCAAGTGGGATAGCCGAGCAAGGTCTGAACACTACACACGCTCAGTATGGCCGCCGCGAGAAAATTCCTCACCTGGATCTCACAATGTTATTCACGAACCACTAGTACGAAAGGAAAAGGTTATCTTGCTGCCACTTTACATAAAACTAGGGCTGATGAAACAATTTGCAAAGGCGTTGAAACAGGATAAGCCTGCCTTGAAATATCTAAAGGAAAAATTCCCAAAAATAAGTGATGCCAAGATTAAAGAAGGCATATTCGTCGGCCCTCAAATTCGCCAACACATGCTAGACGAACACTCTGAAGCGGTGATGGATGAGGTTGAGTTGTCAGCCTGGCGTGCATTCAAAAACGTGTGCAGCGGTCTACTAGGAAAGACTAAATACGACAACTATGCTGCACTTGTGGATCAATTATCAACTCATACCAACGTCTCGGATGTAAGATGTCATTGAAAATTCATTTTTTGCATTCACATCGCTCATTCTCTCCGGAAAATGCATCTGCTGTTAGCGACGAACATGGGGAGAGATTCCACAGGATATAGCCACAATGGAGAGCCAGCGATACAAAGGGAAGTGGAGTCCTGCTCTGCTGGCCGATTTCTGCTGGAATTTAAAGCGTGACCAACCAGAAGCATCACACAAACGCCAGCATAAATACAAATAATGAGTTGAAAACAGTATAATACGAGAGTTTTATGTTAGTTTTGTGCACATATGTTGAAGTATAGCAATAATTAAACTGTTCCATATGATAAAGCCTATCTGTTTATCAATATATTCTTATTTTTTGGTATGAAGATTTTAAGCAGTCATTAAAAAAAAACGTGACGTGATAGGAAAAACTATTTTCAGATTTGGAATCAGCACTCTCGAAATATTAAGAATGATCGAATGATATTCCCTTTTTTTTCTGAACCGAAAATTTGTTGTACAGTGTTATTCTCCGGTCTTCTTCTGGGGTGGTCTTTTTTGGTGCCCCACACTTGGTACGATCTAACAGATTCCCAGTCTCCTGCCACCTCTGCACCCAGCGTCGAACAGTAGGCTTCGAAATTTCGAGTTCCACGGCTATATCAGCTTCAGAGAGGCATGCTTCCCGCATACCAATTATCCGGCTTCGCTGTGCAATTTTATCTTGAGCTGGATTCATTTTCAGAGTTGGTGTTTGTCATATGGTGTAGAAATATGGTATGAACATAGACCATGACAATAACCATATCAACACCTCGATTTGGCCATCAACGTCATTTCACAAACATTAGTATAATATTGTATGAATTTATAAGTATGATATATACTCGTATACTATAAACCAGGTTAATTTCGCGTTAGCAAATTTTCGCTCTTTCATATCCTTGGACGAGTTTGTGGCATCATAATTTCGCGGTCAACAGTTGCTGATTATAATCTTACAGAGTAAATGACGTTCCTACACAAAATAAGGGAAACATTCGGAAGGGTTGGGAAATTAGCGGCTTCATGACATTCTTGTTATACAGTAATAATACAGTATAATTTAAAATGTTTTTACTGCTTTTACTTTACAATGTTTGGACCTAGTATGTTTCATGGACTGCTCTCGAGTTTCCTACGAAATTGCAAACAAGGGCAGTCGATGACCCTGATTTTGTTTCTGGAATCGGTTTTCTTGAGAAACCTAACAACCTAACCTGACCTAACCTAACCTAACCTGATCTAACCTAACCTAACCTAACCTGACTAATCGAGTTTCTTATACTATTGTTTTTTGCAAGATATCGCACTAATTCTTGTCATTTTTTGCAGAACAGTGAGTTTATTAAAAAAGATGGAGTGTATTGCGTCGTTTCAGTAAATAAATTTATTCAATATCCAATAACATTTTTCTTTATCATTTCTCAAGAAAACCTATTGCAGAAACAAAATCAGGGTCATCGACTGCCCTTGTTTGCAATTTCGTAGGAAAATCGAGAGCAGTCCATGAAACATACTAGTCCCCAATGTTTTATTACAATATACTGAATTTACTTTTGAAATAAAGTATTTTAATGATCTAAGTTTTATTTTTTACTATCTTCCAAAGATTAGTTTTAATTGTCAAATTTTCGCCTGCTGGAAATTTTCGCATAAACAATTTCCTGCAGGTGAACATTTCGCATTCACTAGTATATAAAAAGTTCTATTGTAGTAGCTGTTCATATAGATTTGCAGTAATCATAATGGAACCTTATTACTGTATAAGACTAGTAAACTACATGGAGTTCAACGCTGTTCACGATCATATTAATTGTTTATCTTTATGAGTACAGCTATTACATTATAATTATTTGTATGTCAATGACTGCAGATTCAATTGTCCTTTAGATATATATGTCTGTGTTATATGTTGTTCGACTCGGTTGTTCCCCCTCCAACCCATCTTCCCCCCAGTTGGGGTACCTACTACCTTGACTAACACTGCGGCGTTGCCAATGTACGAAATCGCCTGTGAGGCGAGGAACATTACATATGCGGGAACTGTACATCATGATCAGTTTCAGTAAGATGATGTATCTCATGACAACAAAGAAATCTAGTTAAAATATAATACAACATATCTTTGTTGAAGGGAATAATTCTTTTATCAATTTAATAATTTTTTTCCGAGTGCAAGAAACTTGGGTTTTGTGTGTATCAACTGAAAGAAAATATTATGTAAAAAAAGGGGTTTCCTATTTGACTACCAGAGAACGAAAAACGAAACTTAACACATGGTTTGAGGTTTAGGAGATTGGAGGTGATTCAGGTTTCGAGATGGTGGGAGAGTGAAAATCAAAACACGTAACAAGTACAAAAATTTAATTACAAGTGGTTCAGTGGTAGTTACAACGAACTCAACATCTCAAACTCCGGAAAATATTTGGCTTGTGAAATAAACAGTTTGTCTAAAAGTCAAATGGTGTGGCATAATTTTTTATCAGATCTGTTACGATATATCAGTTATTGTAACAAAAGATGCCATAAATTAAATTTTGACATAAAACAAAAATAGAATATTACACAGCTCAACAAAAAAAATTTTTTTTCGTTGCCAAGGAAATTCGTACGAATTTAGGGTATTTTGGGGTTGCTGAATTCCAAAATGAAAGTAGTTTTTCCGATTTGGCTCTAGTTCTTGAGATAATGAATACCCTCAATTAATAGTAAACGTAACCATAACGCGTGCATATGGGAAACTACCGGAACATTCTAGATGGTGAGACACGCGAATATTCTTAGTGTTTACTCCGCGATCATTCTAGAATATTCCCCCTCCGTATATAAGTCATCGGCCACCCAACCAGTAGTCAGTTGACAGTTGGCAGTGGAGCGGTACGTGTAAAGATGGTAAACTTCTTGCTTGGGCAGCAAAGTGGATATACGAAGTACCCTTGTTTCATCTGTTTATGGGATAGTAGGGCAAGGCAAGATCATTGGAAAAAAGTGACATGGCCTTCAAGAGAAAACATGACTGTAGGTGCAGCGAACATCATTAACGAGCCTTTGGTTGACAGGGAAAAAATCATCCTCCCACCGCTTCATATCAAGCTGGGACTAATGAAACAATTTGTTAAGGCCTTGGACAAAGATGGCGATTGCTTCAAATACATTTGTAGATCGTTCCCTGGACTAAGTATGGAAAAACTAAAAGCTGGAATCTTTGATGGCCCTCAAATCCGTACACTTATCAAGGATTCTAATTTCACAAAATTTATGAATGGTGTTGAAGCTTCTGCCTGGTGCAGTTATGTCTCAGTTGTCAAGAACTTCTTGGGTAACCACAAAGCGGACAATTATGAAGAACTGGTGCAAAACATGCTCACAAACTTTGAAAAGTTGGGTACTAATATGAGCATAAAGGTACACTTTCTCCATAGCCACTTACACAGATTTCCGGATAATCTTGGTGATTTTAGCGAGGAACAAGGGAGAGGTTTCATCAAGATATCAAGGTGATGGAGGAAAGGTATCAAGGCAGATGGGACAGACACATGATGGCAGACTATTGCTGGAACCTCCAACGTGATTGTCCTGATAACCCACATAAAAGAGAATCGTACAAACAGAGATTTACTATACATTAATTGTAATTATGCGAATCAGCTTACAGTGTTTATGTTATTATACCGAATAAAATGCCATTATGTATTTCATGTGTTTACTTTTGTATGATTTGAGACAATTTCAATGCGATTTGTAAGTAGGCTCCGCCTGAACATTAAATTTTTTGCATTTTTACGTGTTTCAATGGGGTACCAATTATCTCATAAATCAGAGCCAATCTAGCAAAACCGATGTCATATTCGGAATCAGCACCACAAAGTTACCCCAAAATCACTCTAATATGATTGGCAATAAAATGAGTGTTGACCAGTGTTATCAACACTGAAAAAAAAGGTTATTGCAATTTTAAGAAAAGAAGTAACTTTTCGGTCATATATATATATATATACACCTTTGGTAACCTTTGATTTGCTTCCGCCCGAATTGTTCATTCTGACGAAGGTCAAGCTTTCCACTCTACCTTAGACCTACAGTTTAACAGAGAATCCGAACCACACCCCACCACTAGGCTACCCATGGTACCCATTTATCTACAAACTACTTTCTTTAATGTGTGGAAGGATGAACAGCTGGGTTTTGCTACGCGCCGCCTGCCGTCACCGAGTCTCGATCCCAGGGCCGATGGATTTGTAGTCAGCGTCGCTAACCACTACACCACCGAGGCGCATATATACACCTTTGGTTAACCTTTGGTTAGCTTCCGCCCGAATTGTTAATTCTGACGAAGGTCAAGCTTTTCACTCCACCTTAGACCTACAGTTTAACGTGGAATCCGAACCACGCCCCATCAGCAGCCCAGCGCCTTAACCACTAGGCCACCTAGGGTACCCATTTATCTACCAACCACTTTCTTTATTGTGTGGAAGGATGAACAGCTGGGTTTTGCTGCGCGCCGGCTGCCGTCGGGTCTCGAACCCGGGGCCGATGGATTCGTAGTCAGCGACGCTAACCACTACACCATATATATATATATATATATATTCGTGTGTGTGTGTGTGTGTGTGTATATATATATATATAATATATATATATATATATATAGCCTTAGAATTAAGAGTTTGAAGAGAATCTCGCTACGAACTGTGATTTAGTTCTAATAGCCAATTAAAATTGAACTTCGTTCAGTGTAAATTTTCGGTGCTGCTATCCTTTAATATGGCTCCATTTGACTGAAAACAGTCTTTACATTTGGAATGTACAGACCGTAAATGGATCGGAAATTCTAGAATTAGTTCAGTTTCAGTAAGAAATACTGTTCAAATAAATGCCAAGAAAGGAATAAAGTTTAAAGCTGTGAAGAATTCTCCATTCTGAGATTAGAAGCATATGTATCTTTAAAATTTTTATATATAGGAATAATCTATATATTATAATAAGAGAGCTGTCCGTCTGTCTGTCCGTCACACTTTCAGAAATTGTGAGAAAAAATTGTGAGAAAAAAATTCAGAAATTGTAAAAAAAATTCAGAAATTGTATTACGGGCGGCAATGTGAAGCTCAAGATTTTCATGACTGTGTTCTTTTCTGTAGTTTAGCAATGGGGAAAGGGTGGGGGTGAGGGTAATGGGGGATGGGTGGGGTAATGGGGAGGGTGGGGGTAATGGGGGAGGGGGTTAGCCCCCAAGTTGTATGAATGGGGGTGAGGAGGTTTTGGGATACCAGATTCAGAAATGTTGACACAATGTGAAGCTCAAAATTTCCACGGCTGGGTTCTTTTTTTGTAGTTTAGCCTGTCTAACCGTCAGCGAAGCGGCGGGAACTGTACTAGTAATAATAACACTGGTCAACAAAGATTTTTCATCAGAGTAAAGTTTGTGGTGGCTGGATAGCATTTTTCACGCTGATTCCAAAACTGCATTCAGATGTTTTCTAACACGTATAGTTTTCAAGATGAAGGCATATATATAACTACACAGATTTAACCATTTTAAATAGGCAAAATACTAATATTTCAACATTTGATTGTGTTTATTTTATTGTGTTTTTTTAGTTTATTCATCTTATTGATTTCAATTATCTTAATTATACATCTTATGTATTTCAGGTGTGAGCTTTTACGTCCAGCAGCATTGTGATTCAGGCAACAACGCCGTGCTTTGTGTGTCAAAAGATCAGTCCAGTCCAAGAACTTGTTGTGTCAAGTTGGTGTACATTTTTTTTTAATTTATAGTTTGCTCAGGTCAGTCAACATGCCTCGACAATGTAAGAATGACCCCTGAAAGCAGTTCTTTTGCATAATGGTAATATAATGCCATCCATCCCCATTGCCCATTCCGTCCATCTAAAAGAGACATATGACAATATGGATATACTACTTAAGGCAATCAAATACGAGTCATCAATGGAATGTTTGTGGAGATCTAAAAGTTATAGGAATGCTTATGGTATGCAGTCAGGATTCACAAAATTTTGTTGTTTCCTTTGCCTGTGGGACAGTCGCGCCACTATAGAACATTACACCAAAAGTGACTGGCCACTTAGGTATACATATGTCCCAGGGATAAGCAATGTCCAGTCTGTCCCTTTAGTGGATCCCCAAAAGATCTATCTGCCACCTCTTCACATTAAACTTGGTTTAATGAAGAATTTTGTTAAAGCAATGGGTAAAGTCAATTCTGAAGGGTTCCAATACCTTTCAAGGAAATTTCCGAAGGTTACTGCAGCAAAATTGAAGGAAGGAATTTTTGTTGGGCCACAAATAAGGAGGTTTTGAATGACACTGAATTTGAAAAAGTCCTAAGTCCTAAGTCCTAAGTCCGCTGGAATTGAAGGCTTGGCTGGCGTTCAAATGGATATGTGAAAACTTTCTTGGAAGCAACAAGTCACCTGCGTATAAGGATGGAGTCAAGAACCTCCTTGATGCCACTTAGATTTCTTTCCTGAAAACCTTGGTGCAGTGAGTGACGAGCAAGGAGAGCGCTTCCATCAAGATATTCAGATGATGGAGAAGCGCTACCAAGGATATTGGAATGAAAGCATGATGGGGACCATTGTTGGATGCTGTATCGTGACAATCCAGGCCAAATTTACAAAAGGAAATCACACTCTCAGCGCTTTTAATAAAATAATGTATATATTCTTTATTTATAAGTACATTGAATAAAGTATATGATGTATTTGTTGTTTAGCATTCCTAAGTGTGAGCTATACATCCATAAATTTTCTTATAGCAATATCAAAAACTTAAAAATATCAAAACCAGTGTATCTACAGGGTGTCCCGTAAGTCTGGACCCATAGGGAAAAATAATAAAATTACAAAATAGTCCAAAAATTTATTACATAATCTGTTCAAAGTGTCCGCCGTTGTGTCGCACACATAGTTGAAGACGCAATCTCCACTGCGACAGCACTTTCTGAATCACAGTCGCAGAAATTTCTTGACACGCCTCCACAATGCGTGCTTTAAGGTGGAAAATGTTCTGAAGTTTGACCTCGTACACTTTGGCTTTCAAGTGGCCCCACAAATAAAAATCATAATAAAAAATAATATAAAATAATAATAATAAAATAATAATAATAACATAATAAAAAAATATATTATAAATCCCTATGGGTCCAGACTTACGGGACACCCTGTATATAACTATACGTGCTAGAAAGAAAATAAAACCAGATTCGGAATCAGCGCGAAACATGCATTAAGAAAAGTGTGATCATGTTTGTGATGAGGAAAAAAAGTTTCATTTTGTTGGCCAGTGTAATTACAGCGGAATTACTTAACATACATTACAGTTTTTGTACTGCAGCAATTGCATATTTACATACTGTACAGTTAAATATGCTAAAATAATGATGTAGTTACATTACAGGTAAAAAAAAAATTTGAATTATTTACTCTGGATAGTCTTTTGTGATGGAGTTGTTTGAAATGTTTTTAAACAATAATGATTCCAAGAAACATCATAAAAACTAAATATATCTCAATAATAAGTGTATTTCAAAATAAGTGAATTCATCACCGCAATTTATGAACAGTTCGTTTGAACACAAAATCTACTCTTAAAAAAAAAAAAATTGAATCGTTTTCTTGACTCGGCTCTTCAGGACGCATTAGAACTATTTGAACCGCTTTCATATAATTAATGGGTAGTTTTATAAAATAATTAATTAATAAAGAGGATATATAAGTAACGTAAATGATCAGAAATCACTTACTGATCCTTTTGAAAACAACATAAATTAAGTAAAAATTAATTGCAATCCTTAATGGACATAAAAAATTTTCAATGAAAATTACTCTTTTTCCATGGATACCATACGAAAAGGTTACCTTGAAAGGTTAATGTTCCTACAGTATGAAAGTTTCCAGACGAGAACAGTTATTATACTCAGATAAGATTAAGTATTGTTGAAAAAAGACTTTATTTTCTATGTTCAGAAGAGTATTTAGAAGGGAAACGCCGTTTTACATTGATGAACGTCAATTAAACGTGTCTTCGGTGTAAACGCCGTAGATTTTAAACATGCTGAAATTTTTGACCTTGTGACAAAAGTAAGGGAGAGAAGTGCTTGGAAAAGTGTTTATACTTTAAATATCGTTTTTACAGTGTAGGTATAATGTACTTTTCAGTACAGTTTTTCTATTGTTTAACAAATATAAATTGACGTAATACTCGTGTGGAATATATATATATATATATATATATATGAAAAGAACCACGAAGGAAAGGAAACACAGAATGGTGCTCAATCCTGAGGATGTCATTAGACGAAAGCGCTTGAGCACCATTGTTTCCTTTCCTTCGTGGTTCTTTTCATCATAAATATTTTTCACATGTTACTTTCGTGAAACAATTTTCACACACACACACACACACATATAATATATATATACTGTATATATATATTATATATATATTATATATATATATATATATATATGTGATGAATAAAACCACGAAGAAAAGGAAACACAGAATGGTGCTCAAGCGCTTTCGTCTAATGACATCCTCAGGAACACTGAAGTACATAAAGAGTTACAGCCTATATATAGGATACAATATATATATGTATATATATATATGAAAATTATTTCACGAAGGTAACACGTGAAAAATATTTATGATGAATAAAACCACGAAGGAAAGGAAACACAAAATGGTGCTCAAGCGCTTTCGTCTAATGACATCCTCAGGAACACTGAAGTACATAAAAAGGTTAAGCCTATATATAGGTTACAGAAAGAAAAAAAAAAAATAAATAACATACATACACACACACACACATATATATATATACATATACATTAGACCGTTTCACGATTATATGGTAATTTTCAAATTGAATTTGATAAACGCACACACTTTTATTTTTTTATATAAAGGAAGAAAAACAAATAGACAAAATATCATTTTATTTGAATCATAAAAAGGCCCCCTCAGATGGCACTTCTTTTACATTAATGGATAATTAGAGCAAATATAAGACTGAACGAAAAATATGTTTTAAAACAAAGCGACTTAAATTCTATTTAAGACATATATTGATTAAGAATATAGGGATTTCAGTGGCTGAGGGACCTCCTTTCTCTGATTTCATGATTTGAAAGGCCAGTTGTCTCTCTTCCTCACTCTTTGTGAGCTTCTCATTAAACTCTGTAGCCAGTTTGACTCCTCGTTCAGCACAGTCGTTGATTACTTTGACTGCCATGACCCGATTACGGTGCTCCTCAATGTCTTCAAGTTTCTGGAATTTCTATTTTCAAACACTTGAAGAAGTCTTGTGTTTGAGTTGTGACAAAACTGGTAATCTTTAAGTCATTGGGGTTTTGCAACATTCGGGGGTCCACCTTTCTTGCCCTCACTTTTCGAGGAGGCGCGTGGTGAAGGTTGTGGAGCATTAGAACCTTATCATCTTCAGTCACGAGGTTTGAGAAAAAGCAAATCCTACAAGATCCTCACTCAAGTACCAACCATGGTTCTGAAGTTTTTTGAGGGCTGTAGCACCCACTTCCTTATCAACCTGGATCTTGTAGATATGTAGCATCTTGAGGAGGGCCAAATCATTTGCTGGAGCATCAATTCCAACTGGAGATGTATACCAAGCTTGAAGATAAACTGTCACTGAAAAGGCGTTCATTCGTATCAGAGCTTGTTTTTCATGAGGGGTGAGAAGGAATTGGTTCCTAAATAAGTAAATTTTTAAGGAATAGATGCCCTTTCCCATCCATCTAGCACTGCTGTAAGCTCCTGGGTAGTGGAATCTGCTATCAGAGCTTTATTTGTTTTAGGCATTGGACAACCAAGGAAGATAAGTGCAAGTTCTAAGTATTCCTGTAGTCACCTCGAGTGTGGCCCTCTTGAAGTTTGGAGTTGATGAAAGAAATAAGCTTGTCTCTGTGCTTCAAGATCGAATGTTCTAAAGATTCTGAGGTGAGATCATTGGGTTCATAGGGCTTGTAATTCTGCTGATCAATGTTATCCCAACAATCTCTGAATCGATTGAATACGGGAATTTGTGGACCCGAAGAAGAGAAAAAAGTGATAAGAAGCTCGTGGATATGGTGGCGGCATGCCAGAAAAAGGAGTGATCTCTGAAGGGCCTTTTGGATGATGGTACAAGCCCCAGCATGGATACCTGTATTGCTTGCAGTAGTATCAAAACAAAGGCCTGCTACCCACTCATTTACTTGTGGCCATTGCTTCAAGACATCTAAAACTGCTCTCCCCATTTCTTCTCCCGTTCCAGAAATAAGCTTTGGAATAGACAGTAATTTTTCTAATTCGCCTGCACCAGTCACAACAATGGGCATTACATCAATCTTAACCCCGATGCATGGATGGAAGAAGCTTTCCATCAAAATGAATTATTAAAGGGGTATTTGGTTGGAAACTGGCTTTAATGTCTTCTCCCATCTGCATCCGTGTTGATCGCCGAGACCTGTAGATAGAGGATGATGAAAGTGTGATCTCTTCAATTTCCACTCCAGCAGCTGAAAGGGCAGGTGCCACAATGTGCATAGCAGCTCTTGCAGATGTTCCATGCGGTCCAGAGCAGCCAAGAACTTTTTATCCCTAACAATTACACCTGGTTCAAGCTTCTCCTTTTTGAAGATGATGATGAGAGTGCTCTGTAGAACAATTCATCACCAGATTATTCTTCACTTCCTCCTGAACCGGAATTTTCACATTGGTTGAGATCCACAACCTTTGTCAATTGCCTCATTTCTTCCTTTGATTTCCTGCGAAGTTTTTCCATTCTTTCCATGCTTATCTGTCGTGCTTTGTCTTTCTTGAAAACTCCTTGTCTTCTGGACCCATAATCATTTTCCGATCGTTCCTTTGATCCTTAGAAAATCTTTATCCTCCTGCAATTTTATTTCTGTTTCCACTTATTGTAAAGCCTTTAAGCTTTGAGACAATATAAGGCTTGTGGGATGTAATTAAGGAGGCTTTTTCCCACATAGCAATAACTTCGTTGGCTACAGTTGCGCAAGCTACAGAGACATTTTGCTTTCCCACCTTAATGTGATAAAAAAGACGTTTAAGGACATCACTGTTAGTTGGAAGCTGCTTCTCAGAAAAACCCTCTTCCAGCACTTGTCCGACCAACCAGACTTCACACTTTTTTCTGGTTTTTGCCATAATTCTGAGGGAAAAAGTTTTACCACCTGTTAGTCTTAATAATAATATAATATAATCATTAATCACCACCTAAATTAAATTATGACTTGATTACTGTAAGAAAGTTGTAAAGTAACATGAAGTAACCTTTCTAGAACAGTAAACTTGTGGAAATATCAGTAATTATAGATGAAAAAGCAAATAAAACATCATATAATCCATAAAGGGAAAAAATGGAAATTCTGGAATAGTTATCCTGAAGGAAGAATTTTCTAGAATTCTCTCTAAAGAATATAGGGGGGTTACTGGACCATTCCTGAAAATGACCTACTTATCTTCCAATTTTATTTATGAATTTTATATACCAAATTTAAGAGGACATCACAAAATAAATAAATATATTTGCCAGAAAAATGAAAATTTTCTCATGAGGGGTAAAATAGATATGCATTGAGGGGTGGGATAACAGTAAGCTCTTGTCTTAATATTTTGCATGAAGTCTTTATTCATGACATATTACTTTTTTAGTATGTGTGCGTTGAGCCATCATAAATTTCGATTTTTCGAAACGGCCTAATATACATACATATCTATATATACAAATACATACATACATACATACATACATATATATACAATAAACAGAGAAGTAAAAATAATAAAAAATTAAAAATTAAAACCTTAAAGGATTACCAGTGAGGCGTACAGATTTGTAAGGAAAAATATCAATTTTTAGCACAAGATCAAATGGATTATAAAAATACAAAATTATACTGGAACTCTGCCGGGTTTTAACACAATGCTGCCTATGGTCAGGTTTCGATATATATAAAAAAAAAAAATAATAAAATGCAAATTAAAAGTTAATCGATTTTTAGCACAAGATCAAATGGATTATAAAAATACAAATTTATACTGGAACTCTGTCCGGGTTTTAACACACTGCTGCCCATGGTCAGGTTTTGATATATAAAAAAATAAAATGCAAATTAAAAGTTAATAAAGTAGAAGACAAGTTTACCAAAGATTTAATGTTTTACCCTTCTTATTTAAATCTGTATTAAAGGAATTCAACATAACAGGATCGAGTTGAAAAAGACCTTTGCTTATGTTGAAGTTATTTGAAAGTTGGATAATGGCAGACTCAAGAATATTTCTATTAACAATGTTGCTTGAATGGAATAAAACTGAAGCATTATTCCAATCAATACAGTGGGCTAACTCTGACAAATGGACAAAAAGGGCACTGGACAACTGTCCTGTTCTAACGGAATATTGATGCTGTTTTATACGTGTGTGCAAATCCTTTCCCGTCTGACCTATGTAAAAGGAATCACATTGTTTACAACCAATTTTATAGATAATGCCTGAATTATTGGTAGGGCTATTTTTACTATGATATTTTTCACAATATTGTTATATGAAAATACTACATTCTATCCAAAAGTTTAAGTACATTAGCAATGCCTAAAAAGCCGGGAAAAATGGAAGTACTAAAATATTTTTTTTTTGACAAAGTACGAGTGTTAATATTGACACGATAGAAAGTTCGTTTTGCCTTGTTGAGACAAGATTCCATAAACGCAGATGGATAACACAAATCACTTCCAATACCGTTGATTTTTCCAATTCGGCATCGATGTATTCCGGACTGGCGATCCTAAGGGCGCGGAGAAACATTGATGAAAATATGGCCTTCTTAGTGGGGGTATCATGTCCCGAGTAAAAGTGTACGTAGGACAAATTGTTTGTCGTTTTCCGATAGATACTAAATTAAAACCTGGGCTTTCCCTATGTACACGCACATCCAAAAATGGGATTGAATTGTCTTGCTCAACTTCTAAAGTAAACTTAATGGAGGGGACTTGATCATTTAACTGAAGGAGGAAGCTATCCAGGTCACGATTCATGGGCCAGATACACAAAATATCGTCGACGTACCGCAACCAAGGGATGCCAACCCCCAGGATTCTCGGAATATAGGTAATTTCGAAAAACTCCATATAAATATTGGAGAGGAGGGGCGATAAGGGGTTGCCCATAGCCCATAGCCATCCCAAAAACTTGTTGATAATACTCGTTATTGAAAGTGAATTTACAGTCTTTGATGCAAAGCTTAATGAGTTCCAAAACAATGTGTGAAGGTAGTGGCAGGTCATACTTATGTAATTCTTGGGAGAGAAAGTCAAGCATATCGTCAATCGGCACTTTTGTAAACAATGAACAAACATCAAAACTAATCAATTTATCGTTAGTTTCAGTACGTGCATTATTCAATTTTTCCGTAAGATCCATGGAATTTTTTACATGTGAATCAGAGATAGTTCCGAGAATGGGGGACAAGACTTTGACAAGCCATTTGGAGAGTTTATAAGTAATAGAGCCCACCGAGCTAATAATAGGGCGCATAGGGTTACCAGGTTTGTGGGTTTTAATAAGACCGTAAAGGTAGGGCAGAGCAGGTGAAGTGCACATGAAAAGCGGAATTAAGTCTTTATGATCTTTGAGAAGGCGTTTCAAGCCACTATTAAATGATTTGATGACGTCATCCTGCGGGTTCTTCCTAAGTTTGGTGTATGTGGCGGGGTCCTGGAGAAGCTCGTTCATCTTTCCGATGTAGTCCACTTTGTCCATAATAACTATGGTGTTAGCCTTGTCTGCTTTAGTAATATGGAGCTCCCCATCTTTTTTTAATTGTGAGAGGCTATTGCGAAAACGTTTAGGAAAGTTATCTTCGTAATTACCATTCGCCGCACTATAAACGAGGCCTTTAACTATGTTAAACAAATTGTATTACGGGCGGCAATGTGAAGCTCAAGATTTTCATGACTGTGTTCTTTTCTGTAGTTTAGCAATGGGGAAAGGGTGGGGGTGAGGGTAATGGGGGATGGGTGGGGTAATGGGGAGGGGTGGGGTAATGGGGGAGGGGGTTAGCCCCCAAGTTGTATGAATGGGGGTGAGGAGGTTTTGGGAGATACCAGATTCAGAAATGTTGACACAATGTGAAGCTCAAAATTTCCACGGCTGGGTTCTTTTTTTGTAGTTTAGCCTGTCTAACCGTCAGCGAAGCGGCGGGAACTGTACTAGTAATAATAACACTGGTCAACAAAGATTTTCATCAGAGTAAAGTTTGTGGTGGCTGGATAGCATTTTTCACGCTGATTCCAAAACTGCATTCAGATTTTTTCTAACACGTATAGTTTTCAAGATGAAGGCATATATATAACTACACAGATTTAACCATTTTAAATAGGCAAAATACTAATATTTCAACATTTGATTGTGTTTATTTTATTGTTTTTTTTAGTTTATTCATCTTATTGATTTCAATTATCTTAATTATACATCTTATGTATTTCAGGTGTGAGCTTTTACGTCCAGCAGCATTGTGATTCAGGCAACAACGCCGTGCTTTGTGTGTCAAAAGATCAGTCCAGTCCAAGAACTTGTTGTGTCAAGTTGGTGTACATTTTTTTTTAATTTATAGTTTGCTCAGGTCAGTCAACATGCCTCGACAATGTAAGAATGACCCCTGAAAGCAGTTCTTTTGCATAATGGTAATATAATGCCATCCATCCCCATTGCCCATTCCGTCCATCTAAAAGAGACATATGACAATATGGATATACTACTTAAGGCAATCAAATACGAGTCATCAATGGAATGTTTGTGGAGATCTAAAAGTTATAGGAATGCTTATGGGTATGCAGTCAGGATTCACAAAATTTTGTTGTTTCCTTTGCCTGTGGGACAGTCGCGCCACTATAGAACATTACACCAAAAGTGACTGGCCACTTAGGTATACATATGTCCCAGGGATAAGCAATGTCCAGTCTGTCCCTTTAGTGGATCCCCAAAAGATCTATCTGCCACCTCTTCACATTAAACTTGGTTTAATGAAGAATTTTGTTAAAGCAATGGGTAAAGTCAATTCTGAAGGGTTCCAATACCTTTCAAGGAAATTTCCGAAGGTTACTGCAGCAAAATTGAAGGAAGGAATTTTTGTTGGGCCACAAATAAGGGAGGTTTTGAATGACACTGAATTTGAAAAAGTCCTAAGTCCTAAGTCCTAAGTCCGCTGGAATTGAAGGCTTGGCTGGCGTTCAAATGGATATGTGAAAACTTTCTTGGAAGCAACAAGTCACCTGCGTATAAGGATGGAGTCAAGAACCTCCTTGATGCCACTTAGATTTCTTTCCTGAAAACCTTGGTGCAGTGAGTGACGAGCAAGGAGAGCGCTTCCATCAAGATATTCAGATGATGGAGAAGCGCTACCAAGGATATTGGAATGAAAGCATGATGGGGACCATTGTTGGATGCTGTATCGTGACAATCCAGGCCAAATTTACAAAAGGAAATCACACTCTCAGCGCTTTTAATAAAATAATGTATATATTCTTTATTTATAAGTACATTGAATAAAGTATATGATGTATTTGTTGTTTAGCATTCCTAAGTGTGAGCTATACATCCATAAATTTTCTTATAGCAATATCAAAAACTTAAAAATATCAAAACCAGTGTATCTATATAACTATACGTGCTAGAAAGAAAATAAAACCAGATTCGGAATCAGCGCGAAACATGCATTAAGAAAAGTGTGATCATGTTTGTGATGAGGAAAAAAAGTTTCATTTTGTTGGCCAGTGTAATTACAGCGGAATTACTTAACATACATTACAGTTTTTGTACTGCAGCAATTGCATATTTACATACTGTACAGTTAAATATGCTAAAATAATGATGTAGTTACATTACAGGTAAAAAAAAAATTTGAATTATTTACTCTGGATAGTCTTTTGTGATGGAGTTGTTTGAAATGTTTTTAAACAATAATGATTCCAAGAAACATCATAAAAACTAAATATATCTCAATAATAAGTGTATTTCAAAATAAGTGAATTCATCACCGCAATTTATGAACAGTTCGTTTGAACACAAAATCTACTCTTAAAAAAAAAAAAAATTGAATCGTTTTCTTGACTCGGCTCTTCAGGACGCATTAGAACTATTTGAACCGCTTTTCATATAATTAATGGGTAGTTTTATAAAATAATTAATTAATAAAGAGGATATATAAGTAACGTAAATGATCAGAAATCACTTACTGATCCTTTTGAAAACAACATAAATTAAGTAAAAATTAATTGCAATCCTTAATGGACATAAAAAAATTTCAATGAAAATTACTCTTTTTCCATGGATACCATACGAAAAGGTTACCTTGAAAGGTTAATGTTCCTACAGTATGAAAGTTTCCAGACGAGAACAGTTATTATACTCAGATAAGATTAAGTATTGTTGAAAAAAGACTTTATTTTCTATGTTCAGAAGAGTATTTAGAAGGGAAACGCCGTTTTACATTGATGAACGTCAATTAAACGTGTCTTCGGTGTAAACGCCGTAGATTTTAAACATGCTGAAATTTTTGACCTTGTGACAAAAGTAAGGGGAGAGAAGTGCTTGGAAAAGTGTTTATACTTTAAATATCGTTTTTACAGTGTAGGTATAATGTACTTTTCAGTACAGTTTTTCTATTGTTTAACAAATATAAATTGACGTAATACTCGTGTGGAATATATATATATATATATATATATATATGATGAAAAGAACCACGAAGGAAAGGAAACACAGAATGGTGCTCAATCCTGAGGATGTCATTAGACGAAAGCGCTTGAGCACCATTGTTTCCTTTCCTTCGTGGTTCTTTTCATCATAAATATTTTCACATGTTACTTTCGTGAAACAATTTTCACACACACACACACACATATATATATATATATATACTGTATATATATATATATATATATATATATATATATATATATATATATATATATATGTGATGAATAAAACCACGAAGAAAAGGAAACACAGAATGGTGCTCAAGCGCTTTCGTCTAATGACATCCTCAGGAACACTGAAGTACATAAAGAGTTACAGCCTATATATAGGATACAATATATATATATATATATATATATGAAAATTATTTCACGAAGGTAACGTGAAAAATATTTATGATGAATAAAACCACGAAGGAAAGGAAACACAAAATGGTGCTCAAGCGCTTTCGTCTAATGACATCCTCAG
Source organism: Bathynomus jamesi (assembly GCA_023014485.1). Lineage (NCBI taxonomy): Eukaryota > Metazoa > Arthropoda > Malacostraca > Isopoda > Cirolanidae > Bathynomus > Bathynomus jamesi. Next base: position 181,254 of record JAJOZX010007795.1, read on the forward strand.
GAACACTGAAGTACATAAAAAGGTTAAGCCTATATATAGGTTACAGAAAGAAAAAAAAGAAAAAATAAATAACATACATACACACACACACACATATATATATATACATATACATACATATCTATATATACAAATACATACATACATACATACATACATATATATACAATAAACAGAGAAGTAAAAATAATAAAAAATTAAAAATTAAAACCTTAAAGGATTACCAGTGAGGCGTACAGATTTGTAAGGAAAAATATCAATTTTTAGCACAAGATCAAATGGATTATAAAAATACAAAATTATACTGGAACTCTGCCGGGTTTTAACACAATGCTGCCTATGGTCAGGTTTCGATATATATAAAAAAAAAAAAAATAAAATGCAAATTAAAAGTTAATCGATTTTTAGCACAAGATCAAATGGATTATAAAAATACAAATTTATACTGGAACTCTGTCCGGGTTTTAACACACTGCTGCCCATGGTCAGGTTTTGATATAAAAAAAAATAAAATGCAAATTAAAAGTTAATAAAGTAGAAGACAAGTTTACCAAAGATTTAATGTTTTACCCTTCTTATTTAAATCTGTTTTAAAGGAATTCAACATAACAGGATCGAGTTGAAAAAGACCTTTGCTTATGTTGAAGTTATTTGAAAGTTGGATAATGGCAGACTCAAGAATATTTCTATTAACAATGTTGCTTGAATGGAATAAAACTGAAGCATTATTCCAATCAATACAGTGGGCTAACTCTGACAAATGGACAAAAAGGGCACTGGACAACTGTCCTGTTCTAACGGAATATTGATGCTGTTTTATACGTGTGTGCAAATCCTTTCCCGTCTGACCTATGTAAAAGGAATCACATTGTTTACAACCAATTTTATAGATAATGCCTGAATTATTGGTAGGGCTATTTTTTACTATGATATTTTTCACAATATTGTTATATGAAAATACTACATTAATATCCAAAAGTTTAAGTACATTAGCAATGCCTAAAAAGCCCGGGAAAAATGGAAGTACTAAAATATTTTTTTTTGACAAAGTACGAGTGTTAATATTGACACGATAGAAAGTTCGTTTTGCCTTGTTGAGACAAGATTCCATAAACGCAGATGGATAACACAAATCACTTCCAATACCGTTGATTTTTTCCAATTCGGCATCGATGTATTCCGGACTGGCGATCCTAAGGGCGCGGAGAAACATTGATGAAAATATGGCATTCTTAGTGGGGGTATCATGTCCCGAGTAAAAGTGTACGTAGGACAAATTGTTTGTCGTTTTCCGATAGATACTAAACTTAAAACCTGGGCTTTCCCTATGTACACGCACATCCAAAAATGGGATTGAATTGTCTTGCTCAACTTCTAAAGTAAACTTAATGGAGGGGACTTGATCATTTAACTGAAGGAGGAAGCTATCCAGGTCACGATTCATGGGCCAGATACACAAAATATCGTCGACGTACCGCAACCAAGGGATGCCAACCCCCAGGATTCTCGGAATATAGGTAATTTCGAAAAACTCCATATAAATATTGGAGAGGAGGGGCGATAAGGGGTTGCCCATAGCCCATAGCCATCCCAAAAACTTGTTGATAATACTCGTTATTGAAAGTGAATTTACAGTCTTTGATGCAAAGCTTAATGAGTTCCAAAACAATGTGTGAAGGTAGTGGCAGGTCATACTTATGTAATTCTTGGGAGAGAAAGTCAAGCATATCGTCAATCGGCACTTTTGTAAACAATGAACAAACATCAAAACTAATCAATTTATCGTTAGTTTCAGTACGTGCATTATTCAATTTTTCCGTAAGATCCATGGAATTTTTTACATGTGAATCAGAGATAGTTCCGAGAATGGGGGACAAGACTTTGACAAGCCATTTGGAGAGTTTATAAGTAATAGAGCCCACCGAGCTAATAATAGGGCGCATAGGGTTACCAGGTTTGTGGGTTTTAATAAGGCCGTAAAGGTAGGGCAGAGCAGGTGAAGTGGACATGAAAAGCGGAATTAAGTTCTTATGATCTTTGAGAAGGCGTTTCAAGCCACTTTTAAATGATTTGATGACGTCATCCTGCGGGTGAAGGCCATATCCCCACTAAGAAGGCCATATTTTCATCAATGTTTCTCCGCGCCCTTAGGATCGCCAGTCCGGAATACATCGATGCCGAATTGGAAAAAATCAACGGTATTGGAAGTGATTTGTGTTATCCATCTGCGTTTATGGAATCTTGTCTCAACAAGGCAAAACGAACTTTCTATCGTGTCAATATTAACACTCGTACTTTGTCAAAAAATATTTTAGTACTTCCATTTTTCCCGGGCTTTTTAGGCATTGCTAATGTACTTAAACTTTTGGATATTAATGTAGTATTTTCATATAACAATATTGTGAAAAATATCATAGTAAAAAATAGCCCTACCAATAATTCAGGCATTATCTATAAAATTGGTTGTAAACAATGTGATTCCTTTTACATAGGTCAGACGGGAAAGGATTTGCACACACGTATAAAACAGCATCAATATTCCGTTAGAACAGGACAGTTGTCCAGTGCCCTTTTTGTCCATTTGTCAGAGTTAGCCCACTGTATTGATTGGAATAATGCTTCAGTTTTATTCCATTCAAGCAACATTGTTAATAGAAATATTCTTGAGTCTGCCATTATCCAACTTTCAAATAACTTCAACATAAGCAAAGGTCTTTTTCAACTCGATCCTGTTATGTTGAATTCCTTTAAAACAGATTTAGATAAGAAGGTAAAACATTAAATCTTTGGTAAACTTGTCTTCTACTTTATTAACTTTTAATTTGCATTTTATTTTTTTATATATATCAAAACCTGACCATAGGCAGCATGTGTTAAAACCCGGACAGAGTTCCAGTATAAATTTGTATTTTTATAATCCATTTGATCTTGTGCTAAAAATCGATTAACTTTTAATTTGCATTTTATTTTATTTTTTTTTATATATATCGAAACCTGACCATAGGCAGCATTGTGTTAAAACCCGGCAGAGTTCCAGTATAATTTGTATTTTTATAATCCATTTGATCTTGTGCTAAAAATCGATATTTTTCCTTACAAATCTGTACGCCTCACTGGTAATCCTTTAAGGTTTTAATTTTTAATTTTTTATTATTTTTACTTCTCTGTTTATTGTGTATATATGTATGTATGTATGTATGTATGTATGTATTTGTATATATAGATATGTATGTATATATATATATATATATGTGTGTGTGTGTGTATGTATGTTATTTATTTTTTCTTTTTTTTCTTTCTGTAACCTATATATAGGCTTAACCTTTTTATGTACTTCAGTGTTCCTGAGGATGTCATTAGACGAAAGCGCTTGAGCACCATTTTGTGTTTCCTTTCCTTCGTGGTTTTATTCATCATAAATATTTTTCACGTGTTACCTTCGTGAAATAATTTTCATATAATGCTCACCACGCGTTCCTTCGGCTTGCTGTTCCCTCTCTTGTCTCCGTTTGTGTCCGTGTTTTCTTCTACATTAATGAAGGGGCATGCAATTCGTATCCGACGGAAGTTTCTTACTAAGTGTCTGGAGGAGCAAGTTCTTCCCAAATCCCTGCTTCCGATTCGCCTCAGACAAATTGACGACCATCCGTTCAACAACTTCAGCAGATTAATTTTAAAGAAACATATTGAAGTCACCAGACAAAATGAGTGGTCCGCCTTCAAAAATTTAAACATCGCCAAACATAATTTTGTAACCGTTATTCCCCAACCGTGGATCCAACCTTTGTTTGATGAAATTTACAACGAGTTGCGTCGGAGAACTACTTCACTTCGTAACATTTTGGATCGAAAAATTAAAAGTCTCATTCGAGATAGTCAGTGGAGTAAAAAAGCAAGCTCAAAGTGTGTTTTGAACCTTTCTTCGAAAAACATTAGTGACGATGCAAAAAGTGCCCTTGGATATGGTATGTCCTTTTTTATTGTTAAAAAACCTTCGGCTTTACAAATTTGTTACAGTCTCGCGTGTTTTGAAAAACAGTGTAATCTCCCTCAGTATTTGTTTAACATAGTTAAAGGCCTCGTTTATAGTGCGGCGAATGGTAATTACGAAGATAACTTTCCTAAACGTTTTCGCAATAGCCTCTCACAATTAAAAAAAGATGGGGAGCTCCATATTACTAAAGCAGACAAGGCTAACACCATAGTTATTATGGACAAAGTGGACTACATCGGAAAGATGAACGAGCTTCTCCAGGACCCCGCCACATACACCAAACTTAGGAAGAACCCGCAGGATGACGTCATCAAATCATTTAATAGTGGCTTGAAACGCCTTCTCAAAGATAAGAACTTAATTCCGCTTTTCATGTCCACTTCACCTGCTCTGCCCTACCTTTACGGTCTTATTAAAACCCACAAACCTGGTAACCCTATGCGCCCTATTATTAGCTCGGTGGGCTCTATTACTTATAAACTCTCCAAATGGCTTGTCAAAGTCTTGTCCCCCATTCTCGGAACTATCTCTGATTCACATGTAAAAAATTCCATGGATCTTACGGAAAAATTGAATAATGCACGTACTGAAACTAACGATAAATTGATTAGTTTTGATGTTTGTTCATTGTTTACAAAAGTGCCGATTGACGATATGCTTGACTTTCTCTCCCAAGAATTACATAAGTATGACCTGCCACTACCTTCACACATTGTTTTGGAACTCATTAAGCTTTGCATCAAAGACTGTAAATTCACTTTCAATAACGAGTATTATCAACAAGTTTTTGGGATGGATGGCTATGGGCAACCCCTTATCGCCCCTCCTCTCCAATATTTATATGGAGTTTTTCGAAATTACCTATATTCCGAGAATCCTGGGGGTTGGCATCCCTTGGTTGCGGTACGTCGACGATATTTTGTGTATCTGGCCCATGAATCGTGACCTGGATAGCTTCCTCCTTCAGTTAAATGATCAAGTCCCCTCCATTAAGTTTACTTTAGAAGTTGAGCAAGACAATTCAATCCCATTTTTGGATGTGCGTGTACATAGGGAAAGCCCAGGTTTTAAGTTTAGTATCTATCGGAAAACGACAAACAATTTGTCCTACGTACACTTTTACTCGGGACATGATACCCCCACTAAGAAGGCCATATTTTCATCAATGTTTCTCCGCGCCCTTAGGATCGCCAGTCCGGAATACATCGATGCCGAATTGGAAAAAATCAACGGTATTGGAAGTGATTTGTGTTATCCATCTGCGTTTATGGAATCTTGTCTCAACAAGGCAAAACGAACTTTCTATCGTGTCAATATTAACACTCGTACTTTGTCAAAAAATATTTTAGTACTTCCATTTTTCCCGGGCTTTTTAGGCATTGCTAATGTACTTAAACTTTTGGATATTAATGTAGTATTTTCATATAACAATATTGTGAAAAATATCATAGTAAAAAATAGCCCTACCAATAATTCAGGCATTATCTATAAAATTGGTTGTAAACAATGTGATTCCTTTTACATAGGTCAGACGGGAAAGGATTTGCACACACGTATAAAACAGCATCAATATTCCGTTAGAACAGGACAGTTGTCCAGTGCCCTTTTTGTCCATTTGTCAGAGTTAGCCCACTGTATTGATTGGAATAATGCTTCAGTTTTATTCCATTCAAGCAACATTGTTAATAGAAATATTCTTGAGTCTGCCATTATCCAACTTTCAAATAACTTCAACATAAGCAAAGGTCTTTTTCAACTCGATCCTGTTATGTTGAATTCCTTTAAAACAGATTTAGATAAGAAGGTAAAACATTAAATCTTTGGTAAACTTGTCTTCTACTTTATTAACTTTTAATTTGCATTTTATTTTTTTATATATATCGAAACCTGACCATAGGCAGCATGTGTTAAAACCCGGACAGAGTTCCAGTATAAATTTGTATTTTTATAATCCATTTGATCTTGTGCTAAAAATCGATTAACTTTTAATTTGCATTTATTTTTTTTATTTTTTTTTTTTATATATATCGAAACCTGACCATAGGCAGCATTGTGTTAAAACCCGGCAGAGTTCCAGTATAATTTGTATTTTTATAATCCATTTGATCTTGTGCTAAAAATCGATATTTTTCCTTACAAATCTGTACGCCTCACTGGTAATCCTTTAAGGTTTTAATTTTTAATTTTTTATTATTTTTACTTCTCTGTTTATTGTATATATATGTATGTATGTATGTATGTATGTATTTGTATATATAGATATGTATGTATATATATATATATATATATGTGTGTGTGTGTTGTATGTTATTTATTTTTCTTTTTTTTCTTTCTGTAACCTATATATAGGCTTAACCTTTTTATGTACTTCAGTGTTCCTGAGGATGTCATTAGACGAAAGCGCTTGAGCACCATTTTGTGTTTCCTTTCCTTCGTGGTTTTATTCATCATATATATATATATATATATATATATATATATATATATTATGCATATAACTGCAATGACCACGCAGTATATAAATGAATAGAAACGACATAAGTAATTAAGGAACGTTTCTGCACACGAGGAGGAGAGATAACGAATAAATGAAAAATGAGGCGAACCGCCCGGGAATCGAACCCAGGGCCTTCCAATTGCCGGTTGGACGCGCTACCATTATGCTACGGACCTCAGTTAATCACAAATCGAAATTCTCCCACATAGGGCAGAAACCAATGCCCTGAGAGGGCACCCTCGCAAATCGTGAATATGCGCATATAACTGCAATGACCACGCAGTATATAAATGAATAGAAACGACATAAGTAATTAAGGAACGTTTCTGCACACGAGGAGGAGAGATAACGAATAAATGAATGCGAGGGTGCCCTCTCAGGCATTGGTTTCTGCCCTATGTGGGAGAATTTCGATTTGTGATTAACTGAGGTCCGTAGCATAATGGTAGCGCGTCCAACCGGCAATTGGAAGGCCCTGGGTTCGATTCCCGGGCGGTTCGCCTCATTTTTCATTTATTCGTTATCTCTCCTCCTCGTGTGCAGAAACGTTCCTTAATTACTTATGTCGTTTCTATTCATATATATATATATATATATATATATATATATATATACAATAAACGGAGAAATAAAAAAAATTAAAGGATTGTGGGAGGAGCATACAAATTTGTAAGGAAAAACTACCGATTTTAGCACTTTTCCCGAATCCAACACAAGATCAAATGAATTGTTTCCAAACAATGTTATAGTTAATTAAAGAAAAAAATAAATTGAAAAATAAAAATAAAATTTGTAAGAGGAGCATACAAATTTATACTGGAAATCTGCCCAGATTTTAGCACTCTGCCCTTCTTGTCTAAGTCCGATATATATAAAAATAAATTGAAAAATAAAAGTTATTAGAGAAGCATACAAGTTTACCGAAGGTTTAGCACTCTACCCTTCTTGTTTAAATCCGTTCTGAACGAATTCTAAACAACGGGATCGAATTGAAAAAGACCTTTGCTTATGTTGAAATTATTTGTAAGTTGGATAATGGCAAACTCAAGAAAATTTCCATTAACAATGTTGCTAGAGTGAAACAAAACTGAATCATTATTCCAATCAATACAGTGGGATAACTCTGACAAATGGACAAAAAGGGCAAGTTATCTCACTGTATTGATTGGAATAATGCTTCAGTTTTGTTTCACTATCAACATTGTTAATAGAAATATTTTGAGTCTGCCATTATCCAACTTACAAATAACTTCAACATAAGCAAAGGTCTTTTTCAACTCGTTCCCGTTGTTTTGAATTCGTTCAGAACGGATTTAGACAAGAAGGGTAGAGTGCTAAACCTTTGGTAAACTTGTATGCTTCTCTAATAACTTTTATTTTTCAATTTATTTTTATATATATCGGACTTAGACAAGAAGGGCAGAATGCTAAAACCTGGGCAGATTTCCAGTATAAATTTGTATGCTCCTCTTACAAGTTTTATTTTTATTTTTCAATTTATTATTTTTTTTAATTAACTAAAACATTGGTTGGAAACAATTCATTTGAGCTTGTGTTGGATTCGGGCAAGGCGCTAAAATCGGTAGTTTTTCCTTACAAATTTGTATGCTCCTCCCACAATCCTTTAATTTTTTATTTTTTTTTATTTCTCCGTTTATTTTATTAGTATCATTATACAGGTTGGGGGTGGCAAATTTCTTCAAACTTGCGCCACCTTTAAATATTAATGGATTTAGCTCAAAGTCCGGACTGAGGTCTTTTTCCATATAAGGAATGAGAAAATGCATGCATCAGGTCTCATTTGTGCATTTAATTTTTTACCATATATGTGTGGTTCACCCTAATATATATATATATATATATATATATATATATATATATATATATATATATATATATGCACCTCGGTGGTGTAGTGGTCAGCATCGCCGACTACGAATCCATCGGCCCCGGGTTCGAGACCCGGTGACGTCAAGCGGCGCGCAGCAAAACTCAGCTATTCATCCTTCTACACAATAAAAAAATTGGTTGGTAGATAAATGGGCACCCTAGGTAGCGACTGACTCGTGGCTCCTTTAAATAGATGTCTAATTCTTTTTGATAACTTACTCCATAAATTAACCCCCGGCTTCTTTTTCAAAGGTTCTTGATCTTCTCGTGAAACAAAATCAGTTGCTTCATCGCCATAGGTTATCTTACGTGCAGGACTAGCGTTAGGTGATGCAGACATAATGATTATCTCATTTTTTACAAACTCAGGCACTGTTATGCAAGCAAATTTAAAACGAGAATCTAAAACGTGAGAAATCATGCGAGTAATGTCTGCCTTCCCCTGCCTGAAACGATTCTGTAAATTTCCTATTAAATCGTTTTTCATAGTATGAACACCTGCATCATCAGTTATGTTAGGCAAAAATACCACGAGACCTGTTACATCGGGAGACACCATGTGAAGACAAGAAGAATCAGAGGAAAAGTCATTCGTTAATTTTTCACATCGACTAAGACACTTTACAACACACTGAATTAGAGTCCACTAATGATTATTGAAGGTTGCTACAGTATGTCATAGTCCGAGGCGTATGCAACAACCACAGGTTTTCGTTGAAGAAGTCGTTGTAGCATAAAGAATGTAGAGTTCCATTGGGTGATAACGTCTCTTATAAGTTTGTTTTCGGGTAAATTATGTTGCTTCTGGAATTCCTTAAGACTGTCAAAGGCTGAAGATGAATAATTAAAATGCAACAGATTGGGCGCGCAATTGCACATATCTCTGAAACAGACTTCTGGCTTAGAAGGGCTTCATCAACTGAAAGTGCTAAAGTATGATTCGCATAAGCAACAGGAGTAATTTTGAGAACTGCATGCACACGATCGCTCTTTATTGACCATTCTTGCAATATAGAAGTCAATGCAGTTGCAAATTTTTCATGAGTATGAGAATCTGGCAGATTTTTGGTGGCTAAAACATGCTGCTTTTGCTCACATTTACTATTAATTCTATGTGCTGTCAAACTGATAAAGGTTTCAGTTTTTCATAATGACGCCTAATAACCCAAATAAAGCTAATATTCGGAATTCGGTATTCGGCCGAATAGTTTTGCACCATATATTCGGTATTCGGTGAATTTTAGAATTTGGTACATACCTAATACTCGTATATATAATGTTACACACAGACCATGCATGGAACAAGGAATTCTTCTGGGAAAATTAAATCCACTAGTCTGAATAAATAATGGTAAATGACAAATACTAAAGTTTTTCTTTTTCGTGATGAAAGCCCAACGTGAGCAACGGGTCATGACCGGGTCATGACCGGGTCATGATTTAATTTTTCCAGGTAACCATTCTGAGTTGCATCGTGTATATACTGTATACAGTATATTAGCCACACATATATGGTAAAAACGTAAAATGCATAAACAAACGCTCCTGATATATTTTCTTATTCATTATATGGTAAAGGACCTTAAACCGGATTTTAAGGTAAATCCATTAATATTTAAGGGTGGCGCAAGTTTGAAGAATTTTGACACCACAAACTGTATAATGATACTAAGGCTTCGAGTTGCGCCACCTCTAAATATCATGAAAAGTATATTTTTCATTTTTCATTATTTTTGGACCACCCTAATACTACAGTATATATATATAGGGTGTCCCAAAAAAACTATATACTCTTTATCGCATCATATATTTTATAATTTAAAAAAAATCCAAACAATATATTGTTATAGCAATTGCCAATGAAAGGTAAATTAGTAATCTAAGTGATCAAAATGTTATAGCGAGTTGTTTGCACATAAAATTTAATTAACTACGCCAAGTGCTCAAAATGTTCTCCGGCGGCATGAATGCACTTTCAATACAACAAAATCGTGTGGTCTGATGAAGCTACCTTCAAGCTGAATGGCACAGTAAATCGACACAACTGCAGGTACTGGTCACTTGATAATCCACACGTTTATGTGGATAAACATGTTAATTTACCAGGATTAACAGCATGGTGTGGTTTATCATCCAGGGGTTTGGTTGGACCATTTTTTTTAATGGGACAGTTACCGGTGCCGCATATCTCGACATGCTGCGGACAGAAATTATACCTGCAGTTCGGAAGTTGTTTGGAAACGACGACTTTTACTTTCAACAAGATGGAGCCCCCCCCCCCCTCATTATCATTGTGATGTCAGAAGGTACCTCGATGAAATGTTGCCTAACCGTTGGATAGGACGAAGAGGAAGCGTTGAGTATCCTCCACGTTCACCGGACTTGACTCCACTTGATTTTTACTTGTGGGGCTACCTGAAGGATGCAGTTTATGGTACAAGACCTGCAACACTCGAACACCTTAAGGATGCAATTAGGGAAAAGTGCGGGACCATCACAGCATCCACATTAGTCCATGTCTGCGAATCAGTTAGTCGACGCATTCAAAAGTGCATTCATGCCGCCGGAGAACATTTTGAGCACTTGGCGTAGTTAATTAAATTTTATATGCAAACAACTTGCTATAACATTTTGATCACTTAGATTACTAATTTACCTTTCCTTTCATTGGCAATCGCTATAACAATATATTGTTGTTGTTTTTAAATTATAAAATATATGATGCTATAAAGAGTATATAGTTTTTTTGGGACACCCTGTATATATATAATATATATATATATATATATATATATATATGATGCAAATCCACAAGGAAAATGAAAAATGATTGCAAGGCCTTTCGTGTATTCAGAAGTACACCTCGTCATTCCCTGACGAGGTGTACTTCTGAATACACGAAAGGCCTTGGAATCATTTTTAATTTTCCTTGTGGGTTTACATCATTCATTCATTTCACGTGTTAAATTGTGAAATTCATCCCATATATATATATAATATAATATACACAGTAAACCCTCGCTATTCGCGGCTTCACCATTCGCGGCTTCAATTATTCGCGGTCACTACCGTCGGGTGGGCCACTGTCAAGACAAAGCAAAGCCATGAGACGCGCCACTCACGCTGCTTCAGTCTGCAGTTACCACTCACTCGGTCAACATCTAATCGTCCTCATGGGTCCTAAGCGCGCTGCAAGTACTAGTGCCAGTGCAATTGTCAATGCCCCAAAGAGGCAGAAGATGGTGATGACTCTTGTTGACAAAATCAAATTGCTCGATATATTGCGAGGTGGCATGTCGTATGCTGCAGTAGGCGAATTGTTTAGTATTAATGAGAGTACCGTACGGTACATAAAGAAGAATGAAAAGGCTATTCGTGCCGCTGTAAGTGATACTGTGCCGGCTACTGCAAAGGTGGCACAAACAGTGAGAGAGACGGCACTAGTGAGGATGGAGAGTGCTCTATTTATTTGGATGAGGATAACCGTAAGAAGGGGGTCCTCCTTGACTCCAACGTGATTCGTGAGAAGGCGCGAACCCTGTATCATCGCTTCAAGGCCGCCGACGGAGGAGAAGGAACGAGTACCACTCCCGAATCAAGCTTTGTAGCTAGTAAAGGCTGGTTTGAAAGATTCAGAAAACGTTTTACGCTGCACAATGTCAAGATTTCAGGAGAGGCAGCATCCGCCAACCATGTGGCAGCTGCAGAAGATAATTGAGGAGAGGGGTATAAGCCTGAACAGGTCTTTAACGCCGATGAGACTGCCCTTTTTTGGAAGAAATTGCCATCACGCACTTACATTAGTCAGGAGGAGCGTCATGCATCGGGATTCAAAGCCGCAAAAGATCGTGTAACTCTTCTCTTTTGTGACAATGCTGCAGGTCACATGGCGAAGCCTGGCTTAATTCATAAGGCAGCCCGCCCGCGAGCACTAAAAGGCAAGGATATGAACCACCTTCCTGTCTTCTGGTTGCATAATAAGAAGGCATGGACAACAAAGACTATCTTCCAGACCTGGTTCGCCAATTGTCTCGTTAAAGAGGTGCGTAGGTACCTGAATGACGAGGGGTTAGAGTTCAAGGTTCTCCTCCTCTTGGACAATGCACCTGGACATCCTCTAAAGCACGAGTTCCTGGCAGAGGGCGTTGAAGTTGAGTTCTTACCAGGCAACACTACCTCCCTCATCCAGCCACTTGATCAGGGCGTCATACGCACATTCAAGGCACATTACACACGCCGTTGTATAGCACGCATTGTCAAGGCCTTGGACGATGAAATGGAATTGGACGTGACGCAGTTCTGGAAGAAGTTTACCATAGCAGACTGTCTTAATATCATCGAGGAGGCATGCGGAGATGTCAAACCGCAGACCATTAATGCTTGTTGGCGTAATATCTGGTCTGAATGCGTCAGGTATTGTACCGGATTCACCACCAGTCCATACAAGGAAGCACTGCAGAAGACCGTCGAATTGGTCAGGCAAGTTGGGGGCGATGCTTTCGTCGACGTGGAGGAGGCGGAGGTGGAGGAACTTATCAACGAACATGGCACTGGGCTGATTGACGCGGATCTCGAGGAGCTAACTAAGTCAGCTAATGAGGAGGAAGGAGAATCAGAGGAAGGAGAAGATCCACAGCCCATCACACTTACACAGTTGGTACAAGCTAATTCTAAATTGAAGGAGCTGTGCGAGTTCATTAAGGAACACGATTCATGCCTTGTCCGAGCACTGAAGTTTGGCAGAGCATTAGAAACTGCATTCGAACCGTATCGTCAAGTTCTAAACGATATGAAAAAAAAAAACTTCAGAGGGAAATAACTATGTACTTCCCAAGCATACCACATCAACCGAGGCAGTGCGAAAATGATGAGCCAGAGCATCACTAATCTCATCTTGCCTTACGTATATTATGTTGTTTATACAGTATTATGTTGTATACTCTATGATGTTGTATATTATGCTGTTGTATGTTGTCTCCTTTTCCATTTTGTTTCCGTTTTTGGTATTCAAATATATGTAAAGTTAGAAATGAGTTTACTTTATCGAAGTCTAGTTTACCGAATTTACCAAAAAATTTACTACGTACATTAGGCACAAAATCAATGGAGTATGGCGTATTCGCGGATTTCCCTTATTCGCGGCGCGAGTGGAACGCATCTACCGCGAATAATGAGGGTTTACTGCAGTGGTTCCCAAACTTTTATGGTGGCGACCCAGAATACAGTATTGTCCTGGCCTGGCGACCCCCCTAAAGGCTGGTACATGCAGTGTACATGCAGTGTACATGCAGAATGGGCTTATCCTTAAGTTGGGTCCAAAATTTCGAATACGGGAGGTTTTCAAAGCGACCCTCAGGAACACCTTCGCGACCCTCATTTGGGTCGCGACCATGGGTTTGGGAACCACTGGTTTACTGTATATTCACTTTGTGGTGAATGGACGTGCTGTGTCTCTCTCTGTACTAACACCCAAATAAGAAGCGAATAAACTACTCGGCGGTTTATTCTGTTTACACCCGAAAGTGTATAAAGTATCAGGGAATCCGTGCATATAATATATAGAGTGAAATTCATAAAAATTAAGAAAGTACAACACAGTTTACATAATTTGTCGCCAGTTTTAATGTATATATTTAAAACGAAATACAGTTGGCATTCGAGAAAGTTTGAAACAAGGCAGGAAAAAGGACATAAAAAGCAAAGGTCAGAAAACCCTAGACCATCGAAAGGAAAGAAATAAAAATAAAAATAAATACATAAAGAAAGAATTTGTTTGGGTATTTCTTTTTACGCAAATTAAGGAATAGCATGGCTATGGGTCCAAATTCTCACTTAATCTGCAATTTGTGTAAGCTGGAAACAACGGAAAACGCGGCGATTCGATGTGACTTCTGTCAACGACTGCAAGACTTTATCTGCATAATTGGGATAGGGAAATAACTTTTGTCTGCAATGCGAAACACGTCGTGGGGATCAAATTTCTATGTGGCGCATATACACAGACGGTAAATTCATTCGCGGTATTTAAAGAAATAGAGATAGCAGACGCGAATGTTACAAAAAAGAATTAAATAATGGGGACACAAGGGTCCGGAAATGTCCCAACGAGACATGAGAGAGAGGACGAAATAACGAAAAACAGCCTAATAACGAACAACAATTTAATAGCAAATACCAATATAAACAATATAATACGGAAGGAAGACATAGATGAAAGAAAAGAAATAAGTAAAAGTAGCGAAGTAGTCAAACTGTTCAATGAGCGAAATGATATAAAGATAACTAAAAACGTAGAAAACAAACAGCCAAAGAAAAATAATGATAATACCAAAATTAAGAACTTTGAAAATAATAAGAAAACAAGAAGTACAAGCGCAGAAAATATCGTATGTAAATACTACGCGAAAGGGAACTGCAGATATCGGGACGGGCAATGCATATATGCACAATTGCACATCTCACATTATGCAACACGCATTACACAAGTGGATACTGCAAATTTGATAAGAAATGAAAGTTCCACGATCTTACGGTCTGCAACACCTATGCAAGATATGGGAGTTGCAAATACGGAAAAAAATGCCGTTACCACCACCCTCAAAGGAACGCAACGGGTGATCAGGAAAAACGAACATCAAAGAAGAGTGCCAATTTTTTAGACGCAGCCAATACAATTCAGCTGCTAAATACTATCCAGCAATTACAAAATCAACTGACAAATATAAGAATCCGAGAGCCGGACAGAAGATACGCACAGAGACACTTCATGCGTTATCGGGACAACAGATACAGACAAAGATAAAAAGAGGTAAATTCTCGGAGGACCACAAGGCAACAAAACTGGCACCACAATTGGAAAACGAATCGGAACCACCTGTATCGAAAACGATAGAGAAAAAATAAAAATAATCCTAGCCAACATTCAGGGCCTTAAATCAAATCATTCCCCGGACAGTTTTATACCTGAAAGGACTCATGCAAGAAGCCGGAGCAGACTTTGCATGCCTCAGGGAAACTCATCTAAAGGACTGCCAGGCGAACTGTTAAAATTGTGAGTTCTGTATTAACAAAAAAGAAATACAAATTGACAACGATAACATACTCCGAGCCGACAGAACAGAGACGTAAAGGAGGATGTGCTATTTACACACGCGAAAGGTATATGGCAGAAATGACTATAAGTACCTCAAACAGCTACGTAGAATGTGTAGCAGCAAAAGTTGAAAAATTAAATATGGTATTAATTGTAATGTACAGACCTCCAAACACGCCAAACTCAAAATTTTCAGATTCCACTACAGAGAGAAGAAACTGGGTAAAAGATCTACATTCTCCAATCCCAAATATTTTTCTCTGTGGTGATTTTAATTTCCCATTCATAAAATATAAAAGGATAGGAAAAAGTATATATACACCAGGACAAGGGGGCACACGGGAAGACCAGGAGCAGGTAAAAATGTTACTAACTCTAGCTGATGAATTTATGTTAACGCAAGAAATAACAGAAAACAAGAAAAACAACTGCCTAGATTTGGTATTCACAAACAACAGCAACCTAATTGATAATGTAGAAATATCCACTTGAAATAACAACTAATGTAAAGGCAACAGGAAAGGAAAGAACACGCACAACGGAAAGAAGCAAATTCGAAAGTTTAATTTTCACTCCAAAGCTATAAACTGGGAAGTTGTAACATCCAGCATGGAAGTAATAGATTGGAAAACTATTTTCGAGGCCAAGACAACGGAGGAGATGCTAATGACTTTAGAGGAGAAGACGTTAGAAATTGTGGAAAAACATGTCCCAAAAATACAACAAAGAGAAAAGAGATGCAGGTTCGAGAGACAAAAGAGGTCATTGTCTCGAAAGAGAAAAAGAGTGACTGCAAAATTAAGTAACTGTAAAGATAACATCAGAAAAATTTTAAATAAGCTGCGAAGTATCGATGACGTCATACAAGAACTAATTGAGAAGCATACAGAAAAAGAAGAAGACGACGCTATAGAAGCGATAAAGGTTAACTCAAAGTACTTTTATAATTTCGCAAAAAGAAATTCGAAAAACCATGCGATTATCGGACCTTTAAAAAACGAGAACAGTGCTTTATCTGATGATCTAACAGAAGTACCTGAAACATTTAGAGTCAGTACGAATCATTTTTCAGTATCCCCAAAAGTGACAAATTGATATGCGATAGAAACACGTTATTTGAAGAAGACCTACAAGGGTAAAGTATAACGGACTTCGACTTTACGACGGATAATATTACACAAGCCATAGGGAAACTAAACACACACTCAACGGCAGGATCGGATAAATGGAATGCCACACTGATCAAAAACTGCAAGAATGCAATCGCTGAGCCCCTATATTGGATATGGAGACGATCACTAGACACGGGAGAAATACCGGGCATCCTGATGCGCCCGAACATATACAGGGTGTACATAAAGTCAGGATCTATTTTTGTGAAACACTTGGAAATTATATGGAATTCAATCATAAAATGATAAAGTGGTAACATTTATTAATAATTAAGAGTAGGATTCGATGTGACGCCCATCAGTATCCCTGCACAGCTCAAATCGTTCCGCAGCATTTCTAAACACATTCTGGAGCATTTGCGGGGTTATGTTATCTGCAGCAGTTCGTATACGTGTACGTAAGTTTTCAAGACTCGTAATCTTCGTCTGATAGACGTGCGATTTGATAAAGCCCCATGCAAAGAAATCTAAAGGGGTTAAATCTGGTGATCTCGCTGGCCAAGGTCTGTTGCTTCCCCGTCCGATCCAGCGATTTGGAAAACGTCCATTTAGATAATCCTGAACAATTTTGGCATAGTGACAAGGAGCACCATCATGTTGATAGACGACGGGGATAGGATTGTTAGTACCGTCGTCTATCAACATGATGGTGCTCCTTGTCACTATGCTAAAATTGTTCAGGATTATCTAAATGGACGTTTTCCAAATCGCTGGATCGGACGCGGAAGCAACAGACCTTGGCAGCGAGATCACCAGATTAACCCCTTTAGATTTCTTTGCATGGGGCTTTATCAAATCGCACGTCTATCAGACGAAGATTACGAGTCTTGAAAACTTACGTACACGTATACGAACTGCTGCAGATAACATAACCCCGCAAATGCTCCAGAATGTGTTTAGAAATGCTGCGGAACGATTTGAGCTGTGCAGGGACACTGATGGGCGTCACGTCGAATCCTACTCTTAATTATTTAATAAATGTTACCACTTTATCATTTTATGATTGAATTCCATATAATTTCCAAGTGCTTCACAAAAATAAATCCTGACTTTATGTACACCCTGTATATAAAGGAGGAGATCGATCCGACGCCAAAAACTATAGGCCAGTGTCGTTTACCTCTCATCTCACTAAAATATTTGAAAGAAGAGTCAGACAGAAAATCTATGACTTTCTGGAAACTCAGAAAAAATTCAATGATAACCAACATAGGTTTCGGTCTGGCAGATCATGCCTATCACAACTAATGGAACACTACAACAACATTATTGATGCACTTGAAAGTAATGAAAACTATGATGTACTATACACAGACTTTGCCAAAGCGTTCGACAAGTGTGACCATGGAATCATAATACATAAACTGAAATATATGGGAATAACAGGAAAAGTAGGGAAATGGATATATAATTTCCTTAGTGAGCGGCGGCAAGTCGTTACATTACAAGGAGTATCTTCATCAGAATCAGAGGTCCTCAGCTCAGTACCACAAGGAACAGTATTAGGTCCACTACTCTTCATAATCATGCTAACTGACATAGATGAGGACGTTACCAGAGACAGCACAGTAACATCCTTTGCGGATAACACAAAGATCAGTAGAAAAATAAGAAACCCAGAAGATATAGGATCTCTACAAACCGACATGAACAGAATCAACAAGTGGACGGAAGACAACAATATGAAGTTTAACACTGAGAAATTTCAGCTGTTACAATATGGAAAAAGAGAAGACCTAAAATCCATGGAATATTATACTCCAAATGGACAGGAAATTCAGAGAAATTCTAGAACAAAAGATTTAGGGGCTGTAATGATGATGATGCGAAATTTGAAACAAAATAAGATAGCAGTAAACAGAGCAAAGAGAATAACGGGGCAGATATTAAGAACCTTTAAACGAAGGGATAGGAACGTAATGATTCCCCTACTGAAAACAATGATCATACCCAAATTGGAATACTGCTCGGTCCTAACATCCCCATATAAAAAAGACATTAGACAGCTGGAAGGGATTCAGAGAAACTTCACAGCCAAGATCAATGGGTGCAAAGAACTAAATTACTGGGAAAGGTTACGCGAACTAGACCTATATTCACTGGAAATGAGAAGAGAAAGATACACCATTATTTACACTTGGAAAATAATGGAGAAACTAGTCCCTAATCTTACTCTGAACTCCCCAAACAACGGTGGAAAATAGAAAAAGTAGACTGTGTCGTGTTCCCAAATTAAAGGCGAGACAGGGAACATCCTTAACCTGAAAGAAAATAGTTTTGTTGTGAGAGGACCAAAACTGTTTAATCACCTGCCCAAGGACCTAACAAATACGAAAGGAGTTGCAGTGGACATCTTCAAAAGAAGATTAGACGTCTGGCTCAGGACAATCCCCGATGAGCCGGGGTACCGGCTATGTGAGATGGAGAGCACAAGAAACCAACTCACTACTTCACCAGGCCAACTCGAGAGGAGGGGCGACAAGCTTGACTTTCGCGAAATGAGGAGTCATCGCGCGGAACCTTTGTAAGGTTGTAAGGTGTATATATATATATAGGGCTTTTCTGTTTCTTTGCAGGTAAATGAGTTATGAGATGTTATCGAAGGAGGAGCGCATTGATGTGATATGCCTAGCTGGCTGCACAAGTGCATTGCCATTAACGGTGGCCATATCGAACATGTGATGTGAATATTCCCCTGTATCATTACATAATACAGTATTTCCCTATGTAACCTGACTTTGAATCACCCTGTGTGATATATAATATATATATGTGTGTGTGTATATACTGTATATATATAATATACAGTATATACTTACTTTAGGTTACTTTAGGTGAGTTTGAACGACGGTTCAGGATCGACCTACGGTCGACCCCTCTGCAGCATCCCGCCTCATTTGCAGGATTTGGTGAAGGAGGGAGTTGCTGTCTGATCTCCTCCTGCCCTCGTAGCCAGCCACGCATGGCTGTCAGTGACTTCGCACAGGACTGGTTTGAAGTTATTCAGGTCGGTGTGCTGGAGATTCCTCACTTCATTTGGTAGGACATTGAAAAGCTTTGGGCCTCGTATTCTGAAGGTATTTTCCATCCTCGTTTTCATGGCCCCTTATCCCACCCAGCTACGACAGTACAAAATCTGCCTCTTCTCTCATACCAGTTTGTTTCTATTTCATTTCTAAGGTTAGGGACAGAGCCCTCAAGTATTTTCCATATGTATATTATGTGTACCGTTCGCTCCTTCTTTCGAGAGAGTAGAGTTCCAGGGATTGTAGTCCAGACCAGTAGTCTTCACCTTCCGTTTCCCTATCTTAGACGTGAAAGTCCTTTGTATAGCTTCAATGTTCGCAATCTCTCGTTTTCTGTATGGGCTTGTGAGTACTGAGCAATACTCAATTATTGGTAGGACAAGACTCTTCCATAATTTGAGCATGATGTTTGCGTTTTGCTGCGGAAGCTACTCCAGATGATTCCCATTATTTTTTAGCAGTTGTAATTTTGATGTTCTACTGTAGTGTTCTCTGAATTCTGCATCCGACGACATTATTACTCCAAAATCCCTGACTTGTGGATTTGGTGTTATCTGTTTGGCTTACATACTTTTGTACCCTTTCTTCTGCCGCTCCTTGTTATTACCATATCTTAGAGGTTGGAATTTTTCTTCGTGGAACTTCATACTGTTGTCTTCTGCCCACTGGAATAATGTTTCAATGTCATTTTGTAATTTTCTTATGTCACCTTCGTTCAATATTTCCTTACATATCTTTGTGTCATCTGCGAAGCATGATACAATACTGTCCTTAATGTCTGCATCGATAGCTACAATCATTATTATGAACAGCAAGGGAGCTAATACTATCCCTTGTGGGACAGAGCTCACGACTTCGTTTAACTCCGTAACTTTGCGTCAAGAAATTAAATATCCGTCTTCCTAGCTTTCCAGTAATTCCTGTATTCTTAAGTCTGTGTGCTATGATTCCATGGTCACATTTATCGAAGGCTTTAGCAAAGTCCGTATATATTACATCTATGTTTTGTCCTCGACACAATGTTTCCAATATTTCTCTTGGTGGTCTAGTAGCTGTGATAGGCATGATCTTCCAGCCCTGAAGCAGTTCATTTGGGTTGTATTAGTCTTTTTCTTGTAGGTAGTAGGTAGTTTTGCCTCTAATTATACATTCAAAACACTTTATAAGGTGTGAGGGAGAGCCACTGGCTGATAATCTTGGGCACTGCTCTGTTACCACCTTTAAATAGGGGGGCAATGTTCGGGTTATTCAAGGGGAGTGGAATTTGTCCTGTGTCGAGTGATTTCCTCCATCGTAAGTATAGTGGTTTGGTAATACTCTCCTTGCATTTCTTCACAAACGTGAAGAAATGCAAAGAAAACGTGATAAGGCCGTAATTACATCTCCTTCCGTGAACTCGAAGTCCATTAATAGGTTTGTGCCGGAATTGTTCTTGGTTGATTGTATCTAGTCGAAAAATCCGTCTGGGTTTTCCACTTCCATCTCGGACTTAGGGGTGCTAAACACAAATTTAAATGTTCCCAAGCAGTTCGCTTATTTCTTTCGGGACATTTGTGTATTGGCTCCCCGTCTATCAACGGACACAATGCTCTCCTTACACTGCATTTTCCTTTTCGCAACGTTTAGAAGTATTTTGGGTTATTTGTTGTTTTCTGCTACCTTGTTTTCCTCCTCGTTTGTTTAGTATGCATATTTACTTTAGGTCCTTCTATTTCACCAAGTTTCCTCTCTAGTTTGAATCTGCATCAGTTCTGCATCTGTGGAGATGTTTTACGGTTTGTCTTCGTTGCCTGAATAGTGTCCTGATTTTCTTTTCGAGCTTGCTACGTTTTCTTCCTGTCTCTCTGGAATATGTTTCAGTATTATAGGTTTGGTTTCAGTCTCTTTATACATAGTACTTCTTGTGGAGTCTTCTCGTGAGGTAGCAATTCCCAATTTACCTCCTTTAAATCTTTATTTACGTTTTCCCAATTTACTTTCTTTGAATTTATGTTTAAGCCTTCAAATATTCCATCTGCCTCTCAGGATGCGTTTTCGGACCTCTGCGTGCTGACTTCAATTGTATATCGATGAGGTTATGGTTGGAGAACTTTGTGGCGTTACTTTTTATTTATTATTATTTCGT
>JAJOZX010007796.1:0-197280 GCA_023014485.1 Bathynomus jamesi
CTAGCGAGACTAACTCCTATCGATCACGTCAATCACAATCCCACAAAAATGGTTGGTTTAAGAGAGGCCAATATCTAGTAGTAGTCCAGACTTGGAGTCGCATCAAATAGTAGTTAAATAATTCTAACAGTTTGATTAATTATTTGAAATACTTTTCAAATACAAAATTGATTAATTTTTACTCAAAATAACAGTTGTGACCATTGAAATGTTGAGACACACAAAATGATGTTTGGAGTAACTTAGCCACTGAGTCTAACTTAGACTTGATGAAACTTAAGGCTTGAAATATTATAGTATTTGAAAATTCAAATACTTTCAGAAAGTATTTAAATATAAATACATCACCTTCAAAATATTCAAATACAAATACTTTAATTACACTGGTCAACAAAGATTTTTCATCAGAGTAAAATTTGTGGTGGCTGGACAGCATTTTTCACGCTGATTCCAAAACTGCATTCAGATTTTTTCTAGCACGTATAGTTTTCAAGATGAGGCAATAATAATAACTACACAGATTTAACCATTTTAAATAGGTAAAATACTAATATTTCAACATTTGATTGTGTTTTTTTAGTTTTTCATCTTATTTATTTCAATTATCTTAAACCCATTAATGGCCAATGTCCCATTTTTTGGGACACATTTTAGGTGGATAGAATCATTACAGGAATGATTAATTAATTTTTTCCTTTTCAGAATGTAATTCACAATTATATCAAAGTATCCCATAAAAATAATCATATATGGTTGACAATTTTTATCACCAGGTGGCGCCAAAGTTGTGCGATTTTGGTGAGAAGACACGTTAACACGTGAATGCCCTCACTCCTCCCTGTCTGCATAGGAGGAAGGTCGGTTGTGTTTAGTAGTGTGTATTGGTAATAAGAGAACACGAGGAAAGCATCAACTGATTTGTAAAATATAAAATGTAAGTATTGTGTTGTTTATAATTTTGCGTCCCATTTTTGGGACATTGGCCAGATATTAGCATTTGATCTAAATGTAGTTCATTTCTTGGCATCATTTATAATTATTTTATGCAAAATTTACAACTAGCCTTTTATTAGTAAACTCCAACATTTATGATTTATATATATATATATATATATATATATTATATATATATAATATATATATATATATATGAAAAATTATTTCACGAAAGTGACACGTGAAATATTTATGATGAATAAAACCACGAAGGAAAAAGAACACAAAGGGGTGCTCAAGCGCTTGAGCACCCCTTTGTGTTTCTTTTTCCTTCGTGGTTTAGTTCATCATATATATATACATATATATATATACATATATATATATATATTATATATAGAATCACATTTCAAGATGAAAACGTTGGTATATGATGCTATTATTTCTTTTTCAGAGGCCTACTCTTTAGCATTATGACACGAAGATCTTTATTGACAACTAATGAAGTTGCCAATGCGCTAATGAACTTGGTGATGATGAAGCATCGAATGAAAACGTGGGGTTGCAATTATTCCTCAAGTCCAGATGAAATGACAGATGATGAAGCTATCAATGATGAATACCTCCCTAGATGCTCTAAGAGAAAACTTTCAGAAATTTGGCATTTTTTATTCCCATTTGTCAATCGATGAAATGATAAGGTATTATGGCATGCATTCTGCTAAAATGTTTTGAGGGGTAAGCATAAAATTTGGCTACAAGTTTTGGTGTCTTTGTGGCTCCGATGGATACCTATACAACTTTTCCCCGTATCTTGGTAAGGGCAGTGAACCTAGCAGTGGACCTCTAGGAATAAGGTTATAAATAACTAACAGCAGTAATTCCTGAAGCTGAAGCTGCAAATCACGAAATTTACTTTTGATAATTTCTTTACAAGCATTGATACCTTGAAAGAACTGGGAGATAGGAGTTTTGAAGGCAACTGGCACAATTCGTGAAAATCGTACAAAAAAAATTCCACTTATGCCTTCTAAAGTTATGGAGAAAACAACAGAAGAGGGTTCATAGACTACAGATTTGATTCTAGCAATGAAATTTTAGTCACAAAATGGATGACAACACTGCAGTTGCAGTTGCTACAAATACAGTCAGGTTACCCAACTGGTACTACTACACGCTATTCTCAGAAACTCAAAAAAGAGATAGTAGTGCAAATCCCAAAAGTATTCAGAATATAACAAAAATCAATGGGAGGGGTAGACCTACTAGATAAACAAGTGTCCCCCTATATAGGATCAGAATACGTGGGAAGAAATGGTGGTTCCCACTGTTTACGCAACTGCTTGACATTGCTATTGTGAACTCTTGGAGGATTTATCAACATGCAAATCCAGATGAGACCTCTCCTGCTAGACGCAAGAAGGAAATTGTTTTGGCTTATGTTTCAAAGCTTCTCTATCAAGCCGTAAACGTCCTGGCCCACAAGAAGTAGGCTTTGGGAGGGAGTAAGTGAAGATATCAGGTTTGATCAAGGAAATCACCTTGTGATGCCAATTCAGACACAACATCGCTGTGCATTATGTGGCAAGAAAACAAAGAAATTTGCAGTCGTTGTGATGTTCCACTCCATGATCTGTGCTTTTGCAACTTTCCACACTAAATAATATCGATGAACTACAGTAATTGGCCATGTATATCAAGAGAAGGGCCTTTATTTTGCGTGAAAAATAAATTCTATTCCAAAACGAAATATTTTCCCTTTTCAATTTATTTCACTATTTTTTCATTATGCAAGTTGTTTATTATTTTCCATTGTTCATTAGTACGTCTACATTATGAAAAGAAGTGAAACATGTTTTCATTTTGATATATGTTTTTACATTTTTGTTCTTCATAGAAAAAGAAAAATAACAAATTGAAACTTTTAATTTTTCTTACCCTAAAAAACTCTATGCGTGACGGCCAATGTCCCAATAATGGGGACGCCATTTTTTAGGCCCAAGATAAGTAAAATTAATTATCAATGGTTTAACGCTATTCTTAGGTCTTCTGGAGAAAAGATCAGTCATGATATAATTAAAATTCATTACAGAATAATTGTGGCTTTAATGGGTTAATTACATCTTATTATTTCAGTATGAGCTTTTACGTCTAGCAGCATTGTGATTCAGGCAACAACGCCGTGCTTTGTGTGTCAAAAGATCAGTCCAGTCCAAGAACTTGTTGTGTCAAGTTGGTGTACATTT
Source organism: Bathynomus jamesi (assembly GCA_023014485.1). Classification (NCBI taxonomy): domain Eukaryota; kingdom Metazoa; phylum Arthropoda; class Malacostraca; order Isopoda; family Cirolanidae; genus Bathynomus; species Bathynomus jamesi. Next base: position 3,183 of record JAJOZX010007796.1, read on the forward strand.
TTTTTGAATTTATAGTTTGCTCAGGTCAGTCAACATGCCTCGACAATGTAAGAATGACCCCGACAAGTTGTTTCGTATGCGGCCAGTTGACAACTAAAACACAGCGACGAAGTATTACAACCGACATTAAGAAAATATACAAGCTATACTTTGGTTGCCATCTAAGTGACCAAGATAAACCATGGGCGCCACATCAAATCTGTTCTGGCTGTTCAAATGGATTACGTGATTGGCTTAACAAAAAGAAAGCTTCAATGCCATTTGCCATACCCAGGGGTGCAGTGCTGCCGGAGCTCACCGGAGCGCCGCTCCGGCACCTCTGCAAGAGGAAGTTTGGAGGAATTACCATAACAAGCAACAAAAAAATTGTCTCCATTAATAATTATCAACAGTTTCTTACTAGGCTTGTGAACAATTTGCAGCACCGTATGTTCACGACAACATCCATGAAAGGTTCTCAAACTTCTGAACCTCAAAGTATGTATAAATCACTGCTAAATGAAATGTATGTCCTTGAAAAAGACTACTGGCCTGATGAAATACCACCTAATTACGGAGAAGCTGAAATCTCATCTCTCTGTAAGAGGTTTAAGGGTCATTCTCTGTCAGATCAACCAGTGCCTAACACCCTCATCTCTCAGATTTTGCTGAAATCTGGTTTATAGGGAGTTTGTGGGCCCTGAATCCATTTCTGAAATTATAAGGTCAATCCGACCAACGGTTCAAGAGATATGACCGGGAAATTTGAGGTCACTTGCGAGGTCACTAACATTTGGTGACCCATAACTTGGGTAATAATGGTCACAATTATATAAAAGTATATATATTTAGAATCAGAAAACGACAAGGAATCCAAATATGCAAGTTTTAGAACTCTAGGTTGAAAAATAAAAAAGTTACACTGTAACCAAAATTTGAGGTCACGATTTGACCTCTGGGGTATCAAATGAGAATTTTTTTTTTAAATGTAAAAAATGAAGGCATAGGCATTGGCTATTAGAATCAGCAAAAAAAAGTTTGTTTATGTTAGTATTTTTCATGTAACTAACATATAAGTGAACACCATATTCATAAGTTGTGCGTCAATTCTACCTTTTTATTTTTTTTCACACTTAAGCTCATAATTTGACCTATAGAAATTAAAATTACATTTTTTTATAGATATAAAAACAAAGGCAAAAAATGTAAAATTGTATTTCACTGCTAATCTACACTGGCAATAATAGTTAAATAGGGGAAGACCTACTTAGAGGATTCATGTGCTAGCCTAATACAATTTTTGCATGCTCGATGCTCTCATCAATTTCTTTTTGTGGAAAAATGTATTGAATTCTGCTGCCTCCTCTTAGGGTAGGACAACTCATTACAGTTAATATATGATGTCCTGGCACTGCACATGAATCCTTGTTTGATGGATAATAATATGCACTTGATCCTGATGACCCAGAGGGATGTAGAAAGTTCACAGTGAAATCATCAAACTCTTCACAATATTCCTCCACAATTCCATACCAAACTTGCATGTCATAAATGCAGCCAACATACTCTCCTGGTTTGACACATTTTAGGTTACCAAGCATTGCAGGTTCATTAGTAAAATGACTTTTCCTTATTCTTTTCTTTTCTCCAATGCCACTTGAAATGGGATACACCATCAGTTCTTCCTTGTTTAGGGGAACAAATCTATGATATTTCTGAGTTCCAGGAATAGCCCTACTATCCTTGAATCGATGTTCCAACCGTTCTTCTGCATCTTTCAAATCAGCTGTAGTTACAAAGAAAAAATTTATCTTCTTGCTCAAGTTTTCTTCACAAAACTGAAACATGTGTTCTGGTGTAAGAATTTGCCTCTCTGTAGTTCTCTGCAAACTGGCACGAGCAGTAGCTCTTTTCACTGTTCCTCCAATCCCATCACATGCATTTTTGCCATGGGATGTAGCAAAGAAGTGCCATTCACAAGACAGACCAAAATCCTCTTCATGGTAACAGAGATTTGTGAAGTTGTATCTGTTCTTATATTGGCCAGCACATCCATCTGAGAAATAGTGCACCTTCTTCAATTGTGGGCATCTGAATTTAACATATGTCATAAGCTTCAATATGAATGAGTAAACCATTATAGTGTTGTGTTTTAGTGATGCAGATAAGAAACAGACACTAAAATGGCTAAGTTCCTGGTCTGCAGATGATCTATAATAGATGACAAAAGGGTGAACTGTACACTGTGAATTGTCCCAGTGAAACCCTTGGGCAGCATCCTGGACAATGAAAGAATAATTCTCAGAGAAATCACCTACTATAACTACCTCGCTCTGAGGTGGTAGTGTTTCTTTCAACTGCTTGAAGTACTGTGATTGTTGCTGAGCAACAAAGTGATGACGAACCATGCGGGATATTTTCATGCTTAGGGATGATAAGTATTCATGAAGTGGCTCCACCTTATCAACCATTGTACAACGGTCAACAGTCACCCATTGCTTGTAAGATATTTCATTTGGAGCTGATTTCACACTGTCAAGTAACTCAAGAAAATCCAGGACACCCTCTTCTCTTGGGCAATCATTGCAAAGTTGCATCATGCAAGTCTCTCTTTCTGTACTGCAGACACTGTAATCCATAAGATCCTTGTATGAAAGACCTCTTTCTCCCAATGCAGCCAGCTGCAATTTTGGATTTTGATGGTATGTGCAGACACAGACAGAATGAGTCCCACCACTACCGGCAAGCACACAATATGATGGCCGTAATTTTGCAAATGTGGAAAATCCTATTTTGGGATTCTTTTCATCATTTTTATATAGTTCAAACATCTCTCTTAAATTCCCGAGGACCAATCGTTTTTGCACCTTCATTGCACCTTCAGCACTGATAACTTTCACGCAATCCTTTTGGCCAGGACACATACGACTAACCTCTTCTGACTCATAGAATCTTCTAACTATATCTTTGTGTTCTTCAGATATCACTTTTCCTTTGCTCATTAGTGGAATCTTCGGAAGGATTCCATGTTCTGATTTAAGTGAACGGCTTCTTTTCACCATGTATGTTGTAGTTTGAAAGAAACTAGCTGTTTTTTCAATTGTGTATGGTGAGAGTGTCAATATTTGTAGTTTGTGATGGTGACATTTGCTCTCCAGGAATGACTGTTTCAATTCATTCATTAATTTGTCTAGATGTTTTTCAGATTTAGTTTCAGGTTTTGAAGTATCACTTACCTCCTCGGTAATTTGAACACCATAACTGAGTTCTAGCCTCTCCTTCAGGTGTTTCTGAGCAGATGATAGCTTACCACGAGCCTTGCGCTTTTTCTGGCTTAATGACAGCCCTTCTGAAAAGAACAGAAAAAAAGGTTTCACACACCTGAATATTAGTAATTAAATATTAATTATAGTACCTTAAATGCTATATAATTGGCTATATAGTAGATCAAACAGACCTTGTAGTAAAGTATAAGTTATTATATTAATTTATTACTTACTTTTTTTAACTGGTGTTTGGTCCAGAAATGCTAGAACTGGTTCAACTGAAGTTGAAGGATTTTCCTTTATCAAGCAATCACTGTCATTGTCCAGATCTTGAATTGAAGAGATGTTACTCAAGCCACTGATAGTAGATGATTCATTTGAATCCTGCTCAGACTCGTTGTTTTCAGTGGTACTAAGTATAGTGGGGTTTTTCATTATCAGTGTCCAGCAGTTCACACACAACAATGAGTCTTTTTTCACTCTTCCAGCACATTTTTCAACAAGTACATCAGTCACTTTTCTAAGATTGATTGTTATGCGTTTCTTGTGTTTTTGAATAGGGTCCTGGCAGTATTTCAAGTGCCGAACCATTGTATTTTGATCTGTAAAGATATAGGATTTACAATTAGGTAATATATATTTTTTAGAAAATATATAGCTATACACACTTAATATTTTAGGCCTTGATAGTCTCTGAGGCTCATTAAAACACCATACCCACCAGCCACCCACAGTGCTGGCTGGAACTGTACTAACCTGTAGACAAGGAATTTTGCAACTATCTGTGTTGATTCTGCACTTAGACAAGTAGCAACATGTTTCAACAGGTTTGTTTAGGCTACATGTGAGCTTAGTCTTCCCCTTTCACTATTATAACTATTATTGCCAGTGTAGATTAGCAGTGAAATACAATTTTTATTAAATTCTTGGAGCTTGAGGTCAAATTGATAGCTAAGATATAAAAATTCCTTGAAATGACAAGCAATTTATAAATATGGTGTTCACTTATAAGTTAGTTACATGAAAAGTACCAACATAAACAAACTTTTTATGATTGTTTCTATTAGTCAAGAACTCTGACTTTGTTTTTTATATCTATAAAAAATGTAATTTTAATTTCTATAGGTCAAATTATGAGCTTAAGTGTGAAAAAATAGGTAGAATTGACGCACAACTTATGAATATGGTGTTCACTTATATGTTAGTTACATGAAAAATACTAACATAAACAAACTTTTTTTTGCTGATTCTAATAGCCAATGCCTATGCCTTCATTTTTTACATTTAAAAAAAAAATTCTCATTTGATACCCCAGAGGTCAAATCGTGACCTCAAATTTTGGTTACAGTGTAACTTTTTTATTTTTCAACCTAGAGTTCTAAAACTTGCATATTTGGATTCCTTGTCGTTTTCTGATTCTAAATATATATACTTTTATATAATTATGACAATTATTACCCAAGTTATGGCTCGCCAAATGTTAGTAACCTCGCGAGTGACCTCAAATTGCCCGAGGTCATATCTCTTGAACCGTTGGTCGGATTGACCTTATAATTTCAGAAATGGATTCAGGGCTCACAAACTCCCTATAAACCAAATTTCAGCAAAATATGAGAGATGAGGGTGTTAATTTCAATTTTTTTTGGTTGATCTGACAGAGAATGACCCTTAAGCTTTCTTCTTACTCTGTACTAAATGCCTTTAGAGACTATGTGGAAGATCATGGGCGCCGCATCCCCCAAGATTTACACCCATTACTGAGCTGTTCACAAGTTATTCCTATTAGTACTGCTGAGTGAGAGAGGGGATTCAGTCACATGAACTTGATAATAACAACAACACACTCAAGAATTCTCATAAATCATGTATCAGCGCTTATGTTTGTTAAACTACATGGACCTCCTCTAGTTCAGTGGAATCCTGAGCCATATGCCATATCATGGCTGCGGTACCACAGATCGGCAGATGACACCAGGACAAGAGTTGCTTCAGACCCCCGAAAACATATCACGCCTGACCCTTTGTGGAAATTATTGTGAAACTTCCCACTGGTGGTATTTGGTAAGCACTAAGTAGTTTTAACTTCTTAAATTGATAAAATACATGATTGCTCTTTTTTCTTTATTTGCTTGATAATTATATTTTTATGATAATTAGTGAGTGCAAACACGAAATACTTAGTCATCGTGTGGCATATATAGAAACAGGATAGGAAATGGCAGGCTTTTGTCAGGCCCAGCAGAGCTCCGGCACCTATAAAATTGGCACTGCACCCCTGGCCCATACCCATGATATGGAGGGAGCCGAGAGATCATCATGAAGACTGTTATTTTTGTAGTGTGAACTTAATGGGGTTTTCTGCCAAGAACAAACACCAGATTGTATATCCAAACTTGGATTCAGCACGTAGACCAGTAAAACATGATGAAACATTGCCCATTCCAATTCCCCCAAGTGATAGGCTAGATTCTATCATAGATGACATGGAGTGATGAAGGTGCAACTGGCGTTTCCGGACCATCTACAGAACCAGAGTACACTTTTGAAGGTAGACATTTAGAGCCTAAAAAGTTAACCCAAGGAAAGTTGAATGATCTTGTTAGAGACTTATCGCTGTCTAAAGAGAAATCAGAGCTTCTCGCCTCAAGACTAAAGGAGAACAATTTACTTGAGAACAATGTTCGTATTAGTTACTACCGAAAGCGGAATTTTGAATTAACAGCATTCTTTTCAGTAGACGGTCCTCTCTGTTATTGCCATGACATCAATGGACTATTTACAGCCATATCTCAGACGTATGTGGCATCTGAGTGGCGCCTCTTTATTGATTCGTCGCAGAGAAGCCTGAAAGCAGTTCTTTTGCATAATGGTAATATAATGCCATCCATCCCCATTGCCCATTCCATCCATCTAAAAGAGACATATGAAAATATGGATATACTACTTAAGGCAATCAAATACGACAGTCATCAATGGAATGTTTGTGGAGATCTAAAAGTTATAGAAATGCTTATGGGTATGCAGTCAGGATTCACAAAATTTTGTTGTTTCCTTTGCCTGTGGGACAGTCGCGCCACTATAGAACATTACACCAAAAGTGACTGGCCACTTAGGTATACATATGTCCCATGGATAAGCAATGTTCAGTCTGTCCCTTTAGTGGATCCCCAAAAGATCTATCTGCCACCTCTTCACATTAAACTTGGTTTAATGAAGAATTTTGTTAAAGCAATGGGTAAAGTCAATTCTGAAGGGTTCCAATACCTTTCAAGGAAATTTCCGAAGGTTACTGCAGCAAAATTGAAGGAAGGAATTTTTGTTGGGCCACAAATAAGGGCGGTTTTGAATGACACTGAATTTGAAAAAGTCCTAAGTCCGCTGGAATTGAAGGCTTGGCTGGCGTTCAAATGGATATGTGAAAACTTTCTTGGAAGCAACAAGTCACCTGCGTATAAGGATGGAGTCAAGAACCTCCTTGATGCCTTCAAAGAAATGGAGTGTCGAATGTCATTAAAAATTCACTTCCTGCATTCCCACTTAGATTTCTTTCCTGAAAACCTTGGTGCAGTGAGTGACGAGCAAGGAGAGCGCTTCCATGAAGATATTCAGATGATGGAGAAGCGCTACCAAGGATATTGGAATGAAAGCATGATGGCGGACCATTGTTGGATGCTGTATCGTGACAATCCAGGCCAAATTTACAAAAGGAAATCACACTCACAGCGCTTTTAATAAAATAATGTATATATTCTTTATTTATAAGTACATTGAATAAGGTATATGATGTATTTGTTGTTTAGCATTCCTAAGTGTGATCTATACATCCATAAATTTTCTTATAGCAATATCAAAAACTTAAAAATATCAAAACCAGTGTATCTATATAACTATACGTGCTAGAAAAAAAATAAAACCAGATTCGGAATCAGCGCGAAAAATGCATTAAGAAAAGTGTGATCATGTTTGTGATGAGAAAAAAAAGTTTCATTTTGTTGGCCAGTGTTATTATTATTATTATTATTAATTATTATTATTTTTAATACCAAAACGGCTCTCCCACCGCAGTGAGGTCGCGTCAGGAACAGGCAGGAAGCGCCTCAATTGCTCACATTCATTTCATCAGCTAACATGACAATAATGCACCGCACCTGCCTAAAGGGCAGCATTATCCACAGCCCAGCCCCGCAGACTACTTCACTGTCTACCCAGACCGCTTCATACACCGAGGCGGCACATTGCCAGCCCGTCGCCCTCCATATATCACATCGCTCCACTTTCTTCTATCCAGCGCGCGTCTTTCACCCTCCCAGACGTCTAGGCCCCGCTAACCCAAAGCTTCCTTCACCCCATCCCTCCATCTCCTCCTCAGTCTACCCCTCCGACATGTAAATCCTCTTTACCATCCTCTTCATATGCCCAAACCATTTTAACCCCCCCCCCCTCCGTCATCTATTCTCTCCACAAGACTCCTTCGACTTCCACACTTCTCACGGATAATTTCCTTACACGATCAATCCGCCTCACCCGACAGATCGTCCTCAAGCATTCCATTTTCAGTACATCCACCCTTTTCCTTTCCTTCACATTCACCACCCAAGCCTCACATCCATACAACACTGTTGGCACTACTATACCTTCCTACATACTCATCTTCGCACCCAAACACTTCTTAGGGCACCCCAGTACCTTTGCCCCTTCTTCCACCCTGTGATTCACCTCCGCTTCTAATCTATAGTCCCATTCCTCGCCACATCCATCCCTAAGTATCTGAAAAGTGTCACTTGTTCCATTTCCTAACCATACAAACTTACACTCAGTCGCTCACGAACTTTCCTTTTACAGCACCACAACCTTACTCTTATTCACAATTACTCTCAGCTTCCTTCTTTCGCACTCCCTCCCGAACTCAGTTACCAGTCTCTGTAGCTTTTCTCTCGAGTCTGCCACCAGAGCCATATCATCCGCATACACCAACGGATTCACTTCCCAAGAACCTCCCCATGACCCTTGCATTCACCGCTTTCACCACCCCGTCTATAAACACATTAAACCATGGAGACAAACCTGCCGTAGACCCATTTTCACTGGAAACCACTCGCCCTCCTCCTCTTCCCGTATATGCGCTACTCTTTCAGTAAAAACATTCAACAACGACCCATGCACCCCATACAGCTGCAGCACTTGCTACGCCTTTGTTAACCCAATCATACGCTTTTTCGAGATTCATGAACGCCACATACAAATCCCTTTCTTTCTCCAAGTATTTCTCACACAACGTCTTCAATCCAAACACCTGGTCCATACACCCTCTACCTCTTCTAAAACTTCCTTGCTCCTCCCCAATCTGTTGCTCCGTGCATGCCACCACCCTTTCAATCACCTCACTCCCATACCCCTTACCTGGCACACTCAACAGACTAATTCCTCTATAATTCGAACATACATTTTTGTTCCCCCTGCCTTTATATAGGGTGATGATACATGCACTCCGCCAGTCCCGCGGCAGCTCACCTCTCTCCATACACACAATGAAAATACAACCACTACATTTACCACCATTTTTCAGCTCTACAGCGATCCCATCCACTCCTACCGCTTTTCCACCTTTCATCCTGCTTAGAGCCTCCACCACCACCACCTACGGACCAACCCACTCGCCACAACTCTCAGTCATGCTCACCTGCCCTCTCACTTTCCTCCACACTATTCACTTCTCTCCAAATCATCATCATCTTGTTCTCCCTAAAATTTTATGATTCTCATACCCAATCTCTCATTTCTCTTTACTTCTTGCCTCTTCCTCTTATACTTTATACTCTTCTCAATCAACCACATTTAAATACACACAAATAAAAATACCCAAGTATTTGACCCCAACTCTGATATCTACACAGTTTCACCATCCTTCCTTCAACTCCGTTTTTTTTTTTTTTTTTTTTTTTCCCCCCTTTATTTAGGTGCGGTGGATGCATTCTGAATGTATTCATGTATTCGTTTTTACAACTTGCACGGTTCCCTCCATCAATCGGAAGTGAAACAGGTACCGGTAGTTAAACACCTAGTCTGACAATGACTAGCTTTTTATCCCCCATTTGGATCAACATCCTAACTTTACTCTATTTAAATTTAATGAAGATTATTAAAATACTGTTCAGTCGAAATGGGAACTATAGTTTACTCAATGATATTTCCACTCTGAATCTACTTTTTTTTCTTTTTCTGAACAGGTCTTCTGTTTAAGCAAAGGACGTGCCCAATCACCATTCCCGCCCTGATTTTGCACTTTAGATAACACTGTGTAACACTGATTCTGTTTATATAGAATTTTTTATGTTTTTATATGCATTTGTGGGCGCTGAGTCCAAATCTGGCCTTGGCTTGTGTGTAACATCAATGGTTTCAGAGATAATCCATTTTTCATGTTTTACCAGTATAATGTTATTATGGGCGCAGCAATATCAGAATAATCAGGAATTGTTGAGAACAATCTGGATGTTCGTTGACAGTTTCTTGCTCTAGAAATTGCCCGAAACTTCCACTGTGCTATATAAAGAAGAGTGCAGAGTCTGAGAAGTCAGAAAGTGTGAGCACACAAAGAAAGCAGGTTGTTTGTCTGATGGTTACCAATACTGAGGTACTGTGTTTCTGTGCTTCTCTGTGCTGACGATTTGAGTTATCGATCCTTTTTTATTGCGAACATTATTTCAGTGTTGTGAATACATCTTTTTTCTGGAATCTGTAATCTGTTGCAGATTTAATAACTCTTCTCTCTATATCTGCAGGTTATGATTAATGTAGTACAGTTTGGTAAAGAGAATGGCAACTAGAGCTTGTAAACACTCGCCGGATATATTCTGCTACGTTTGTGGGTATTACATAGGCCCCAAGCAAGTATCACACAAGATTGTGAAAGGCACCAAGTTCTGGATCGCGCATCGGCTCTATTTTGGTATGCCTATGGGTGACTAAGATAAGCCCTGGGCACCCCATGTGATCTGTGGAAGCTGCCGCTCCACACTTGAAGGGTGGCTGCGGGGAGTACGCAAGGCAATGCCCTTTGCGGTACCCAGAATATGGAGAGAACCAGAGAGCCACCACGACGATTGCTACTACTGCATGGTAGATGTTTCTAAGTACAGGAAAGTTAAAGGAAGGCAGACTCTTCATTATCCAAGCATAGCGTCGTCCATAGCTCCTGTACCACATGGCGAAGGTCTTCCAATACCACGTCCACCAGAACAGGTATCTATCCATTACTTTACCTTCTGTATTTACAGACTGTGGGTCATTATATGTCGATTTTTCTTAGTGCTGATGCTCTTCTACATATATAGCTTTGCCTATATTTTGTTTCTTTGCTTTGCAGGTTGAAAATGAGGATGCAGCTAGCTCATCTGAGATGTCGGCTGGTGAGGAACGTCATGATGAAGAATATACAGTAACTTTCAGTACAAACCCTCACTTTCCAAATCAGAGGGAATTGGATGACTTAATTAGAGATTTGGGTCTGACGAAATCAGGGTCTGAGCTTCTGACCTCCAGACTCAAAGTGGAATTTGCTTGGAGAAGACTGCAAGAGCACTGTATACCGAAAGCGGCATGAAGAGTTTGCAAGGTTCTACGATGTCAATGGCTCTCTGTTATTGCAGCGAGGTTAATGGTCTATTCACAGCTATTGGGTTAACACACACCCTCAGAGCGGCGCCTGTTTATTGACAGTTCAACTCGGAGTTTAAAAGCTGTTCTACTCCACAATGGGAACAAATATCCATCTATACCAGTTGCACATTCTGTTCAAATGAAAGAGGACTATGAAAATGTCAAACTGCTCACTCAAATCAGGTATGAACAACATAACTGGGACGTGTGTAGTAATTTCAAAATAATTGGTTTCCTGTTAAGTTTACAAGGAGGGTTTACTAAATATTCATGTTTTCTTTGCCTGTGGGATAGCAGGGCTTCAACTGAGCACTATAAAACAGTTCAGTGGCCTCCACGTGAAGGACTGCAACCAGGAAAGTACAATGTACTCAGGGAACCTCTTGTGAAGCCTGACACAGTTCTGCTACCACCTTTCCATATTAAGTTGGGTCTAATTGAGCAGTTTGTAACTGCGTTAGATTTTGGAGGGGAAGTTTTCCAACAGATTCGGGTCATGTTCCCTAAACTCTCTGAGGTCAAAGTCAAGGCTGGCAGCTTTGTAGGACCACAAGTCAAAGCGCTGTTGAATTCAAAGAACCTTGAAGCCAAGATGACTCCGATCGAAAAAGAGGCTTGGTGTGCTTTCCGTGATGTGGTTTGTGGGTTTTTAGGCAACTATAAAGCACCAAACTATAAGGAGTTAGTGTCAAACTTGATTAAGTGCTATGGCAAAATGGGGTGCCGTATGTCTTTAAAATTACACTATCTGCATTCACATCTAGACTTTTTTCGTGATAACCTGGATGATGTGAGTGAAGAACATGGTGAAAGATTCCATCAAGATATTCAAATGATGGAGAAAAAGTATCAGGGCCATTGGGATGCTTCCATGATGGGAGACTACGTATGGTCGCTGATCAGAAAGGATAAGAATGTTCATATGAGGAAGTCGCGTTCTTCAGTGCATTTTTAAGGAACGCACACTGCATAACGAGGCTTGTTATTCTCTTATCGGTTCTCCTCATGATATATATTATATCCTTTGCACCATTTTGGGTGTCAAACAATTTTGGCTCAATAAACATTAATTTCCAATAGTGTTTTTATTTTCAGAAAATATTTATGTTAGCCTTCTTTATATACTTTGCCATATGAAGTGTGATAACCTATATTTTTGAAACGGTTGATGATAGAGCAAAACCAATATCATTTTTGGAACCAGCGCCCCGAAATCATTAAGAAACGACAGAAAAATCACAATAAACAAACTTTTTCAAATTTTGTTACCTAGTGTAATAGAAGGGAGAGAAGTAGGGGGCATCTGAATTTATTTCCACTTTTCTTGATTATGAAAATACAATAAATAGAGAATATTAAATAGTGTACTCATACTAAATACAGTACAAAATGTTGATAATGCCAGGAATATGACATCTGATTGACTTCACACTCCATCGACATGTATACTGCAGGTTGGATTAAGTTAGTTTTTCACTGTCGATGTTATGGTCTTGTCGTTCCGATGGATATACAGTAGTCCGATAAAACTGCATCTGATAAAGTTGTATGGAAATAATAGCAAAATATTTTGGGCAATTATTTTGATTACGCGTGTCAAGACGCGAATGACGCGGTATTTAAAGCTAAAGATATTTATATTATTTGGATTTTAGTAAAGCTTTTGATAAAGCTCTTCACAAAAGCCTTTCGTATAGATTGAAACAATGTGTGATCTTGGGGGAGGTTTTGAATTGGGTAGGGTAGTAGCTAAAGGATAGGAAATGGGAGATATTACACTAAATTGTCACAAATCTGAGTGGCAGGAAGTGCAAAGTGGGGTTCCTCCTCAAGGATCAGTCCTTGGACCTTTATTATTGATAAATACTTAAATGATTTGGAGGATGGGATAGATAGCAAAATTTCTAAATTTGCAGATGACAAAGCTAACTGTAACAGTCAAAAGGCAGAAGATAGGTTACAAAACGTTTTAAATAAATTTACAGCCTGGGCAGAGAAAAGGCAAATGCAGTTTAATTGCCAGAAATGAAAGGTTTTTCATATAGGAGGAAACAGAGAATTTGGGTATAAAATGGGTGGAAATTGGTTGGAGGCTGTAGATGAGGAAAAAGATCTTGGTGTAATTATAACCAAAAATCTTAATTCTTCATCAATGGGCTTGAGGCTAGGAACAAAGCTAATAAAATGATGGGCATTATAAACAGAAATGAGTTACAAGAGCAATGAGGTAATAACCAAACTTTATAATTTGAGCCACATCTAGAATTGAATACAGGCATGGTCTCCCCATTTCAAGGATAAAGATATGCTAGAAGGTGTTCACTGTTCAATGTAGAGCAACTAAGCTTGTCCCTAGTTTGAAGGAGAAAGATCATTAGGATAGACTAAAGGAATTAGAAATGTTATGTTGAAAGGTGTAATATGATAAAACTATACAAAACATTTGCAGGCATAGTTAGAGTAGATAAATTAGAGCAGAATTAGGGATCACAATAAAAAAGTGGGAAGGTGACTTATAGATTAGATGACTTCTTCAGATTCAGTGGTTGGTTTATGGAATAACTTGCCACTACAGTGGTGAATAGCAGTAGTAATAGAAAAGTTGTTTACTTTGTAGTGACAAATCCAATGGATGGATATATAATGAAGATCAATTTATCATGTGTATAAGGGGAATCTTATAAATAGCTGGGGCTCTTGCATGCATTTGAATTAGTGTAAGCCAATAGATAGTGATGTAATTATGATCGATTTATGTCTGGCAAAAAAAAAAAAAAAAAAAAAAAAAAAAAAAAAAAAAAAGGGGGGGGAACTTTGTAAATGGCTGAGGTTCTTACATGATCTTTAATGACAATCTCATGGATATGAAGATTGTTTGAGGAAACCTCGCAAATGGCTGGGGTTCTTTATACAGTATAAACTTAGAATGGTTGGATTCCTGTTTTGGATATGGGTAACCTAGAAAAGCTGTGGGGGCTTTGAGTTATCCTTATGTTTATGTTCTATACTAGCAAATTTCAAGCCAGGCACGAGCCGAAGCAGCTCTCACGATGTCTCCCCGAGCCGTGAATGGAATTTTACATTTATAATTTTATATGCTTATTAAGTTTTATTTACATGCCAATACACTACAATAATGGTATAATATTACTCCCATAGCTTTGGTAGTAGTAGTAGTATATTTTGGAGCCTTACCTAATTTTCCCACATCATCTTTAACAATAAATAACACAGGACTTTCGAATCATAATCCCATGTTGTTAGTGTATTCTACTGTATGAAGTCAAATAAGGATGCTGGACTTAATATATTTTCTAGGATTCTCAGAGAAGAGAAAGAAAGCTTATCTGAGGCACTAACTATTTTGTTTGCTAGGTCAATTAATTATGCGGAAGTACCAGATGAATGGAAAAAAGCTAGTGTAGTAACCATTTACAAAAGAGGTAGTAAGGAGGAGGTACGAAATTATAGGCCTGTTAGCTTGACATCATTAGTAGGAAAGATACTTGAAAGAATTATAAAGAATAATACTGAAGATCATTTGGAGAACTTTAATTTTATTTCAAGTTCACAACATGGATTTAGATCAGGAAGGTCTCGTTTGTCTAATCTTAGATTTTTTTTAGAATTTGTAACTAATGAGGTAGATAATGGAAATGATGTAGATGTTATTTATTTGGAATTTAGTAAAGCATTTGACAAGGTTCCACATAGGAGACTTCTATCTAAATTAATTAAGAGCTCATGGTATATTAGGGTCAGTTTTAAATTGGGTAGAAAAGTGGTTTAGAAGACAGAGAACAGAGGGTAATTCTAAATGGTCATGAATCTAGGTGGTAGAAAGTGAAAAGTGGGGTACCACAAGAATCAGTTTTGGGTCCATTACTCTATTTTATATCCAAATGATTTAGAGAAAGGAGTAGGTTTAAAATTTCTAACCTTGTACATGATACAAAAGTAGTTGCTCTAGTTATAAATACAGAAAATTCTTATAAACTGCAAAAGGATCTTGATAGATTAGTTGCTTGGGCTAGTAAATGGCAGATGGAATTCAATGTTCAAAAATGCAATGTCATGCATTTTGGTAGAGATAATGAAAACTTTAATTATGAGATGCAAGGGAACTGGTTGGAGGATGTTAGAAAGGAAAAGGATCTTAGCATTATAGTTTGTAGTGATTAAAATTTTTTAAGCAGTGTTTAGAGGCTAGAAATAAAGCAAATAAAATGTTGGGTATTATTAAGAGGAATGTTAGTTACAAGAGCAAGGAAGTCATCTGTAACCTATATAAGTCTTATAGTTAGGCCTCATTTAGAATACTGCATTCAAGCTTGGTCCCCTCACCTTAGACATGATATTGATATGCTTGAAGGTGTACAACGTAGGGCAACCAAGCTTTCCCTAACATAAGAAGATTGGAATACAGGGATAGATTAAAGGAATTAGGTATGTTTAGTTTTGAGACACATTGTATGAGGGGGGATATGATACAGATGATGTTCAAAATGTTTTCAGGTTTGGACAATTTAGATGTACATAACTTTTTCTCACTAGATACTGATGGGATAAACTTGTGGGCATAATAAGAAAATTAGAAAACAGACTTGTAGACTTGATCTATGAAAATAATAATACTTCAGCCATAGTATATGTTTTTGGAAGGACTTGCCATATGATGTGGTAAACAGCAATTCATTAGTTAATTTTAAGAAAATTTAGACACTTTTATGAGTGAGAGAGATAGTTTGTAGATTGTATATAGTGTATATTCTTTGCTTCAGTTATATTGGCTACTATGGTGGTAGTAAATAGTTGTATATTAATTAGCTGACCTGAGTTTGACATCTTGCAAGATTTTTTTTTTATTATTATTAAAAAATGTAGCTCATGACTTCAATTACCTTAATAGGCCCGAGTGGCTTCATGTTTTCCAAATGAAACTTAATGTAAGGAAAAATACAGGGAAATGTGGAAAATACCCCACCAAATTATTAGCAAAAACATCCTTGTACGCTCTCAACCTTGATTTCAGCTCTCTTCTCCTCCTCCTCGTATGGGGAGGGACATTTTCATGGCATTCACTCTTGGCTCCTCCTTCCTGCATAAAAAAAAATTATTTTTGAGATATGAACCACAGTCGATCCGTAATTTGCTCTCAATTTACAAATTAAATTCACTTTAAAAAGGAAGAAAGAATTTAAAACCACGAAATATGTTGCAGGGAAAATAATGTACGTGTGTGACGTGTTATAGACCAGGGGTCAGCAACCTTTTGAATGCAGTGTGCCAATTTACAATTAATGCCAACATTTTTACAGCCCTGCGTGCTAACGAATTTTAATATGTATATTTCGTAGAACATTCCACTCTATTTCAATCCCAACAAACAAATCAAGTGCTTTTGATTTGTATTTTAACCAAAAATGCACAGACAGTTTGATACGGTTCTTTATAATTTTTTTTTATTTCAATATATAATAATATTCAATATAATAATTTAATATAATTTTATAATTTAAAATTTTTTGAAATTGCAATTTTTGGGGGGAATCACTCGGCATGCCTCAGACAACCACCTTGCATGCATGGCTATGGTTACCAACCCCCATTATAGACAATAGATGTACTTTGGATTCCAACCCTGATCAAATGAGAATTATGTTAGAATGACATTAGTGCTTCTGCCTCTATATGTGGCCTTGACTTTTGTTGTGGGGACCTGATTCTTCCTCGCAACATATCGCTCATGAATCCATGCTTGTGTGAAATTTCATCAGTTTATGTTGAGTAGTTCAAAAGTTACAAAGCAGACACCTAAATTGTGATGAATGGATGAACGAGTGTAGGCTATACCAGTATGGCCTCTCCAGATTTATTTGGTAAGAGCATAATAATTAGGAATTAATCTTTGATTACTCTACTGAATTTATCTTTCACTATAAATGTAGTCTTCATTCATAAAACTTACCACATGGGGGGAGAATTTTTTGTCATAATCTCTGTATGCAATGATTGCCCCTTCTCCTGGCTCAGAAGTGAACCCTGTCTGGATCTTTAAAAAAAAAAATTCTTTTAGTCAAAATTTAGCATCTATAGTAGTTTACAGCAAGGTAATTAGGGCTTATGAACATTGATACAGTACAAAAATAAGATGGCAGTAATAACACCAATGCTGGCATTCAACAAATTAATTATATACCGTATATATTTAAAAAAAATCTTTAGTGTCTGACGTGGGCATAGGGCAACCTCACTGCCCCCTGAAAGGTGCAGTTAGCTCTGCATTTCCTGTGATACAGGAAGGAAAAGATTGGGCTGGGAACCCCTCCTCCTGTCTCTGCACAAAGGGCAGCAATGGCCTCTGACATGGGCACCATGCCTGGGCCACCCATGTGACTGCAGGTAGACACATGTGGGTGTGTAAAATGTAAGGGGAATAAGTGATGAGCAAAAGAGGGCAGAAGTAGTGCAGGTGGTTCAAGAGTGAAAGGTTTGATGTTCTTGGGATACATAAAACAAAGATTAAAGGTGGTGGTGTGTGTGTGTGTGAATGGAGGGATGTTCAGTGGGTGCAAGTGAGAGGATGAGGAAAAAACTATTGATGAATCCAAATTATTCCTGCCTTGCCTTCTCACCCCAATTTCATTGGGAAATGAGATAATGTATGCATGTTTTAAAGTCTTTCTGATAGATGTAGGTTAGATTCATTAAAACTTGGATACAAATTCAAAAATAAAGTCTCAAATAGCCTTCTATTCTTCATTTACTTTTCCTACAATCTTGGTAACAATATGAAGTTTTTGGCTTGTAGATTAGATATTTGCTAGATTACCAAGCATACAGTAGCTAGTCACTGAGAGTGGTGGAGATGCTACCATGGATTGGGGTAATCAGGCCCAGTCTGGCCCACCCTAAGTTAATTGGTTTATTATGCTATGTTGAAGAAATTTTTTTATGTTTTTAGATATATGCATTTGAATCTTTAATAATTACTTAAGAAATAGCAGGCATCTTAACAGTTTTTAAGAATTTGCAGCAGCACATTTTTCTACGTGTTTTTCTCAAACATTTTCACTTTCTGGATCATGGGAAATACTAGGCATTAGTGCAACATAACGGAAAATAGCTATGTATATAATTTTTTTTGTATAAACTACAAATATAATATAAAGTAGCCATCAATGAAGTTTAAACTTTGTCTACTGATTGTGGGTCTAAATAGAACCCTCAGGGTTATTGGGCCCAGTAGGTTCTGGGTGATACTGTAGTGGGCAGGCCCACTACCAGGCTAGGTTAATGTTCAGGAAACAAATATATTTTATTTCTATAATAAGACCAAAACCATTTGTATTGCGGGAGAATAAATAAGAGAAATAATTATACTGTATATCAGATACTAAAACTAAAAATTATTAAGGAAGAATTAATTAAAGAGCAGTATTTTCTGTCATACTAAAGTCTTATTTACAGCTTACCGTGTTAAAGGTGTTCTATCGTCACATTTTGTTTTTTTCTGGAATCATTTGTTTCATCTCTACTACTTTAAGGCCATATTTTGACCACTGAGCCGATTTTGTGGGACAAATGGGTCCAAGTCTTATTTATTGTTAAAGATATTTTAATTTCTTTTATATCATGCACATCCCCAGCTACAATCTACTTAATGGTGAAATAAAACTCAGAATTGTGCAGCATATCTCTGTAATTTTCCGATATCAAAAAACCAGGCCCAATAGCCCCCACTTTATGTATTTAGGATTGATGGGTCAAACTATTATTGTAGTTTGTGGTCTTATTGGAGATATAAATAATTCTAATATTAATTGACCCAATCATTTGAAGTAAGGAAGTAATTAGTCAGAGTACAGGGGATCATCATCATCATCATTATAAGGTTTACAAACATACTTCAAGAAGTGAATTTTTTTTAACTTTATAGAGAAATTAAGTTTTTAGGTAGTTCACAGAGCAGGCTACCAGAGGGCTTTCTATATGTACCATCTAAATTTTTTTAGGCATTCATGGGCATATTATTAAAAGTGTATGCATAAAATATTTTACTCTATGCATTTTAATGTTTAAGCATAGACCACAGTTTTAAGAAAATTGAGCTATTTATGTATATAACTTTAAAATTTACCACCAAGCCTGTATATATTTGTTAAACCAATACAGTATTCCTTAAAAAATTAACTTTTAGTCAATTAGTTTCCTTTTAATGCAGTCTGGTGTATTTACAGCAGTTATTAAAAAATACTTTAGTTATTGCCAACCTGGGAACATTTTAAATATCAGAACTACAACTTACTTGAGAAGAGTCCTCAGAAGGTTGATAAGTTATTTCAGCAGCTGTGAAGTTGTAGTAGCCAAACTTCTTTGGGCGCACAACTACAGCGTGTGACACATTGGCCCCAGGAGCAATTCTATCAAATTTTACTTGCAACTGTCCACCAACTAAATCAAAGTCATCTGCACTATAATTAATGGCAAAATTTATCATAATTACTATTTAGTTGCTGTCAACAGACTCCATATCTAAATGATGGGGGTTTCAACCAAAAAATATGTAGCTAGCTAAGTAGGAAGGTTTTTTTTTTTTTTTTTTTTAAGCTTTACTGAATTTCAAAATTTGTAGCAATTACCTTTCATGCTAAACTGTAAAAACTTACAGGATAGATTTGATTAGCTTCAATTAGTTTTACATTTACTTTCAACTACAAGTGAGA
Organism: Bathynomus jamesi; assembly: GCA_023014485.1. Classification (NCBI taxonomy): domain Eukaryota; kingdom Metazoa; phylum Arthropoda; class Malacostraca; order Isopoda; family Cirolanidae; genus Bathynomus; species Bathynomus jamesi. Next base: position 22,813 of record JAJOZX010007796.1, read on the forward strand.
AGTCCAGTGAGAGAGAACACCTCACATATGACATTTAATGCAATAGGCAGCGTGAACTTCATATAAATAAACGAGGCCTAGACTTTTTTGTTTTATTACATTAAAAAGTTCAGCAAAATGCAGTGACATACTTCCAGAGAAAATTAAAATTAATTTACCATTTGATTACCTGAAACCAGAGTCTATCAATTGGACATTGATGGCAGCTGATGGACCAATATTATGAAGGGAATATGTGACTACAATGTCTCTTCCTTCTACAAGGTACAAATTGTGCACTCTTTTGGCAGCTAAGAGACGCGCTTTCTCCTCGGTTTCTCCTTCACCTAATACACTGCATGCAAATACAAGCAGTAATACTGTGGCCTTCATTGTCTGAAAAATAAACATAGTTCAATATATGTAGTAATTTATTCTTAATTTTAATCAAAAATTTTCTTAATTTTTTAAAAATGTACAAAGATCAGTCAAATCAATTTCCATAAAAATCTAGTCCTCAATATCTTAAAATTTCCACTATTTATAAATAAATATTTGCATGTATAAAAATCCATTTTTAACTCTATAGACTACTAACATACATCAAAATTTAGTTTGACCACCTTTAAATTTAAGAGTCCATTGGCCCTCCCTTGAGAATTATGCATTTTTTTATACTATTAAATGAATCATCTACTAATGTTTATAAAGAACTCAGATCCATTAACCTATGTCAGGGCTCAAAATAAACTTTTTCCCTCACCCACCAACCAGGTGGGTACTTGGTAAAGTCTACCTACCCAAAATGTATAATACTGGGTGTCCCATTCGAAATGAAACAACTTTGAAACCTTAAGTTTTTATTGAATGATGCAAACAATGTAATATTCACACAGTAAATAGTCAATGTCAAAGTTTCATATGATATATGTGAATTATAACATTTAGATACATTAGATACATTGTGCATATCATAATGTTTCCTTTTGTTAAGATATTCACATGTTATATGCTGAACAATTTGAAACTTATATGGATAGAGCTGCAGCCGCTTGCGCACAACTCTATGCACAGTTGAACGAGGAATCTGCAGTTTGATACTGGCATGATGGATGAACTTTCTCGGGCTACTACCAACATCATCTTCCAATCTTGTTCGCCCTCCAGAGTGTTCCTTTAGAGCAGGGGTCCCCAACCTTTGTGCGCCGAAGAGCACATTCAAGACTACCGGTAGTGCGGCGGGCACCATTTACTTTTTCAAGGCAAATTTATAGTTGGACTTAATAACAGGGATGGGGAGTCGGCCAAAAACAACCGACTCCCGAGTTGGTATTTTTAAAAACTGACTCCGACTCCCAACTCTTTCCTTATCATGCTGATCTACAACCTTATAAATATTTGGATGTTTGTTTCGTAGATGGCGTTTCAAGTTTGAGGCTCTAGTTGGAGCATTAGCATGTTTCCCAGTGTAAGCACTAATTTTTGCATTACACTCTTTACCATCCTTTTCTACTTGACAAATAAAAATACTTTCATCCTCATTTAGCTTAAAATATTGAAAGACTGCTGATTTTCTACTAGGCCCACGACTCATTACTAATAGGGGCTAATTAAATTAATAATTAATATATTGCTAATTTTTATATGGTACCTAGTATCCTAAAATAGAAATATGAAATTCATTTGCTAAGATTTACCAGAACAATAAATCAAATGTGGAAATGTGAATCTAGAATTAGTTCAGGAAGATATTTATTTAGGGCAGAGTAGTATTCTGGTAAATTGTTGGCATATAGAAATTGAATCAGTCGGGAGTCGGTCATTTTTACCGACTCCCGACTTCAAAAAAGCCCCCTCCGACTCCCCACCTCTGCTTAATAATGAACATAATACACAAAAAAAACATTTAATTCTTATATAAAATAATGAACATAATACACAAAAAAAACATTTAATTCTTATGTAAAATAATGAACATAATACACAAAAAAAAACAAGGATGGCCTAACTAAGAATCTTAGAAAAATTATCAAAATGATAACTTAATTTATTTATAAAGAAATAATTATTTTCAAATAAATGAGCATCTGTTTCTGTAATTAACTACTAAAATTTCATAAAATGTTAAGTATGTTACATATTTTAAATATTTAGTAACTAAATATTTAAAATATGTAACATACTTACATTTTATTAAAAATTTAAATAAAAACTTATCAATCGTAGTCAGTCAGTGGCGGGCACACGCAAAAGGGTCGGTGGGCACCATGGTGCTCGTGGGCACAGGGTTGGGGACCCCTGCTTTAGAGTACTGCCAGTCTCCTCAAATTTCTTGGTCCATGCATATAGGTTTCTTCTGGTGGGTGGTTCCTTGTGAAAGGTTGTACGGAATCGCTGTTGCACCAGAGTAGGGGACTTCAACTCAGCCAACCATAACACACATTTTACTTTTTCTTGTGGGGTAAACATAATTCAATCCAAAACAAACAAAAACATTATGACAAAAACTTATGCATATGGTGTAGTAACTGGTAAAGTTTCAACATTCTCACATTAATACTTTAAAAATTGCAGCATTTCAAAGTTTGTTCATTTTGAATGGGACACCCAGTACATTCCACTAATATTTTTTTAAGTATAGCATACTACCCGAGAGGCTACTGTTAAAAAGGCCGATTTTTTTTTTTTGTTCTATCAGGCCACAATGAGTAATTAAAATGACCCCTCACATTTTTTCCAGGCTTGGGACTGGTTGTACTAAAATAGTGAATAAATGGAATAATAAAAGATGATTAGAAAAATAAAAAAAATATCAGAAACAAAGCAAAAAAATAATTACATACTTCTTAATTAAAAATGAGAATTACATACATTCATTTTTTAGTGTACTGTAGTGTAATTTTTAATAATCAGTTTCAAAATCTATCCACCAACCAGGCATATAACTTAGAATTTGTACCTGCCTAACCCAAAATCTAATCTAATCTACCTACCATTGGTGGTGGGCAGGTGTTAATTTCAAGCCCTGCTATGTGACTACAATAAAACAGTTTATCAAGGCTGGAAACCAGTACCAGTAACTACCACTTAGATGTTACATTTTCCATTAAATTTTCATTTCACAACCTCCTACTTTCCATAGTTATCATATTGTCAGGTTGCCATTTGGAATTAATTTTTTTATAGTGAAGTGATCAAGGATTGTACCAGCTATAATTTTTCAAGTAAATCTCTTACAGATTTGCTACTTGGTAATTATTCATTTTACCGCTGTGGGTTGATTTTGATATGTGAATAGGTTTTTCTGGTGTATTTTGGTGTGTTTTATTCAAATCTGACCTTCATTTCTTGTGCAAATGTGGGAATTTAAAAAAAAAAAGGGGGAACCCCCCCCCCCCCTCATTTTCACAACAAATGAAGGTTAGATTTTAACAATTCACACCAAAATACACCAGTAAAACCTATTCTCATAATATAATCAACCTATGTCCAGACAGAAAATATATCCACACACACACACACTACTGCATTGATCCAGTAATGTTATAATGTTTCAGACCAACAAAGACCCTAGGATCCACTCATGGCTGGTCTACCTAACTGCGAAAATAAAAACCCACTCTAATAGACAGAGTTTATTTCCACAACAGTTTCGACGCCCACTGGCATCCTCCTTGGGTGGATACAGAAACACGAATGAACCAAAACAAGAGGGAAAAACAGTCCAGGGACCGACCATTAAGAAATTCGCACCTAGGTTAGATCCCATTCTCCCAACACTGGAAGGGCATTTTCATTAAGTACATTCGCGCAAATTTAAAACTAGCTTCCTGTTCTAAACATACAGATTCTATTATTTTTTTATTTTTTACATAATTATTACATTTATTATTAAATTTATTACATTTAATATTGCATAATTATTTATTACAGAAATTATAAATTTATTATTACATTGTTGTTTATTATACAGAGCTTATAAACCGAAAAACGAATGAAAAAGGTGATTAGGAAACAATCCAGAGACCATTGAGAAATTCGCACCTAGGTTAGATACCATTCTCCCGACACTGGATGGGCATTTTATTACAGGGTCCGCTTGTAAGTACATTCCCACAAATTAAATGTACTTATAAGCGGACCCTGTAATAAAATTGTAGGTCCCCTCTGCCACCACAGAGGACATGCACAATACACAATTACGAACACAGTTAGGTAGACCAGCCATGAGTGGATCCTAGGGTCTTTGTTGGTCTGAAACATTATAACATCTCTCAGCTGTGATGATTTGCATGCCAAATTATAAATTACTGGCTGATCAGATGCAACCTAGATGTTTGAATTTGTCAAAATAAATATACAAATATATAATTGTTAATTTGGAATTTACCATGTTTGCATCCACACAAGTGCCTATTTCTTACCCCTCAACAATTCTAGGCTTGCAAGCAGTTCGCATTGCACATAGGTTTCTGCTCTGATCATGTTGACAGTCTTTGAATAATTTTATATTTAATTTTACTGTATTGTTTTATAACTACAACTCTACATTTCTTTAATGAAAACTCCATGATATAGATAAGTCATAAAAACTTATGAGAGGCAAATAAACAAACCAATAAATTTTATGAAATTTATTACAACTTTGTAAACAAATATTCTACCAATATTCTAACAACTCTCTTGTTACGAAAAGTTGAATAAAACCTAAAGATGATGGAATTGCTTCTTGCATTCCTGGATAATTGTACTAAAACTATTTAACACTAAGACACTAAAAGACTACAACATGCAAAATACAGCTGCTAAACCTAAGAATCATATGAGCAACACATCTTCCCCCTACAATGTCTAAACAAACACAGATTCTTTGCCCCCCTTTGTTGTCATACATAAATACACATCTCAGTCTGCTGTTGGCTGTTCATAAACATCATCATTGTCTGGATTTGGAGCTGAATCAGAATCTGAATTGTATTGATCCAGACTCTCGGGTGGGCGGGGAATAGGAACTTCTGGACCATGGGGTACCGGCCTTATTGCAGATGGAAGATGTGGGTATTGAAGGCTCTCTTTATTCTTTGCATTATAACCTTTAACATTGCAAGAACAGAAGTAGCAGTCATCAGTATGGTTTCTAGGCTCATGCCATACCATAAGGATCCCAAATGGCAAACTTTTCTTTTTACCTTTGCTCCAATTCCTTAGTGCCGCAACACACATAAGACAAACCTTGTGTGGAGCCCAACTTTTGTCTTGATCTCCTAATTTAATTCCAAAATAAGCATGATAAGCTCTCTTAATGAAGGTCATTACATTTGTCCTTTGTTTTACAACAACATACCAACCACAAATATAACAAAATATGTCTGGACTATGGGTACATCCTCTAGAAGCCATTATTAAAATTTTAAAGACGTAATGTTAGAATTATCTATCTGAAAAATATGAAAAAGTGAAATTAATTAAAGATAAAAAAAGTAAAAAATTACAAAATACCCCAAAATTATTTTGCTAATAACTTTAAAACTGTGGGTGATAGAAAAAAAACAGGTAGCATTTTTTAATTCAGCACAGCACTGCTTCAGAATCATAACTCAAAATAAAGAAATCGATTTTCGTGCAGACCAGTGTTATCAATTTAAAACTAAAGATAGAATCTCTGGATCCAGAGGATCAAGTCATAATAGACTACTATCCACAAATATGTTACACTCTATCTATTTATAACTGACATGCAAATATATCAGATCCAAAGAATCCAGTCAATTTCATTACAGTACCCATCAATACCAGTATCTTACCCATCAATACCAGTATCTTACCCACCAAAAATAAGTCACAGTCCATATCAATTGCAGACCAAATCACAATTTACAACCATATACATTACAATATATATACTTAGGAGGAAAAGTGTAGGTATGGCTGTAAAGACTGTACAGTAATATAGAAATGCGTGTGCACCCATTTAAAAGTGTTTGTGGGGCAAGTGAAGATCATGAGTTTTTCAATACCTCGCAGTACTATGGGGGGCACCACTCAGCAGAGGAATCTCTTTAAATGGGGTGTGTAAGGACAGAGTATCCCCTAACCCAAGATGCTGCCTCCCTATATCCCACAACACCTGTGTTGAGCTGTGGGATCTATCACCCAAATGCACATAATATACAGGGTGTCCCAGAATTAACTATATTTCAATGAAATCGGACAAATTTTTTAAAAACACTTTTATTTATGTTTATCATGTTTAATATGTGTTAAAAATATATAAATTTCTAAATTTTTTTCATAATTTTATTTTCATAATTTTTTCATAGTTTTATTTTCATTCTCTTTCAGAACCCTATTAATAATGAATACACAAGAACACATCTTTGTTGTAACATCCCGTATCAAAGCCTTTTTCATCAGTGTCGCAAGATTCTATGAACTGTTGTCTTGGATATGTTGAGTCTTCGACCGGCCTCCCTAACCGAAGTTGTTGGTTCATCCTCAAACAATTGTCGTACCTGTTCGGTACTGTTACGTGCTGTCCTTGGGCGTCCTCTTCCCACCTCGTTGTGTACGGATCCAGTTCCTTTACATTTGTTCACAAGTTCACGAATCGCTTTGTCTGTAGGACCGGTTCTGTGGAATCTTCTTGTAAATTTTTCTCTGATTTCATTACATTGCATTCCTTTGATACAGGATGTTACAACAAATATGTGTTCTTGTGTATTCATTATTAATAGGGTTCTGAAAGAGAATGAAAATAAAACTATGAAAAACTATGAAAAAATTATGATTTAAGAGGGGTTCCAGCACAGGTGAATCAGTGCTTAACACCCGACCATCTCAGATCTTGCTTATTTTTGGTGTATAAGGTAAGTTTGTGCAAGAAAGCCAGCTGTGAAAGTTTCAGCTTTCTACAACCATTACTTCACGAGTTATGAAGGTCAGAAAAATCGAGGTTAAGGTCAAAATAGCTCAAGGTTGGCATCTTTGGATGCACCTCACACATTCACTAATTATCGTAACCATATGAAACTATATGTTTTTGGACTCAGAATGAGCTGTAGAATCCAAAAACGCAACGAAATCAGCAATAGAACAAATAAAAATATTCACCCTTTTTCAAGGAATGAATTGACCCTTTGACCTTGAAGTTCACACATTTTGGAGAAACATTTCTTTACACAAAATGAAGTTCCACCATTGCACTTTTAATATAAACAATAAAAATGTATCTTATTCACCATCTATACTGTCTTAAAGAATTTTTCAAATTGGCTATTTTTCACATTTCTGGCAAAATCGCCATATGTATATGCATATATGTACTGTACTGTTAAATAATATATTTTGTGAACATAAATTAATTACTTATTTTATGCCTTTCTTACAGATAAACAAGATGGGTAGAAAAGTTTGTGCTGATCCTCTTAGAAAACAAGAAGATCAAAAAAGCACTTGTGCCAGTCCGTAATACACTGCAAGGAATTCACAGATTAATATATGGAGATTACATTTGTAAAAATTGTGTTAATGATATCAATAAAATCAAAGCTGAAGACAAAAAAGTCTCTGATATTGTCTCAGATTCGAACTCAGACACTGATGCCACTGCCACAGAAAAACATTCCTCTGCCTATGGGTGTACTACTGAAATAATGTTTGAAGATTTCCAAGGAGATTTAGACACAATTCTTCCAATGCTGAATGTGACACCAGTGAAGACAAGTTTAAGTATTTTTAAAGTGTTAATTTATGTAGATATTACAGCAACAAAACATCAATATATATAACTACATGTATGAACATTACAACCTTTATATATTTGACAAATTCAGATGTATGCATATCAATTTATATAATGAAGATCAATACAGTTATGATTATATATACGGTATTTACCAAATTCATATGTAATGTACATGTACAGGGTGGGGCACGGGAATCAAGTGTTTTTTGAATAGCTAGTAATCGGCCATTAGGAATGGGAGGGGCGTGCGGTAGGTAGCATTCCATTCCTGGGTTCATAGCATTTAACTTTAACTAACACTCACCTTTATCTTTCAGGTGCCATCATGGAGCAGTGGACGTTAGAACACCGCATGTTCGCGTATGATCATTTTGTTAGGAGTGGCGAGTCAGTGACAGCAGTTCAGCGTGCGTTTCGCCGCAGATTCAACATTCATCGAAATGACTCTGTTCCCGCTCGTGACACAATCTTACGTTGGGTTAACAATCTTCGAACAGGAGGCTCAATAATGAAAACAAAACCGAAGGGGCCGCAACGCACTGTGCGTACTCCAGAGAACGTTGAAAGGGTCAGACAAGCGATGTTGCAAAGCCCAGGCCACTCTGCTCGGAGACATTCAGCTGCACTCGGAATCAGCAATCGTACTGTTAGACGGATTTTGCATGAAGAATTACATTTTCACCCATACAAGTTAGCGATGGTGCAGGAATTGAATGTAAACGATTGCCCCCAACGACTGAATTTTGCACAGGAAATGCTTGCACTTTATGAGCAGAATGAAAACATGATGGTGGTAATGAGTGATGAAGCCCATTTCCACCTTAATGGGGCCGTCAACAATCAAAACTGTCGGTATTGGGCTGCTGAAAATCCATGACAACTCCATGAAAAACCGCTGCATAGCCCTAAGGTTACAGTTTGGTGCGCGGTGGGAAAGTTTGGCGTCATCAGTCCCTATTTCTTCGAACAAAATGGGGTTACCGTTACCATAACATCTGGGCGTTACATTGAGATGGTGAACACCTTTTTCATCCCTGAGTTACGAAGAAGGCGTATTGCTTGTCGACATTTGTGGTTTCAGCAAGATGGGGCCACGCCACACACCGCCAGAGCGTCAATGGCTGTTCTTCGCCCCCTGTTTCCCAACCATCTCATTTCGAGATTTGGTGACATTGCATGGCCCCCTCGGTCCCCTGACTTGTCCACATGTGACTTCTTTCTATGGGGGTACCTCAAGTCACGTGTCTACAAGGACAAGCCCCGTACATTAGATGCATTGAAGGAAGCGATCCGTCAACAAATCATCCAAATCAACAGAGACCTGCTGGGAAGAGTGGAGGCCAATTTTCGTAAACGCCTTCAACAATGCGTCGACGGCCAAGGACATCATATGCCAGATATAATTTTCGGTACATGATTATTATGACATGAAATGCTATGTTCTTACGAATGTTGTTCTACCAATATATTTTCTTTACAAAAATAAATATCATTTTCCTGATTATTCCAAAAACACTTGGTTCCCGTGCCCCACCCTGTACATCTATAGGCCTACAGTTGATTAAAAAAAGTTATAACAATTTATTTTATTTGTTTTTCAGAGGGTCTGTCACGAAAAGGGAGATCTTCAAAGGCTGAAACAAAATTTGAAATGGCATCAACATCCCTAAAGAGAAAGCTAGAAACTTCATATGACAAGTTTTACACAAGAAAGTGAAGAAAAGCAATCTAAAATGGATGACAATAATTTGTGAGTACTGTATATACATCTGTAGTACCTTCATTAAAGTATACTAAGCCTATATATAGATCATATGTTTGCATATAAATTTACTCAAACATGTATATCATTTTCGCAGGCACGCAGGAGTGATGCAAGCACTCAAGAATGCCTTCAGTGAGACGACTGACTACAAGAGGAAGATTCAAATACTAACACTCTCACCATACACCATTCACAGAACAGCATCTTTCTTCAATGCATCTACAAGAATGGTTTCAACCAGCTGCAAAATAAAGAAAGAACATGGCATATTACCAGAAGTTCCACATATTAGCAAAGGTCAGGTTATAACAAAGAAAGAGAAGGAAGCAGTGTGCACTTTCTATGAATCAGATGAAATAAGCAGAATATGTCCAGGCAAAAAGGATTGTCTATCAATTAGGAATCATGAAGGAGAGAAGCAACTACAGCAGAAACGATTGGTGCTTGGTAATTTACGTGAGATTTTCGCTGTTTTCAAGGCAAATGACACTAATCCAAAATAGGTTTCTCATCATTTGCTGCATTGAGACCCAAGTGGTGTGTCTTGGCAGGAGCTGGAGGAACACACACTGTGTGTGTCTGTACCTACCACCAAAATCCCAAACTTCAGCTATCAGCTTTGGGGGAAAAACAACTATCATATAAAGACCTCATTCTCTATGCAGTTTGTGACAGTGAAAAGGAAGAGTGTATGCTACAAAAATGTGCATTGTGTCCAGGAGAAGGTGTTATTGCATTCCTTGAAGGATTGGAATCTGTTCAGGATGCAGTCAGCACCATAATTACATACAAGCAGTGGACTTCCACGGATCGGACAACCCTTATTAACATCGGTGAATCCCTTGAAAACTTCATTAAGTCTTTGGCAACTAGAATTTGTGCACTAACAAGACACACTTATGTGGCTGATGCACAAGCAAGTTTCCTAAAAAAACTGAAAGCTAATCTGATGGTCAGTGAAGGTATTCTCCTAGGAGACTTCTCTGAAAACTACTCATTTATTGTACAAGATGCTGCACAAGGTTACCATTGGGAAAATAGTCAGGCAACAGTTCATCCATTTGTGTTCTACTATAAAGTAAATGAAAATGATGTTGAAATTAGAGTTAAAAGTTATTGTTTCATTTCTGATGACATGAAACATAATACAAACCTTGTCTTTGCGTTCTTAAAGCAACTGATCCTCATGATAAAAGAAGAGAGCTCAGGCCTGTGGAAGATTCATTACTTTAATGATGGTTGCGGAGGGCAGTATAAGAATAAATATAACTTCACCAATTTGTGTCACCACAAAGAGGACTTTGGACTGGATGCTGAATGGCACTTTTTTGCAACTTCACATGGCAAAAGTGCTTGTGATGGAGTCGGAGGCACAGCAAAAAGAATGACGGCTCGTGCCAGTCTTCAACGTACATTTAAAGACCAAATTCTGACACCACTTGACATGATGAAATTTCTGGATGAGAAAGACACCAGCACAAAATTTGTATTCTTATCGAAACAAAATGTCCAGCAGACAACTGAATTCCTGGAAAATAGATATAAAAATTCTGTAACCATCCCAGGTACTCGTAGATTTCATAGATTTGTGCCTATTAGTCATACCCAGTTGGAGGTTGGTGAGATTTCCTCAGGTCCTACAAAAATTATGACAGTTATGCATCCATCATTTAAAGATAATTTACATGAGCAAAAGCACATTTCAACTGAAGATATACAAGTTGGGGTATATGTAGCTTGTAACTATGATAATAAAATTTGGTTTGGATTAGTGGTTGAAGTATCAGAAGAATTTAGTGATTATAAGGTCAATTTTATGTCTCCACATGGAAGACGTTCTAAACATAGTTTCCCTTCTCGTCCTGACTCATGTTGGATGTTATCATCTGATATTATCCAAACAATGACTGCTCCATCATTGACAGCAGGTTCAAGAATAATTCAGTATGCCTTTGATGATCATGAGATGCTAACAGCTGAGGGTAATCATGCAGACCTGTTTGCCAGTTTCCTGTTCTTGAGTCGAAAGTGTACAGAGCTCTAGTTTAATATGTATCTATAGAATACAGATCTACATAATATGATACTCCTTTTTTACTCCTATATATATATGTTTGTATTAATGTATTATTAATAAAAGTAATTATACAAAAAAGTAAAATATTTCTAAGGGTGGAAAGGTGTGGTTGTAGGGGTGGAGGAGACCACAATAAAATAGAGATCTATATCATAGTTATACCTATGGTACCTAGCTTATATCTAAGTGATTTTGTATCACGTTTCTAATAATATTTATTTTTGCTTAAGTAGTTTAAATAATGAATATCTCTAGATTTTAGCAGTACATATATGCATATACGGTACATATGGCGATTTTGCCAGAAATTTGAAAAATTCTTTAAGACAGTATAGTTGGTGAATAAGATACATTTTTATTGTTTATATTAAAAGTGCAATGATGGAACTTCATTTTGTATAAAGAAATGTTTCCCCAAAATGTGTGAACTTCAAGGTCAAAAGGTCAATTCGTTCCTTGAAAAAGGGTGAACATTTTTATTTGTTCTCCTATTGCTGATTTCGTTGCGTTTTTGGATTCTACAGCTCATTCTGAGTCCAAAAACATATAGTTTCATATGGTTACGATAATTAGTGAATGTGTGAGGTGCATCCAAAGATGCCGACCTTGAGCTATTTTGACCTTAACCTTCATTTTTCTGACCTTCATAACTCGTGAAGTAATGGTCGTAGAAAGCTGAAACTTTCACAGCTGGCTTTCTTGCACAAACGTACCTTATACACCAAAAATAAGCAAGATCTGAGATGGTCGGGTGTCAAAATGAAAATTTTTTGCTTCACCTGTGCTGGAACCCTCCGAAAATAAAATTCTGAAAAAAATTTAGAAATTTATACATTTTTAACACATATTAAACATGATAAACATAAATAAAAGTGTGTTTTTAAAAAATTTGTCCAATTTCATTGAAATAGATAGTTAATTCTGGGACACCCTGTATATGAAATAAACTAGTACCATTCATGCAATAAAAACAGGCTTAAACACCATCACCAGATGTCCCTTGCAGACATCAAACTATCCAACCTTCTTTTGAGAGAATCAAGTGTATCTGAAGTAACCACTTCTTCTGTCAGACTGTTCTAAAACTTAATTACTCTATTTGTAAAACTATGTTTTCTTAAATTTATTCTACATCTTGGCTTAAATAATTTCATACTATGACCTCTAGTCTGGTTATTGTGATCTTTAATGGAGAGAGAATCAAAATCTATCTTATCCAAACCTTTTATCATTTTATGCACCTCTATCATATCACCCCTTAACCTCCTCCTTTTTAATGAGAACATGCTTAGATACGCCAGTCTTTCCTTATATGTCAATTGTCTGAGAGATGGGATTATTCTTGTTACTCATTTCTATACTTTTTCATTTTTCAATATCTTTTATCAAATAGGGACTATTAAATTGAATGCAGTATTTGAGGAGGGGTCTCACATATGAAATGTATAGTTGCTTTATAATATTGGGTGATTTGTATTCAATGTGTGTCTGCATGAGATTCAGTCTAGCATTTGCTTTATTTCTGATTACCATACATTGATTTGAGGGTTTAAGTTCATTAGTAACAGTGACACCCAAGTCTTTTTCTTTATCATCATTTTTAATCCAAATTCCATTCATATTGTATTAAAATTCTGGATTTTTTGGCCCAATATGCATAACCTTGCACTTATCAACATTAAATTTCATCTCCCACTTATCTGCCCAGGCTGTTACTCTGTCTAAGTCTTTTTGTATTGTCATTGCTCCTGCTACTGACTTAATATTATGGCCTAATTTTGTATCATCAGCAAATTTTGAGGTTTTACATGATAGGCCCTTCTCTAGATCATTTATGTAGACAAAAATCAGAGGTCCCAGACAGACCCCTGTGGGCCTCCGCTCAATACGGGTCTCCAAGTAGACTTATTTCCATTTAGATGAACTCTGTTTCCTGTTTCTCAGCCATTCTTCTATCCAGTCAGCTTATACCATGGGCTCTAACTTTTACCAACAATCTTGCATGAGGAACAGTATCGAATGCCTTTGCAAAATCTAAGTATACTATATCTACTGGCTCTTTACTGTCCAAATGCAATAGGACTCCATCAAGTTGGTTAGACAGGACCTTCCATTTCGAAAGCCATGCTGGCTATCATTTATAAGTTGCACTCTTCAAGGAACTCAGTAACTTTACCTCTAATGATACTTTCAAGTAATTTGAAAATAATGGAGGTGAGGCTGATGGGTCTGTAGTTTTTTGCCAAGTTCCTATTTCCTTTTTTAAAGATTGGAGCCACAGTTACTTTCTTCCAATCCTCTGGAATTTCAGTACATATCAATGATTTATTAAAAATAATTTCTAGCGCCTGTGCTATATTCTTTTTGGCAGCTTTTATGACTATTGGATACATTTCATCTGGCCCTAGAGGTTTTTCTATTTTTAATTTATGTATTACTTTTAGGATATCTAGTTTTGTTACCCTTAATTCATTTATTTCTCTATCTTGTCCTGGTAGTATAAGATCAGGAATATTATTTAAATATTAATTTGTGAATACTGATGAGAAGTATTTGTTTAGCTCTTCAGTTATTTCAAGATCATCATCTATATGGAGGGGGCCAATTTTCTTTTTCACTCTACTTTTCAAATTGAAGTGACTGAAAAACTACTACTTATTATTATTTTTTGAATTCAGTGCTGGTTAAGTGTGCGGTCTACCTAGCTTTTAGTTAGCCTTATAAGGCTAACTAACGAAAATATCACGACTTAACCTAACCAATCGTTAGGTCAACTGTACGCCCTTGATGATTGGTTAGGTTAAGTCGTGATAGTTTCATTAGTTAGCCTTATAAGGCTAACTAAAAGCTAGGTAGACCGCACACTTAACCAGCACCTTGAATTCTTGACTAGGCTTTTTTCCAGGTCTCGTTTGCTATCTCTGATTACTTTCTTGCAAATGCTTCTTTTACTTTTATATATTTCGGAGTCTGTGCCATTTTTAGTTCTTTTGAATTTATGAAAGGCTTTTGTTTTTTCTCTGATTGCTCTTTTTACATTGCAGTTTATCCAAAGTTATTTTTTATTTTTTCTAGTTCTGATTTTACACTGGGATATACTTCCTTTGTATATTCATTATTATACTTTTAAATTTTTCCTACACACTAGCTCCTGTCTGTTCAGGCTGTAGAATATCTGTCCAATTTATTAGACAGAGATCATTTACTAGTCCATTTATATTTCCTCTTTTAAAATCTAGGACTTCTACTTTGTTTTCACTAGGTCTTGAATTACAAACGATATTAAACCGAAGGATACAATGATCATCTGAACCTAGTGTTTCTGAAACTGATATATCCTGGAAGGGGTCTAGATTATTTGTTAGAATTAAATCTAGAATGGCATCGGCCCTGGTTGGCTCCTTTACTAACTGGGTTAAACCATTCTCAATTATACAGTCTAAGAATATCTCATTACTTTTAAGTGTTTGTAATATTTCCTAGTCTCTATGCCTATAATTGAAATCTCCAATAATAATAATATTGCTTGTCATTGCTTTATTTATTTCATCAATAAGTTTATTTTCTACACACTTATTTTTTTCTCTACTTTTGGGGATTCCTCCAACTGAACATCCCTCAGGTGGTCTATAGATACCCCCTATCCTGATGTTCCTGGCATTTTTATGCCTAATATCTATCCATACAGATTCAACTATTTCCTCTTTAATGGAGGTAACTTCAACTGGATTCAGATTTGTCTTGGCATAAATAAATACTCTGCCACCCTCTGAATATTTACGTTCATAATAAAAAAGTTCATAGCCATCAATTTCATAAGTAATGGTATTCTCTCTCTCACTAAATAGACTATTTGGTATTGTACTGAATTTTGTCCAAGTTTCAGTGACAATCATAACATCAGGATTTTCAATACCTATGTAGGACAAATCAAGGGTTGAGTAAGACTAGATGGTTCTTGAGTATCTAATCTTTGAGCAACTTCGTTGGAACTTTTCTTGCAAAAAGAAGTGGTTAATATGAGTTTTATCATACTCAGAATATCAAAAGCAAATATAATTATAAAATATTAAAGCATAATTTTCTCATCATTTTCATATAAGTCACTATGCTCGCAGATGCGTACTTAACAAATTATGTACATTTGAATATTATGACATTTTTACATTTTTTTTTCCCGCCCTTCCAATATTTTGATTGGTGACGTCATGAGAACATGATATATGAGCTAGATTTTTTAAGTTCTTAGGCCTTTTAAGTTGCTAGTCTACTTCTGTTAGGTTTTGATAAATGTTTGTGGCAATGACATGTGAACGGTGCGAATATTATTTTGAGGATTTAATATACTCTAGGCTAGGTTAGCCAGGGTTAGGCTAGTTTAGCCAGGGTTAGGTTAGGTTAGGTTGTTAAGTTAGGTTAATTAATACCAAAATTAATTAACCTAACCCTGGCTAACCTAACCCTGGCTAACCTAACCCTGGCTAACCTAACCCTGGCTAACCTAACCCTGGCTAACCTAACCCTGGCTAACCTAACCCTGGCTAACCTAACCCTGGCTAACCTAACCCTGGCTAACCTAACCCTGGCTAACCTAACCCTGGCTAACCTAACCCTGGCTAACCTAACCCTGGCTAACCTAACCCTGGCTAACCTAACCCTGGCTAACCTAACCCTGGCTAACCTAACCCTGGCTAACCTAACCCTGGCTAACCTAACCCTGGCTAACCTAACCCTGGCTAACCTAACCCTGGCTAACCTAACCCTGGCTAACCTAACCCTGGCTAACCTAACCCTGGCTAACCTAACCCTGGCTAACCTAACCTAACCCTGGCTAACCTAACCCTGGCTAACCTAACCCTGGCTAACCTAACCTAACCCTGGCTAACCTAACCTAGAGTATATTAAATCCTCAAAATAATATTCGCACCGTTCACATGTCATTGCCACAAACATTTATCAAAACCTAACAGAAGTAGACTAGCAACTTAAAAGGCCTAAGAACTTAAAAAATCTAGCTCATATATCATGTTCTCATGATGTCACCAATCAAAATATTGGAAGGGCGGGAAAAAAAAATGCAAAAATGTCATAATATTCAAATGTACATAATTTGTTAAGTACGCATCTGCGAGCATAGTGACTTATATGAAAATGATGAGAAAATTATGCTTTAATATTTTATAATTATATTTGCTTTTGATATTCTGAGTGCGATAAAACTCATATTAACCAAAGAAGTGATAGTATGGTTGGTTTGCGTAATGATCTTACTCAAATCCATCAAGTTATCAATGCAAGCCGACCCAAGGGTCTTAGAATCATCCACCCGTAACCTTTTAGAAGTTGCTCCTTTATTCAGGTTTGGATGGAAAATTTAGGAAAGTAAATATAACCTAGGTAATTATATAGAAAACGGCGCAACCCGAAGTATGATGTAAAAAACATTTTATTAGGTCAATTTCAATGTGCTGAAGCCAAATCTGTTAACCATTTGGTGTGCAAATGCTTCAAATTAGAGTAAATGTTATTTATATTTTACTCTTATTTTGAAGCATTTGCCTAAAAAATGGCTAACAAGCACATGAAAACTAACCTAACCTAAAGGGTGTTCTGTTAGATACATTGAAGCTATTGTAAAGTTTTACGAAAATGATGAAGCAGCAATTCTATTTTTCCAAAAACATGGTGTTTTGCTTTCTGAGTTGTCGTGCAAAATGTGTGGTTATTTTACTCTTAGGTTAGGTTAGTTTTCATGTGCTTGTTAGCCATTTTTTAGGCAAATGCTTCAAAATAAGAGTAAAATATAAATAACATTTACTCTAATTTGAAGCATTTGCACACCAAATGGTTAACAGATTTGGCTTCAGCACATCGAAATTGACCTAATAAAATGTTTTTTACATCATACTTCGGGTTGCGCCGTTTTCTATATAATTACCATAACCTATACCCTAGGACTTAGGGTATAAGGCACACTAAGGCCAGGCCTAGCCCAATGAGATATACTAGGCCACAGTCGTCACCAAAAACAAACCCTAGACAAGGCCTATGCCTTGCCAAGATTTTTTAGCAAACAAGTACAGGTAGCCTAACACCGGAGTGATCTTATACCAGTCAAAAAACAATTCCAAAATGCAGGATCACTCTCAACTGCAGCCTTGGAAAAAATTTTCACCACCACACTCATGGTTTCAGTAATAAAGGATTTGAACTTTTTATTAACAAGCAATTCTAGACACGTCCGATTACCACAAAGGTTGACCGAAAAGTCGTAATTATAACTATTATAATTAATTATAACTATTATAACAAAACATAAACTGTCACACTGGTACCTGTTCAACTTCCGAATGTACCTTGACAAAACAAGATTTTTCCCCTTTAAATGAAATATACCTCTATCTGATAAGAGATAACCTGAGATATAACTGCAAAATTGGTAAAAACGTGCAATTAAGTATTCAACTTAATTTGAAGTTAAAAAATTACTTAAAAGTTCGTATATTATACTTAATTTTAAAAACAATTCAAGCAACTATAAACATTAGGTGCCAATAATACCAATTATTTCCCTTTCCCTTTGCCAATATTTCCCTTTGAAAATTAAAAAAAAAAAAGAAGTGCATCCAAAACTGTACCACTTGTAAGAATAACAACAACGTAAAATAGTAAGAACTGATATTATGGTTCTTTTTGCATTTGCGTGCGAAATGCCGAGCAATTTATTTGTAATGAACTACAATTCATATATTAATTTTTTTTTGTTTATATCCCAGATCTACATCTACAATTCACATTTTTTTTAATTAAGATTTCCCAATATGACGTCGGTGCAAACGTCACCAGTGAGGTTCTACTGCTGAATATATACAACACTGCATTTGGAAAAGATGAAGCCACTTGGAGAATCGACATTATCCAAATCATGACTTGAATAACCTCGATAGGCCCCATTGGTTTCATGTTTTATAACTGAAATGTAATATAAACTATGGAAAACTGATGAGTGGGTAGTTGGGAGGTAACGAAAATGGTTCACTGAGTAGGTAGGTAGTTAATCTAACAATTATTAAATTCCTTTTATGTCAATAACTGGGTGGATGAAACCAATTGGTTGCTCACCAGAGTTATTCTCCACACTAGTATTTATATACTGTGTGACAAGAGCGTGCTCGGTAATAGATATACATTACCGATCAACGAACCGAGGAAAAAACCAACACGACGCTGGTGGAAAAAGCCCCGCGAAAAGGAGAACAAAGGAGAACGAAAACGTGGAACGGGGCGACAAGACGGAACGGGAGAAGGAACAAGAACAGGCAACGAAGAAAAATCCCCACCAGCAAGTACGTTCTTAACAATTAACCAAGACAGGAAAAGGGACTCTCTAATAACTAGCAGTAAGTGACTAATTGTGTTTTTAACCCAGTTTAGGTAGATTCATTAAATTAAGCTGGGTCAGACAACTTAGGCCTACATTGTGGCCTAAGACCCAGCATCAACTCATAGCTTAACAAAGGTAAAGGTAGATTGCCCTAACTTAGTTTGGTGAGGAATCCTACTGTGGACCTCAATTTATCTGCCCGCTCTGGACCATTTCTGGAATCTCTAGGCTGACCCCTCTAGGCTAGACTTGATCTACTCTATAGTTAGACTGGAGAAATAAGGGGTGGGTTAATTGTGGACCAATTCATACAGAGCATTTTTCACATTGGTGGTCCGTGTGTGGGGAATAAACAAACCTTAACCTTACTTAACAAAAATTGCAGAATTAGGCTAAATGGTCTAGCCTAAGCCTAAGCCTAACCTAATCAAGCCTAATTAGGTCTACAACCTAGGGCCTAACTAGGAAACATTTACATTTAAGGAGTCTCATTCTCTTATAAGCTTAGACCTGAGTGACACATAAGTACTTGGGGGGGATTAAACCAAATTTAAACTTGACTGTTTTGTCTGTGCTCTCTCTTCTCTGGTAATTTCTTCTTGTCCTCTATTTCATTACGATCCCCAGTTAAACAATTTTGACTTAAACATGGACAGTGCGGAATTGAAAAAGTTAAAAAAGAAAAGGGGGGCAAAGTTGGGTGCTGTTACAAAGGCCAAGAACACTTTTAACAATATTACACAACCAGGTAAGGAAGATTTAGAGTATGTAATTCTTAAATTGGAAACTAAAAAGAAGGAAATAATAGCCATTGATGAGAGTATTTCAGAGTTAGTTGAATCCGAAATGGCTGAAGAACAATTGATAGACCTTTACGCTGATAATGATGTTCAGGTAATCTCAACTGAACAGCAAATAAGGAGACTACGGTCTCGCTTGACTGACTTAACACCAAATAAACCTAATTCTGATTTTAATCAAAGTAGAGCTAACCTTCAACAAAATTTAAGTGGCATGCTAAATCCTGAGTCACAAGAATTGAGGGCTCAGTTACCCATTTTGCTAGTACCAACATTTGAAGGGGACACGGTACAATTGCCATCTTTCATTGACAAATTTGAGAGTTTAATAGGTAATAAACCTTATATTTCAACTGTTGAAAAGTTTAGCTACTTAACTAGTTTCCTTAAAGGCCCAGCCTATAACCTGATAGCCTATTTACCAGCCGTAGGGAATTCATATGAAGTAGCTATTGATCTCTTAAAACGTAATTACATTAATAAAGATGAGATTGTATATGAATTATCTCAACAAATTTTTGATTTTGCACCCATAAAAGATAACCATAGTGATATGGAAAATTTTTATACAAAATTAGAAGCTATTATAGGACAACTGGTTAGCAATGAGATAGATATTAAAGCTTCATCTTGGATTATACAAGGCATAGTTCTTAGGTGCCTTCCTTTGAGGGTTAAAGATATTTTAGTTCTAAAGACGGGAGAAAATTATCCTAATCTTGAAGATATCAGAAAACACTTTCCCAATATCCTAACTAATTACAAATTGAGAAATATTCTAACACAAAATAAGACCCAGACTATGGATAAACCAAAGACTGTTCCCAGAGACCAACTAGCTACAGCCAAACAGACAAAACTTGATACTGTAGAATCAAATGTGACCAACTGTAATACACGAACACCTACATTACAGAACTTTAATGTAACTGCTGCCTCAACTTACACACTACATTGCAAATTTTGTGCAAGTAATGAACACAGTAGTACTGGGTGTGACAAATTCAGACTTTAACCAAAGAGCTAAAAGATGTGAACAGTTGAACCTATGTAAAAAGTGTACTGGCCAGGGACATTATAAGAAAGACTGTAAATCTAGGTTAAGATTCAAGTGTAAGTTTTGTAAAAGTTTACGACATGTCTCATCAATGTGTGATTCACCAAAGTGTCCAAACAATAGTACTCAAACTCAAAAGATACCTCCACCAAACAAAGGTAATCAAGAAAATGCCACTTTCATGGGACATTCTGTTTGTTCAAACAACGTAACAAAAAACACTGAGATTCTTTTACCAACTATTACTTTGGACTCAGTGAATATTGAGCGTAGCACCACTCCAGTGAGATGTCTTATAGACTGTTGTTCTCAACAAACATTCGTTTCGCAAAATGTAGTAAATAAATTGGGTTTGACACCAAACCCGAATGAACAAAAACTCAATATTGCATCCTTTGTTAAGGATAACTCGGACAAAAATAACTATAAGACAATTGACCTGGAACTACATTTAGAAAATAAATTAGAGAAAATTGAAGCAGTTATTATTTCTAAAGTAGGACAAACAAACTGGTTATACCCAAACTAGAACAAACCATAAATCATTTGGGAAAACACTACAAAATAGCTGATAGACATATCACTAACAACACAGTAGCTAACATTGAAATGTTAATAGGGGCAGATTATATTAATCTTATTCATAAGGGCATAGTAGAGATAGGTAATGGTATAGCTATTCAGACTCCATCAGGGATAGCCCCTTTGGGTGACCTATCCAAATACAACCTAGACCTAAACCAAACAGTTCATGACTAACAAATACTATGTGCCTCAACTCAGTCCTACATAACACCTGTAAGAATAGCAACACTTTGAATAATATTATCTCAACTGAGAACATTAATTCATCACTATCAAATGAAACTCTGGATGAGGCAATTCAAACTTTATGGTTGCTAGAATCTGTGGGTATACATGACACAAATCAAACTTCAGAAGATCAGTTAATGGTAGAAAGATTTGAAGACACCATTCAGTGCAAAGACAATAGTTATTTTATTGAGTTACCTTGGAAAATAAATTGCCCAACTTTAAGAGATAATCTCAAAGTAGCTAAAGGACATTTATATAAAGTAATGAAAAAACTCAAACAAGATAATAATATTAAAAAGTACAGTGATGTCTTCAAAGAACAGCTACAGAAAGGCTTCATTGAAGAAGTAACAAATAACCCTTTTAAAAAAGATGGTTGTCATTATTTAACCCACAGGGGGGTTTATCGACAAGATGCCCCAACAACAAAACTCAGAGTAGTATATAACTGTAGCCTCAAAGACAGTGATAAACACAGTTTGAATGATTGCCTGACTGAGGGTCCTAATCTCATTTCTGACCTTGTGAAGATCTTACTGAGGTTCAGGTTAGATAAATATGCCGTACAAAGTGACATTTCAAAGGCATTTTTGAGAATAAATCTTAAAAATGAATATGATAAGAACCAACTTAGGTTCTTATGGTTCAAGGATCCATTTGATTTGAATAAAGGGTTCATAACCTATATATGGAAAACTGATGAGTGGGTAGTTGGGAGGTAACGAAAATGGTTCACTGAGTAGGTAGGTAGTTAATCTAACAATTATTAAATTCCTTTTATGTCAATAACTGGGTGGATGAAACCAATTGGTTGCTCACCAGAGTTATTTTCCACACTAGTATTTATATACTGTGTGACGAGAGCGTGCTCGGTAATAGATATACATTACCGATCAACCAACCGAAGAAAAAACCAAGACAACGCTGGTGGAAAAAGCCCCGCGAAGGAGAACAAAGGAGAACGAAAACGAGGAACGGGGCGACAAGGACGGAACTGGGGAAGGGACGAGAACAGACAACGAAAAAGATCCCCACCAGCAAGTACGCTCTCAACAAAAACAGAAGGGGAAAAGAGACTCTCTAATAACTAGCAGTAAGTGACTAATTGTGTTTTTAACCCAACTAGAAGTAAACGTATTAAATTAAGCTGGGTCAGACAAATTAGGCCTACATTGAGGCCTAAGACCCAGCATCAACTCATAGCTTAACAAAGGTAAGGTAGATTGCCCTAACCTAGTTTGGTGAGGAATCCTACTGTGGACCTCAATTTATCTGCCCGCTCTGGACCATTTCCGGAATCTCTAGGCTGACCCCTAGGCTAGACTTGATCTACTCTATAGTTAGACTGGAGATATAAGGGGTGGGTTAATTGTGGACCAATTCATACAGAGCATTTTTCACATTGGTGGTCCGTGTGTGGGGAATTTACAAACCTTAACCTTACTTAACAAAAATTGCAGAATTAGGCTAAATGGTCTAGCCTAAGCCTAACCTAATCAAGCCTAAAGTAACAAACTTGCCTAATTAGGTCTACAACCTAGGGCCTAACTAGGAAACATTTACATTTAAGGAGTCTCATTCTCTTATAAGCTTAGACCTGAGTGACACATAAGTACTTGGGGGGGATTAAACCAAATTTAAAACTTGACTGTTTTGTCTGTGATCTCTCTTCTCTGGTAATTTCTTCTTGTCCTCTATTTCATTACGATCCCCAGTTAAACAACATTAGTGAACAAGCATTTAAAATGCATACAACTCCAAGCATCCAATTCTTCTTTTAAGGAAGAATCACTCAACAGATTTTTTCAATAGGCACATGCATTCCTTGCAATCTGTGTGTATATATATATATATATATATATACACTGTACTCTTTACATGTGCCACAAATACACTGAGCCTTGGTCTTATGGCCTACTGTGGCCATGGGCCAAACAATGAGCCTTGGTCTTATGGCCTACCGTGGCCATGGGCCAAACAATGAGCCTTGGTCTTATGGCCTACCTTGGCCATGGGCCAAACAATGAGCCTTGGTCTTATGGCCTACCTTGGCCATGGGCCAAACAATGAGCCTTGGTCTTATGGCCTACCTTGGCCATGGGCCAAACAATGAGCCTTGGTCTTATGGCCTACCTTGGCCATGGGCCAAACAATGAGCCTTGGTCTTATGGCCTACCTTGGCCATGGGCCAAACAATGAGCCTTGGTCTTATGGCCTACCTTGGCCATGGGCCAAACAATGAGCCTTGGTCTTATGGCCTACCTTGGCCATGGGCCAAACAATGAGCCTTGGTCTTATGGCCTACCTTGGCCATGGGCCAAACAATGAGCCTTGGTCTTATGGCCTACTTTGGCCATGGGCCAAACATTAAATGTCTTATGGCCTACTTTGGCCATAGGGAAAACTATTACAAGGGTCTTATGGCCTCCCTTGGCCAGAGACCAAACAATACAAAGTAATACCCAAACTTGAACAAACCATAAATCATTTGGGAAAACAGTATAAAATAGCTGATAGACATATCACAACAACACAGTAGCTAACATTGAAATGTTAATGGGGCAGATTATATTAATCTTATTCATAAGGGCATAGTGAAGATAGGTAATGGTATAGCTATTCAGACTCCATCAGGGATAGCCCCTTTGGGTGACCTATCCAAATACAACCTAGACCTAAACCAAAATAGTTCATGACCAACAAATACTATGTGCCTCAACTCAGTCCTACATAACACCTGTAAGAATAGCAACACTTTGAATAATATTATCTCAACTGAGAACATTAATTCATCACTATCAAATGAAACTTGGATGAGGCAATTCAAACTTTATGGTTGCTAGAATCTGTGGGTATACATGACACAAATCAAACTTCAGAAGATCAGTTAATGGTAGAAAGATTTGAAGACACCATTCAGTGCAAAGACAATAGTTATTTTATTGAGTTACCTTGGAAAATAAATTGTCCAACTTTAAGAGATAATCTCAAAGTAGCTAAAGGACATTTATATAAAGTAATGAAAAAACTCAAACAAGATAATAATATTAAAAAGTACAGTGATGTCTTCAAAGAACAGCTACAGAAAGGCTTCATTGAAGAAGTAACAAATAACCCTTTTAAAAAAGATGGTTGTCATTATTTAACCCACAGGGGGGTTTATCGACAAGATGCCCCAACAACAAAACTCAGAGTAGTATATAACTGTAGCCTCAAAGACAGTGATAAACACAGTTTGAATGATTGCCTGATTGAGGGTCCTAATCTCATTTCTGACCTTGTGAAGATCTTACTGAGGTTCAGGTTAGATAAATATGCCGTACAAAGTGACATTTCAAAGGCATTTTTGAGAATAAATCTTAAAAATGAATATGATAAGAACCAACTTAGGTTCTTATGGTTCAAGGATCCATTTGATTTGAATAAAGGGTTCATAACCTATAGATTTAATGTTGTGTTGTTTGGAGCCAATTGCTCACCTAGCCTATTAGCATTGACAATTGGACATCATTTGAACCAGTTTAATAACTCTTTAACATTGAACTTCCTTAAGGAACATTTTTACGTAGACAATCTAATAGGCTCAACAACAACAAAATCTGAATTATCTGAAGTCTATGAACACTCTCAAAACATTATGCAACAAGGTAACTTTGAACTTAGAGAGTGGATTTCAAATGATGAGGATTTAAACAAAAAGATTTTAAAGGATAATAATGGTCTTACTGAGCCATCAGACAGAGTTAAAACTTTAGGTATGAACTGGTATTTGGATGCAACTTCTAACAGTCATGATTCAATCTGTACTAAAGGTTTTAAACTTGATGAGGAAGCAAATACTAAAAGACAAATATTATCAGAGGCTTCCAAAATTTTGATCCTATGGGTCTATTCCTGCCTTCAACAATAAAATCAAAGATTCTCCTCCAAGAAATTTGGAGGACAAATGTTGGGTGGGATGATCCAATAACAAATGAAAATCAAAAATCTTGGAAGAAGTTAGCTGCTGATTTAACAAAAGTGCAGAACATTAAAATTCAAAGGTGCTGTGGGTTTAGGGATAAGCCCCAGAGACTTCATGTGTTTGCTGATGCAAGCACACAAGCTTATGGGTGCTGTGCGTATCTTGTAAGTCCTACAGAAAGTCATCTAATTTATGCAAAAGGGAAAGTTGCACCTCTCAAACCTACCCGAACCATACCTCAATTGGAACTATTGGCTGCTGCATTAGCCATTAAAACCATTTCATTGCTTAAGGATGCTTACCATGATGTGAACATAACTGATATCCACATCTGGCTTGACAGTCAGATTTGTCTTGCCTGGATACGGAATGATAGCATTAATAGTAAGAATATCTTTGTAAGAAATAGGCTAAAAGAAATAGCTGAAGCTAATGAAAGCCTACAAGTAAACTTTCACTATGTTCCAACTAAACAAAATCCAGCAGACTTTCTGACCAGAGGTTTATCCTACAAGTTGTTGAAGTCAAACAAAACTTGGTTTATGGGACCTAAGTGGCTCTGTAATACAGACCAATGGCCTGTGGAACAAGTTAACTTGACATTAAATTTAATCTTTTCAAATGAAAAGGTTGAACCAATCACTAATTATGAACGTTATTCTGACTTCAGTAAACTTGTCAGGGTCACAGCCTACTGTTTGAGGTTTGCTCACAACTGTTTAACTACAATTAACAAACAGCTAAATAAAAACAATCATAATTATACAGAAGTTGCAACCAAATACTGGATAGGCCATGCACAACAAAAAGAGTACAATAAAGAGTTAGAATTCTTGACTAATGGGAAACAAACAAAAGAACCTGTACCATCAGTAGTTGTGGATCTAAACTTGTTCAGAGATGAGGAAGGCCTTCTAAGGTGTAAAGGGAGATTAGACAAATCAAAACTGTCATACAAAAGCAAACATCCAATCCTTTTACCTAGATTTAGCTATTTGACAACATTAATCATCAGAAAAACACACAATGATGTATATCATATGGGGGTACCACAGACACTAACTACATTAAGAAAAACTTATTGGATACCCAAGGGAAGGATCACTGTTAAAACAGTCCTGAGTGAGTGTGTCACATGTAGGCGTATTCATGCTAGGCCCTATAGGAA
The DNA here is from genome assembly GCA_023014485.1 of Bathynomus jamesi. NCBI lineage: Eukaryota > Metazoa > Arthropoda > Malacostraca > Isopoda > Cirolanidae > Bathynomus > Bathynomus jamesi. The sequence continues at coordinate 49,567 of JAJOZX010007796.1, forward strand.
ACCAAATCCTCCTGCTTTGCCAGAGGAGAGAGTTACTCTCAACAGACCCTTTGAGACTGTAGGCATTGACTATACAGGAGCATTGACTGTAGGGGTGGTTGACACTGAACAAAAAATGTACATTGTACTGTTTACATGTGCTGCCTCACGAGCTGTTTATCTGGATGTTGTGGAGGACCTTACAGCAGAATCTTTTGTTGCTGTCTTTAAGAGATTCTGTGCACGACATTCAGTACCAAAGACAGTTTGGACTGACAATGCTACATATTTCAAGGCTGGTGAACAAGTCATCCACGACTTGTTAAGCGATGAACTCACACAATTATATATACAAAATTCAAACATAAAGTGGAAGTATATTCCGGTTGCCTCTCCTTGGTATGGTTCTATCTGGGAGAGGAATATACAAACAGTAAAGAATTGCTTGAAGAAAGCAATTGGTAAAAAACAGATACACTTATTTGAGTTGCTCACTCTCCTGGCTGAGATTGAGAACATCATCAACAATAGACCACTCACTTATGTGAGTGACAACATTAATGACCCGGAACCATTAACTCCAAATCATTTGATTCGGGGAGAACAAGTTAGTCTCCTGCCGGACTACAATATAGACTCTTCAGAAGACCCAAACTGGACTCAACGACATGATGAGCTCCAGACTAAGTTACAACATTTAACTAGAGTTAAAGCTCATTTCATTAAACAGTGGAAAACTGAGTACTTGATGGGTCTAAGGGAGAGACATAAACAAATGACTAAGAAGGATTGGTCTGACACAATTAAGGTAGGGGACCTTGTTCTCATACATGACAGTACTCCAAGACAATACTGGCCTCTGGCTAGAGTTTCAGAACTCAGACCAGGGGCAGACGGGGTAACAAGAGTGGTCAAATTAAGGACTTCAACGGGTGACACAACAAGAGACATTTCTCTTTTGTACCCTTTAGAGTCTGGACCCAAAACAATGGACTTTGGAGAACCTTCTCCACTGACAGTAACAACTGGAGACACTGAACTTCCAGTAACTATTCCTTTGACAGTAGGAGTGGTAACGCATCCTACTACAACATTGACAGACACAAGACCTCAGCGACAAACAGCATTAAAGGCGCGACTATTTTTACAACAAAAAATAGATGCTGGGGAATTGTAATTTTATCTTCTAACTTTCACTTTTTCTTTTCTTATGGTAAAGACCATAGACAGTTTCATCCTATGGATGTATATTTTCTCTTCTAATTAAATGCTACACCTTCTCCATGAGAAGGTGAGGATAGGCACTGTTAATCAGATTAACAGGCATTTACAGTCAAATAGTTAGCTAGTCTACACTCAGACATAAAAATTGGTGACAATGACACCAAAATTTTTATCTCCCGGGGCCCCCAGTATATGGAAAACTGATGAGTGGGTAGTTGGGAGGTAACGAAAATGGTTCACTGAGTAGGTAGGTAGTTAATCTAACAATTATTAAATTCCTTTTATGTCAATAACTGGGTGGATGAAACCAATTGGTTGCTCACCAGAGTTATTCTCCACACTAGTATTTATATACTGTGTGACAAGAGCGTGCTCGGTAATAGATATACATTACCGACTCAACCAACCGAGGAAAAAACCAAGACACGCTGGTGGAAAAAGCCCCGCTAAAGGAGAACAAAGGAGAACGAAAACGAGGAACGGGGCGAGAGGACGCAACTGGAGAAGGGACGAGAACAGACACCGAAGAAAGATCCCCACCAGCAAGTACGCTCTCGACAATAAAGGAAGGAGAAAAGAGACTCTCTAATAACTAGCAGTAAGTGACTAATTGTGTTTTTAACCCAGGTTTACATAGATTCATTAAATTAAGCTGGGTCAGACAACTTAGGCCTACATTGTGGCCTAAGACCCAGCATCAACTCATAGCTTAACAAAGGTGAAGGTAGATTGCCCTAACCTAATTTGGTGAGGAATCCTACTGTGGACCTCAATTTATCTGCCCGCTCTGGACCATACTGTGTGACAAGAGCGTGCTCGGTAATAGATATACATTACCGATCAACCAACCGAGGAAAAAACCAACACGACGCTGGTGGAAAAAGCCCCGCGAAAAGGAGAACAAAGGAGAACGAAAACGAGGAACGGGGCGACAAGACGGAACGGGAGAAGGGACAAGAACAGACAACGAAGAAAGATCCCCACCAGCAAGTACGCTCTTAACAATTAACCAAGACAAGAAAAGGGACTCTCTAATAACTAGCAGTAAGTGACTAATTGTGTTTTTAACCCAGTTTAGGTAGATTCATTAAATTAAGCTGGGTCAGACAACTTAGGCCTACATTGTGGCCTAAGACCCAGCATCAACTCATAGCTTAACAAAGGTAAAGGTAGATTGCCCTAACTTAGTTTGGTGAGGAATCCTACTGTGGACCTCAATTTATCTGCCCGCTCTGGACCATTTCCGGAATCTCTAGGCTGACCCCTCTAGGCTAGACTTGATCTACTCTATAGTTAGACTGGAGAAATAAGGGGTGGGTTAATTGTGGACCAATTCATACAGAGCATTTTTCACATAAACTATAAATGATCTAAAGCTATATTTTATAATCAAATTTTGCAAAATGTAAATTTCAAGTCTGCTAATTAACAAAACTATTTACAGACGACAGAAGTGGGCTACATAAATTGAGCTAAACTATACATTATTTACACAATTTACAAACTGTCTCTTTCATTTATGAAAATGTCTAATTTTCCTTAAAACTTACCCAGGAACAACTATTTATCACATCATATGGCAAGTTATTCCAAAAGGAGTGAGAATATGTCGAATCATGGAGTGGCTGTTGAGAGAAACGCTTTGTGAAGCGGGTGGAGAAGTGAAGAGTGGAATTATCTGCATAGGAGTGGATAGGACAGAACCCTGAGGAACACCACTATTAATGGCTTTAGGAGAAGAACAGTGGCCATCTACAACCGCAGCTATAGATTGGCCAGAAAGGAAATCGGAGATGAAGACACAGACAGAAGGACAGAAACCGAAGGAGGGCAGTTTCGAAATTAAAGAGTTGTCCCAGACTCTATCAAAAGCTTTTGATATATCTAGCGCAATAGCAAAAGTTTTACCAAAATCTCGAAAGGAGGATGACCAAGAGTCAGAGCGATATGCAAGAAGGGCGTCAGTAGAGCGTCCCTTGCGGAGCCCATGCTGACGACAGGAAAGAAGGTTGTGAGAAGAGAGGTGTTTAAGAATCGTCCTATTAAGGATAGATTAAAAAACTTTGGAAAGGCAAGAAATCAAAACAGTTGGACGGTAGTTGGAGGGTTAAGAGCGGTCACCCTTCTTTGGGATACTCCAAATGAAAGCGAACTTCCAGCAGGAAGGAAAAGTACCAGATGAAAGACAAAAACGAAAGAGTTTGCCTTGGCAGGGTGTCAACAAAGAAGTACATTTCTTGAGAGCAACAGGAGAAACACCATCATGACCGTACGCCTTTCTAGAGTTGAGCCCAGATAGGGCAGAAAAAAACATCTTTAGAAGATATTCTAATTTCAAACATAATAAGGTTGGGGGGGCAGGAGATGGAGGAACAGCAGCGGAATCGTCCAGAGTCGAGTTACAAGCGAAAGTTTGAGTGAAGAGTTCAGCTTTAGCAGGAGAAGAGACGGCAACTGAGCCGTGGGAATGGAAAAGAGGAGGGAAAGAAGAGGAAGTAAAGTTATTGAAGAGGTTTTTAGCTAGATACCAGAAAGAGCGAGAAGAATTAGAATTGGATAGGTTTTCACATTTTTGTCGGAATTTTTGGCGAGTCGAAGAACAGATTTTGCATGATTCCAGGCAGAAATATATGCTGAGTGAGAGTCAGGAGTTGGATGGCGACGGTACCTTCTGAAAGATTCCTCTCTGTTGCGGATAGTATTTGAACAAGTAAAGTTAAACAAGATTTTTTTTTGCATTAGTAGCAGGAATAGAATATGGAATATACTCCTCCAAGCCCAAGATAATCACTCAGCACACTCGAAAGGGCCCCGGCCACGGAAGCAGTAATCATTCCATGGGAAATCAGAGAAGTACTGCCTAAGTGCCTCCCAATCAGCGGCGGCAAAGTGCCAAAGGTGCCTCCTCTTTGGAAGATCCAAACGCCGAATTGGAGCGATCGGACAGGAAACAGATATACGATTATGGTCGGTGGAACCCAGTGGAGAAAAAAGTTTCACAGAGCAAGAAGGATGAGAGGTAAGAAATAAATCCAAAATGTTGGACCTATCTCCAACGCGATCGGGTATACAAGTCGGGTGCTGTACAATTTGCTCTAGGTCATTTAGGATAGAAAAGTTGTAAGTTAGTTCACCAGGGATGTTAATGAAATGGGAGGAAAGCCAAAGGTGGTGGTGAACACTGAAATCTCCTAAAATGGAGATTTCAGCAAAGGGAGAACGGGAATGTATTCCACTTTGGAAGTAATGTAGTCAAAGAATTTTGGAGTCAGTAGAATTAGGGGAAACGTAAACAACGGAAATGTATTTAGTTTGACATTGGCAATGTAAGCCGTAGCCAGAGGGTATAGAATTCGGAAGATTCGAGTTCGGGAATACGAGAACAAGTTAGGTCATTGCGTACATATACGCAACATCCACCCTTGGAGTGAAATTAAGTATAGAGAAAGTAAGAGGATACAGAAAAACGATTGCTGTCAGTCATCCCAGACACCTGAGTTTCAATGAGGAAAACAACCAAACAAAAAAAACATCTTTATTATGGATCATTCACAATCCATAGCCATTTAACCTAACATACAAGTACAATCTTACGTATTATACACTAAAGTTAATACAAAAATAGGGCCAACATAGCCACTTAACCTAGCATGCTGGTATACTGTTTGATATAATTATCTGGCAATTTTATGTATATTGTTATTACACGAGACATCATTAACTGAAAAAGATCATTTGTATACGTAGGAGAAAATAATTGTAGCTTAATGAAGAAATCAGAGAAATTATGAAAATAAAAGAGTTTAATAAAAATACTGATGAATTATGGGAGGAGAACAGCCGGGTGATATTGAGAGTTGGTGAGGAAGTACTGGGCAAAACATCAGGTAGAAGACCCCCTGAAGATAAAGAGACGTGGTGGTGGAATGAAGAGGTTCAGGAGGTGATTAAAAGGAAGAAAGATGCTAAAAAGAAGTGGGACACATCTGGTAGACAAGAGGATAGAGAAAGCTATAGGCAGGCGAAAAAGGAGGCGAAGAAGGGAGTGGCAAGAGCCAAGGCGCAGGCGATGGATGAAGTATATAAAGAGTTGGAGACACCGGCGGGAGAGAGAAAGATCCTTAGAATAGCGAAGGCTAGGGATAAGGCGAGTAAAGATTTTACTCAAATTAAACAGGTAAAGGATGGGCAGGGAGTGGTCTTAAAGGATCAGGATAAAATCATGGATAGATGGAAGAGTTATTTTGAACATCTGTTAAATGAGGAAAACCCAAGGGTTATTTTTGAAGATGGTGTCCCAAATCAAGGGTTAACTTCAGGAGTGAGTAGGGAGGAGGTGAAGGTGGCGTTGAAAGGAATGAAGAAGGGGAAGGCATTGGGACCGGATGGGATACCAGTGGAGGCGTGGAATTGTTTGGGAGATGAGGGCATAGATCTATTGTGGGATCTGATGCAGAAGATACATGAACAAGAGGAAATGCCGGAGGAGTGGGGGGATAGTACACTCGTACCTATCTACAAAGAGAAGGGGGACATCCAGGATTGTGGAAATTATAGGGGAATAAAGCTTATGTCACACACGATGAAGGTTTGGGAAAGGATTATAGAGAAAAGGTTAAGAGAAGAGACAACCGTGGGGGAAGAGCAGTTGGGTTTTATGCCAGGTAGGGGAACAACTGATGCGATTTTTGCACTGAGGCAGTTGATGGAGAAACACCGAGAGCGACAAAAGGGACTGCACATGGTTTTCATCGACCTAGAGAAAGCATATGATAGAGTGCCACGCCAGGAGGTTTGGAGGTGTATGAGAGAGAAAGGTGTGCCGGAGAAGTACGTTAGGTTGGTGCAAAGTATGTATGAAGGAGCAAGGACCCAGGTTAGTAGTGTAGGTGTAACGGAATGGTTCCCCGTGAGGGTTGGTCTACATCAGGGATCTTCTTTGAGCCCGTACCTTTTTGTTTTGATTATGGATGTGTTGGCCCAGGGGATAAAAGATCAATCCCCTTGGTGTATGCTCTTTGCAGACGATATTGTTCTGTGCAGCAACAGGAGAGAAGTAGTAGAAAGAAAATTGGAGGAATGGAGGAGGGCTTTTGAAGACAGAGGGTTGAAAATCAGCAGAAAGAAAACGGAGTACCTGAGGTTCTACGAAAATCAAGACTCAGAAATTAGTTTAGAGGGAGCGAGGTTAAAGAGAGTAAGTAAGTTTACGTACTTGGGATCGACAGTGGCTGAGGACGGTGAGCTGGACACAGAAATAACACACAGAGTGCAATCTGGTTGGAAAAATTGGAAGAAAGTTTCAGGGGTGTTGTGTGACCGAAGAATAGGCGCAAGGGTTAAGGGAAAAGTGTATAAGACTGTGGTAAGACCGGCTATGATGTATGGGGCTGAGTCTTGGGCTATAAAGAAAGATCATGAGAAAAGACTAGATGTAACGGAGATGAGAATGCTGAGATGGATGTGCGGAGTGACAAGGTTGGATAGAGTAAGGAATGAAAGGATAAGGGGCACAACAAAGGTTGGAGAAATCTCGAGGAAGATACAAGAAACGCCGACCCCGCATAGAGGCGGGAACGGGCGAAGAGAAAGAAGACTGATGAATTATGGGAAGCTGAGTTTGGATATGATTTTGTGGAAATTATATTTTAAATTATTAATTATAAAACAAACAAAACATCTTTGTTGCGGATCATTCATAATCCATAACCATTTAATCTAACATACAAGTACAATCTTACGTATTATACACTGAACGTAATACAAAAATAAGGCCAGCATAGCCATTTAACCCAACATCTTTACTACATTACAAAAATAAGGTATTGTAAACCAGCAGTTGTCCGAACCAAGACTACCATATACTGTAGGTGAGAGATGAGAGGTACATAGTATCTGAAGACAGGACATTGTATAATAACAAATTAGAGCTGTTTTGGACCCAAGTAATGATATATATATATTCTTCCGGATTAACATTTGGCTGGTAGGTAGGTTACGCGTAGTAAACATAAAACTGGCACTGCACCATTTTGGTTCCCTACATAGCATACGAAAAATATTATTATAAGCAACAGAGAGTTTATTCATAGCAGTTTTTGTATAGTTCCACCACAGATGGGATATATACAATGCAGTACAGTCAGTTCTAAAAAGATAAGTTTCAGCTGATTCTGAACACATACAAACTTTCCTTACTAGCATGTTACCCTGTACATTAGGGTGGAGCGAAAAATACTTTTTTTCTAGTATGAAGTTCTAATAGTGATTAAAAGTTGCATGTAGTGGACGATATATACCTGCCAAAATATGAGTTCATTTGTTTAATATTTTCAGCTGCCACCAGGGGGCTAAATTTAACACAATTTTGGGTAAAAAGGAAAAAAATGCTTCTATTTTAGGTTTATCAAACTACTATAAAATTTTATCTTAGAATTATCTAATAGTTTGATTAAGATTCTTAAATGATAAGAATTCGTTTTGTAAAAATGCCTTTTCATATGCTTAATATCTTCAGCTGCCACAAGAGGGCTGAAATTAACTTAAAAATGACAATTAAGTATGATTCTGTATTTACTTGAAAAAGGGAAAAATAATAAATTAGGATGTCTCTCCTCCTTTATACTGGCTTGAGACAGTTAAGAAACGTTATTTCGTGCCTTAGCGGAGTTACCACCCTTTCCCCAACCAACCTCCCTCTAGAAAGGGTTCTTGCTGAAGACTATTTAGTAATTTGCTTTTGTGTCAAATTTTGGCTGTTTTTTCCTTGATTCTAATGTAGCACGAATCCAACCGTCTCTGTTTGTAGGTCCGCAGACTGATCCAGCAGCGTCTGTAACGAGCTTGACGCATCTCTCTACGGCTTGTGTATGACATGGAAACTGAAATAATTCTGAATGAAGAGTAGTACCATGTTTGATGCATGATTCAATATCATCAAGAGAAACTCCTTTGGTTATCGGTGGTTCTGCTATCTGAAAATCTTGCCGCATAATGAGATCTGTATAGTCTTTGGCATAAAAATTTATTTCTGGCACCTTAAAATACCTGATAACATCTGTTTCTTGAATGCATGCCCTTGCTTTTATGATACGCCTAAATCCAAACTGACGCACATGCTCCCTTTCATCAGCTATCATTGCAATGAGAATGTTTTCTTGATTTGCGTAATATGCATTTCGCTGAATGACTGAGTCATGTACTCTCCTAAGCTCTTCACGGAGATACCGGCTTCTTGCAATCATATGCCACATATGTTTAGCACCATATTGGCATAATGGTTTACGCTTTATCTGAACCACATTGGTGCGTATACCCTAATTATTGTGCCTCCAATACTACCAGTGTTAACCACTGTCGAATCACAGCCAACTGTAACGATGTTCCCTATATCAACATTCCTTTCTTTCAAGCAATTCACTAGCGCTGTGCAAATGTATTTAGCTTTGCCACTGGAAGGTGTCACATGTGCAAAGTACAGAGAGTGTGGTTCAGATATTATGCTGATATGCTCTTCGCGTTTGGTTCTTTGGTGGTTAGAGCCATCACTCTCCTGGACATGAATCATTGTTTTATCCTTTCTACCATCAAAGTATAATCCCCGCATGGTTTTTGGCTCTCCTATCTGTTGTAGTTCCTTTCTCTGTTTTTGTCTTTCACGTCTTAGCTTACTTCTGTCTATAATACTCCCTTTGTCTTCGGGAGTAACAATTTTAAGATCTGCCAATACTGCAGAAGCAATAGCAGCCCCAGCTCTGTCCGACATTTTAAATCTATCACAAGTAATTGCTAATGAAGGCAGTGGCTCACGCATCTGTTGTTCTGATATTACATATTGAGTCGAGGTTGTATCTTCCTCATTATCTTCAGATATCTCTTCTAGTTGTTGAAGTTCACTTGTCTCTGTTTCGATTTGTAAGTTGGACGTATTGGTTATAGCAGCACTAGTAGTTTGTGAGGATTCCAGACGTGCTTTTTCCATTTCCTTTCGATGTTCTCTTGCTTGTAATCGTCTTGTGTGTGCTATGTCAATGCTTCCTATCACCATTATTCTGCGTGTTCGTTGGTCATTTAAAAAATCCTGCTCTTTTGGAGTGACTTTCTTACTCTTTTCACATGAGCATCTCCTAAACTCCTTACATTTGCAGGTGCAGATGTCAACCAAAGTGCATTTTGAAGAGTTTTCAAATTCTTCAAGCTGATTTTTGTACTTAGGCTGATCCTTGCGTGACTTGTATGGCTTTAATAAGGACCTGTATTTATCATGGTACACTCGCATCATCTGTAAAACGCGTGTATGTGAAACTATTGGCAAAGAGGCCTTCTTCCAAATATTTTCTACCTTTTTGGAAACTGCCTCTGCTATTTCAGAAAATGAAGGCTCCTTGTTATTCATCTGCTCCTTCACTAAATGTTTTGTGAACAGGTAATCTTTCATAATGCAGTTATAAGTTGGTAGTTGCATATCACTCATCTCACAAGGTACTTCAAATATGGCACACTTCATATGTTCTCTAGTGAAATGTTTATATTTAGTATTTGATGCCATAATATTTTTAAGAAAAATTCACAATCACAAAATATCCTGTAACATCAAAACATTATATAATTAATATATATAATATATTTATAAGTATATATAATATATTATATAAATATATAATATATTATATAAATAAACTAAAATTATATAATACATTATAAAAGCATTTTATAATAAAATCAATATTATCTCTATATAAATCACTTTAAAATAAAGTTTTATAATATTCCGATCATATTAAAAAACTCTCCGATCAACTGAGCGACTAGGCCTACTACCTAAGAAGACAAGTGTTAACACACTGTTCTAATGACTCACAGAAAGAAATTCCTTCACACCAAAACCCTCCCCCACAACCCTCCCCAAACCCTCCCCCACAACATTCAGTGTAGTCTCAACATGACTCAGTTACTCTAAATTGTGTTAACTTCAGCTCTCTTGTGGCAGCTGAAGATATTAAGCATATGAAAAGGCATTTTTACAAAACGGATTCCTATCATTTAAGAATCTTAATCAAACTATTAGATAATTCTAGGATAACATTTTATAATAGTTTGACAAACCTAAAATAGAAGCATTTTTACCTTTTTACACAAAATTGTGTTAAAGTTAGCCCCCTGGTGGCAGCTGAAAATTTTAAACAAATGAACTCATATTTTGGCAGGCATATTTCGTCCACTAAATGCAACTTTTAATCACTATTAGAACTTCATACTAGAAAAAAAGTATTTTTCGCTCCACCCTACTGTACATACAGCTTTTTACGTTGCCTCTCAATATCAAGTTCATCTCGCAGCTCGTAAGTAATTACATGACCTAAGATGAGATGAGATCTAGAGAAGGAGAGGTGGTGTTCAACAGATTGAAAATTTGAGAAAAGGCCACGAATGTTGCAGAAATTTATGGAAAGTGAATCAAGCAGAGGCCCAGAACATCTCGAATGGGCGGTAGCAGATCCAGTCCCGCTGCCCGGGTCTGCATTCCCGGTATTGGCAGCGGGGTAGCCAGAAATGGGAACATTTATGGTCTCCTCCCCAGGGGACTTTGAAGCTCTTGAAGTTGATGCCATTTTTTTTTTAAATTTTGAAAAGGTTATGTAGTGTGTAAGATGCGTATATATGTAGTGAAGAATAGGTAGAGAAGTGTGTGTTTGAGAGCATGCTGGACTGCTCACAGCGTAGATGAAACATGGAAAAAGATCAGCTAAGGAGGACAGTGACAGGAGAAACGGGAGTTCCAGCACTCCCTATCTTCTGTCTAACGTCCCCCCCCGGGGTACCTCCCTGGTCGATTGGTGTTTACAATCTCCTCCTATAGAAAATTCTTATAAACTGTAAAAAGATCTTGATAGATTAGTTGCTTGGGCTAGTATGATAAATGGCAGATGGAATTCAGTGTTCAAAAATGCAAAGCCATCAGTTTTGGTAGAAATAATGAAAACTTCAGTTATGAGATGCAAGGGAACTGGTTAGAGGATGTTAGACAGGAAAAAGATTTTGGTGTTATAGTTGGTAGTGATCTAAAATTTTCTAAGCAGTGCTTAGAGGCTAGAAATAAAGGAAACAAAATATAAGGTATTATTAAGAGGAATGTTAGTTACAAGATAAGGAAGTCATCTATAAATAATATAATTCTTTTGTTAGCCCTCACTTAGAATACTGCATGCAAACTTGGTCCCTTCACCTTAGACATGATATTGATATGCTTTGCTTTAAGGTATGCAATGTAGGGCAACGAAGCTTATCCCTAACCTAAGTACAGGCGTGTTACCAATTGAATGTGGTTTTCGTTGAAGTGTCTTTAAAAAAAATAGTGTTTGGTGCATTCTTAACTAAATTACTTCGTGTTACTAATCATTCATTAATGAATATATTTCATTTATTGACTTTATTCATCCCTATATTATTTGATTAAACCAAGGCTAGTGCACGTGGCTTGCCTTGTTTGTTTCCCGAATCTATTACTAAACGAGGTTTCATAAGGTTGAAATTCCCTTGTTTGCCTTGTTTGTTTTTCAAATCTATCAGAAAACGAGGTTTCATAAGGTTCATTTTCTCTTCCTTCGGGGGATCAAGTAAAGTGTGGTCACCCACCGTGGGAAAAAGGAAAAAGGAAAAACGGAAAGAAAAAGTCGGTCGAATAGCGGACAGATAGGTTTTATTAATACTTTTTCTTTTACAGATCTTTCGTCGGTAGCTTAATTAAGTATATATTAATTTAGTATAAATTTGTATTACAAGAACCTGTTTCTGCGTTTCAAAAACATTTTTGCGGGTTTGCGCAGGTGACGGCATAATAAGCACGCGGTAGACCTATGTTGTAATTTATGAATTTCCAAACGTTCGTTTTTTTTGTTTTTAGTTTTTTTAATTAATTAAGAGCATGGCACCCCCGTCAAGTACTTGCAGTTGCTGTGAAGGAAAATTTGCAGCTTACGCGTTTACAATGGCTAATAATAATGAACAATTAGTTTGCAGGTGGTGCTCAAGCATGGAAGTGCTGAGGAACGAGTTAGAACGTGATAGGGAGGCCAGAGTGAGGCTTGAAGAAAGCGTGATGCTCCTGACGGCAAAATTAGAATCCCTTGAGACTCCAGTTACGACACCTCCTGCCTCAATTTCTACTAATAATATAAATAGTACTAATAGCCCTCTCTCTTCCCCTAGTTCCCATGGAGCACAATTGAGAAAACTTAAGACTTGTCTACCAGTAATAACAAACAATAAGTTTTCTGTTTTACGTTTCGAAGATGCTGATGAACCGGAAATACGACTCGTTGGCAATTCCATTGTTCGAGGGCAGCTCGAGGAATTCTGTGGGAGAAACCCTCGTTGTAGGCGCCGTTACTGCTACCCTGGTGCAAGGGTGAAGGATATAACTAATAGTGTTGACCATTTTACAGACGGAACCTCTGAGGACACAACGTATGTTATTCATGTCGGTACTAATAACGTTTTAAATTCTAGATCGGAAGAGCTGATGACTAGGTACAGGGACTAACTAGAGCGACTAAAGGAAAAAACTAATAAGATTGTTTTAACAGGTATACTTCCTCGAATTATCCAACGTAACGATTTCTACAGCAAGGCGACCTATATCAATAATAATCTAAAGTCTCTGCCAACAGGAAGGAGTGCATTTTGCGAATTTTTGGAACAGTTCCTACGGCAGGAGGGACTTGTTCCTCGGAGATGGACTTCATATTGATGACGTTGGAGCTGCGCGTTTAGGAAGACTATTTCATAATACTGTCTCTTCTGTTCAGGCTGCCGCAACTCGAACCGTCCCAGCGTAATTTCCACAAATTTCCCCTGCGCTCGCGAAGGTGTCGCAATTACAAACAATTTGAAGGTTCTATCCTTAAATGCTCGTAGCTTACGAAATAAAATAAACGAATTTTTTTCTTTAGTTGCTCGTAAAGACTATGATTTAATTGCGATAAATGAATCGTGGCTCAGCACTGAAACACGTGACTTTGTAGGGGAGTATCAAATTAGAGGTTATAGAATTTTTTTAAAAAACAGAATAGGTAGGCGAAGAGGCGGTGTTATGTTGTATATAAAAAATAATATTGCGAACGTTATAGAAGTAAAGCACACAATTCCGGAACCGATAGATTCGACTATAGTAGAACTTAAATTGAACGATTTCAAACTTGTTGTTGCGGTTATATATAGGCCCCCTAATCAAACAGCTGATACGGACGAAGCGTTATATCGTCAACTAAAGCGAATAATAGGTAGTGAGCAGGCTTTAGTTATGGGTGACTTTAATTGCGCCAACGTGAATTATGATACAATGCAGGGAGACGCGGAAGGTAATCGTTTAGTTAATTTTCTTGAGGATAGCTTTCTTATTCAAAAGGTTGGGGAACCTACGAAGTTGGACAGTATTTTAGATTTAGTAATAACTACGGATGATAGGCAAATCACGGATCTTCAAGTAGAACCGTTAAGCAATAGCGATCACAATATGGTAGAGTTTGTCCTCTCAGTAAGTCACTCGAAACCAGCTAACTCGACTAAAATTCCTAACTTCCAGCACACAGACTTTTGTAAATTTCGAAATGAATTGTCACACGTCAATTGGGAAAACGTAATGGGGATCTCCAACGCAAAAGTAACGTGGGAATCGTTTGAAACAGTATTTAGGACTATAAATGAGGAATGTGTACCATACAAAATTAAGCGTGCGAAAGTAAACAACAAGCCCTTGTGGTTTACTTCTAGAGTAGGAGACATTATAAAGAGTAGAGATAGGGCTTATAGGCTACATAAGTGCGATAAAGAGAATTTGTGATTACGAAACAACTACATATCTGTAAGACGTGAAGCGAAAAGTGTAATAAAAAAGTCCAAGCGCGAATTTGAAATCTCCATAGCTCGTGACGGTGAAAAAACAACCCAAGAGATTCTTTCAATACGTCAATAATAGAAATCCAGTAAAAAGTGTCTTGGGGCCGTTGGAAAATGTTAACGGAGAGCTAGTTTCTGAAAACAAGGAAATGGCTACCTTGCTAAACGAATTTTTTACGTTAGTTTTTACTATAGATGATGTAACGAATTTCCCTACGGTCATAGACATAATACCTTTTCGTAATGGTAATACTTTGGATAATATTGTGGTTAGTGAAAGGGAGGTAATGCGCTATATTGATAAAATGAAAATGCGTAAATCACCGGGGCCGGATTCCATATATCTCATACAACTAAAAGAATTAAAAGATAGCATTGTTGTGCCCCTAACAAAGATTTTTAATGCGTCTATTTCTGAGGGGTGCGTACCAGATAATTTCAAGTTAGCAAACGTAACACCTATCTTTAAGAAAGGCGATAAAGGTGCGGATGGAAATTATAGGCCAATCAGTTTAACGTCTGTTGTAGGTAAGCTACTGGAATCAATAATTAGGGATCGTATAGTCGAACACTTAGAATTGCATAACTTAGTTAGAAATACGCAGCACGGTTTTAGGCGAAAAAAATCTTGCTTAACTAATCTTTTAGAATTTTTTCAAAGCGTGGTTGAAGTTTACGATAGTCATCGGGCGGTTGATGTAGTGTATTTAGATTTTCAAAAAGCGTTTGACACCGTACCGCACAAAAGACTCATTGAAAAAAACTAAGGCTCATGGAATCAGGGGTGTAGTTATAAATTGGATAGAAGAGTGGTTGCGAGGTAGGAAACAGAGGGTGGTCGTTGATGGAGCGGAGTCGTGTTGGGCTAATGTAGTGAGCGGCGTTCCTCAGGGTTCTGTATTGGGCCCCTTGCTTTTTCTTATATATATTAACGATTTAGATGTCGGCCTAGTCAGTACAGTTTCAAAGTTTGCGGATGACACGAAGCTGGGTGGTAGGGCGATTAATGACGAAGATAGAGGTAAAATCCAGAAAGATCTGAATAAAATCGTTGATTGGTCAGTCACATGGCAAATGAAATTTAACGTCGATAAGTGCAAAATTTTACATATAGGTTCGCGTAACGGTAATTTTGCGTATAGTATGTCAGGGAAAGAGTTAGCAAGCGCAGAGCAGGAAAAAGATTTAGGAGTTATAGTCACTGGTGATTTAAAAGTAGCGAATATCGCGCGATATTATTGTTCCTCTTTATAAATCATTAGTTAGACCCCATTTGAAGTACGACATCCAATTTTGGAATCTGCATATGCGAAATGATATAGACAAACTTGAACGAGTTCAAAGACGAGCAACTAAGATGATTCCGTCGCGTAGGTCGAAGTCGTACGAGGATAGGCTTAAGGAGTTAAAATTGACTACACTCGAGACTAGGAGGCTAAGGGGTGATCTAATCCAGGTTTTCAAAATTATGAATGGGTTCGATAACGTAGATAGAGATAGCTTTTTCGAAATATCTCAATAAAATAGGACTAGAAATAATGGGTGTAAATTGACAAGTAGAAGGTTCGAGACAGTAGTTGCCAAAAACTTTTTTACGCATAGAATATAAATAGGTGGAATAGTTTGCCGGTAGAAGTAATTAGTAGCACGTCTATAAACATGTTTAAAAATCGATTAGACGCATCTGTTGATAGATTGGGTATAGTTTAAGGTAGTAAAATTAAGGCTTTGTGGGTCGGAACCCACGTAAAATTGTAGGTCCCCTCCGCCACCACGGAGGACATGCACAATACACAATTACGAACACAGTTAGGTAGACCAGCCATGAGTGGATCCTAGGGTCTTTGTTGGTCTGAAACATTATAACATTATAATATTATAACCTGAATGACATCCCAGCTAGCCATTTTACGTAGATAGACGTTGTCAGAAGGTTGCATTTTAGCACTGTTTCATAGATACAACATAAATTTGTGTGGTCTCAGTTACGTCTTCAGTACGTTGTGATATTACGTAGACTTTATGTAGATAAAACGTTGTCTCAACGTCTCAAGGATAGAATTTGGTTCAACAAAGGTCCCCCTATTTGAAATAGTAGCATGCCGTATGTAACTCCGTACAGTTTTGTAACAAAGAATAATGTAATACGAAACTATATGCTATGGATGTAAAACCTTACATGCAGACAACGTCTATGCTACATACAAAAATTACGTCAGAAGTTTAGTTGTACTTCGCGCGTATATAACGTCATTATGCAACGTTTATATCAACGTTGCAATATAACGTTTAAGTTTTACGTTGTAACTACGTCAGTACAACGTCAATTTCTGACATGACCAAGATTCAACCAGAATACAATGTTGTCGTAAGAAGGAGGTAGGAAATTATAGGCCTGCTAGTTTGACATCATTCGTAGGAAAGATGCTAGAAAGATTTATAAAGAATTATATTCAAGATCATTTGGAGAACTTTAATCTTATTTCAAGTTCACAATATGGATTTAGATCAGGAAGGTCTTGTTTGTCTAATCTCTTAGACGTTTTAGAATTTGTAACTGATCAGGTAGATAATGGAAATGATGTAGATGTTATTTATTTGGATTTTAGTAAGAGCTCATGGTATATTTGGGTCAGTTTTAAATTGGGTAGAAAAATGGTTAGAAGACAGAGAACAGAGAGTAATTCTAAACGGTCATGAATCTACAGTAGGTGGCAGAAAGTGAAAAGTGGGGTACCACAGGGATCAGTTTTGGGTCCATTACTCTTTATTTTATATCCAAATGATTTAGAGAAAGGAGTAGGTTGTAAAATTTCTAAATTTGCAGACGATACATGTTATTTTTTTTATTTTATTGGGTTCAGAATCCCAGCTGAGCCGTGAACGGCCAAGCTCTGAAGGGCCAGTTTAACCTACAACCCAAGTTAAGCTAGACTAAAAACGTACGGACTTGGAGGTCCTATTAGGTCCTACCTCAGGGTTGCTGACTCGATGTGGGCCTACCTTAGGCCTCAGTTGCATAAAATTAAGATAAAAAACAAAAGGGGCACTATTTATAGTCTTCTTTCTAAACCTTGCAACAACACAACCTGCACTATTGCACGATGCAACAATCTTGTATCTAACCAACCAAACTGAATTGCAAGAGAGCTCTCTATAAGACCACACTCTGTAAGTGCCGCATTCAACAAACGAGTAGGAAGGACGAGCAGCGCCCCAAAAAAATGATGCCACAAGAGTGCCCAAACAATGATGCCACAAGAGCCCAAAAATGCTAGCTCTAAATTAAGTGAATTTTTCACTAACCTTACAATTATGAGATGGATATATATATACACCTTAACTTAATATATACAAGCAATGCTGCATCAGTAAGCTTAGTCATCATATCGCCTTGGGACAACAATGGCTCTTCTTCTTCTAGATTTTCTAACAATACAAAAGTAGTTGCTCCAGTTACAAATATAGTAAATTCTTATAAACTGCAAAAGGATCTTGATAGATTAGTTGCTTGGGTTAGTAAATGGCAGATGGAATTCAATGTTTAAAAATGCAGTCATGCATTTTGATAGAAATAATGAAAACTTTAGTTATGAGATGCAAGAGAACTGGTTGGAGGATGCTAGAAAGGAAAAGGAACTTCGCATTGTAGTTTGTAGTGATCTAAAATTTTCTAAGCAGTGTTTAGAGGCTAGAAATAAAGCAAATAAAATGTTAGGTATTATTAAGAGGAATGTTAGATACAAGAGCAAGAAAGTCATCTGTAAATTATATAATTCTTATGTTAGGCCTCGCTTAAGCCAGTTTCTACATGCACGTAACGTATTACTGGCGCCAATTGGTTATGGAAAGCTTGCACCATTTCTCATTGGCGCCACTAGGTGTTTCGACATTGTTACTCGTTTCTTTTGCCAGTAACATTTCAAGATGGCGAACATTGAAGCAATTCGTGCGTCAATCAATGTCGTTGTGTAAATTGTGGCAAACGAATTATTAGAAATACTAGAAAAAAAGAAGCGGAAAAAACCTCGTTGGTGGGTGCATCCGTGGATATCAAGGAGGCCTAAACTTGGTGCATCAGTATGTTTGTTCCGAGAACTTGCCGATGAAGATCGAGAAGGTTTTTTAAATCATTTAAAAATGTCAGTAGAAAAGTTCACTTATCTTTTGAAATGCGAGTAGTATGACTGCAAAATTGGAGAGTGCAATGCAATGCTGCAAATGTGGTCAATGTTGCAAAGGAGAAGGGGATGTTGTAAGAGGTTATGCAACAAAAGGGGGAGGGTGTATCCCCCAAGCTGCAATGCAGGGGGAATAGGTTATGCAACAAGTCAATGCTGCAAAGGGAGGTTATGCACAGAGCTGGGCAATAAATACATTGAATGTATTTAAATACTAAATACATTTTACGACTGTATTTAGATACTAAATACAAAATACATCAATTGTATTTAAATACATTTGTAAATACATTTTAAATACATACAAATTTTAACATATGCATTCACTAATTCATGAGTAACAACAATATAAAATGCTTGATAAAGGATAAAGAAATAGTACAATCTAATTTCCGATTAAATATTTCCCTTTTTAGAACAAAACAAAAACAAAAGAACTTAGAACTTACGATGTTCAACCAGTGACATATTATACTCAACTTTTGCACAGTTTGAATCATGCCAGGGTGGACACGCTGTGAAAAAAATGAACATGAATTACCTAATGAATAATTATCGATAATTATAATTAATGAATCAATAATCATTGATATCAATTTTTGATAAATTTCTACTTTAGGGGACACTGTGAATTTCGAAATAAATACACCACTCGATAGATCAGACGATTTTAAAAGCTTTTTCATCAATGAATTTTCCATCGCAAATTGGATTGATTGCAACGAGTTAGTTACACAGGCCCACTTAAGGCAGAGCCGTTTTGTACGATTATTCGGTCAATTTCAAGATATTTTTTGATGTCTAAAAAAACACTTACCTTCAGATGAGTGTACAGATTCGTTGTAGCATTGCTTGCAGCAGAGACTTCGTGTTTACACAGCAAGCAGGTGCACTTTACCTTATTACGTCTTTAGATTTAATTTTAAAGTATTTTCCATCAAACAGAGGGTGCACTAAATTGTTATCTGCAGATATATCACTGTTTGATTCACCGGATTTGCTTGTTGAAGCCATGACACGCACACGATTAAGAAATCAACCGCTTTCGACTAAGAGTGGCACACAACTGATTGAACTGACACGTTGAAACATGAACCATGCTGTACTACACTGTCGACGCGTCGTACTGTGCTAGTACAGAAAGTGTATTAAACCGGTAAAAGTATTTACATTTTTATATTTTGAGTATTTAAATACATTGTATTTAAATACTCATTAAAGTATTTAAATACTATATTTAAATACATGAAAAACAATGTATTTATAAATACAGTTCTAAATACACAAATGTATTTAAATACGTATTTAAATACAAATGTATTTAAATACTGCCCAGCTCTGGTTATGCAACAAGGGGGAGTGGTTATCCCCCAAGCTGCAACGAAGGGGGAGGGAGCTTTGGGGGGAGGAGGGAGGATGACGTCCCCCCAAAGGGGTAACCTTAACCTAAGAGAGGGAGCGAAAGGAAAAGGAGGGTTTTGGGGGGGAGAAGGTAGGCTGTCCTCACCCACAAAGAGAAACCTAATACCCTAATCTAAGAAGAAGAGAGGAGAGAGTTCTTTATTCCACCAAAGTCCATCGTATAATGAGAGCTTAGGGGCCCAGCAGCTGTTATATAGAGGGTCTGGAGTTACCAGATACCATTTATTTATATATGGAGGGGTCACCAGAGAGCACTATATATTTATTTATTTATTTATATAAGGAGGGTTACCAGATACCACCATTTTAATTATTTATTTATAGATGAGTTTCCAGAGAGCACTATTTATTTTACTTTTCATTTAGATGAGTTGCCAGATACCATATATCATTTAATTATGTTCAGTTGCACCTTATAAGGGTGAGTTGCCAGACAGCAACATTTATATATACAGGGTTACCACACAGCACCATTTAATTTAATTACTTATTTATTAAAGTCGAGACAGACATTCTCCTTAATTTGCTCGAATGAATTAAAACACAATTAAACGAATTCTAATATTAACAATAAAAGAAATACAATTAATCCGAAATGAATGAAGAAAACAAATGACAGATAATACAAGCAAAAAATATCAATACACACTTTATATATATATATATATATATATATATATATATATATATATATATAATAAAAACACTAAACATTTTAACTAACTTCTCCGAAAGTGTCTATTTACTTTTGGCAATCCTCTGTACATATATATAAAATGTCTTCATTAAAACAACAACTCTTTTTATTCCAAGAAATACAAAAGTGCGTAACGAGTCCAAATGACCACCCACGCATTCTCACAACGCTGAGCGAGAAATCACACACACACACACACACACACACACATTAAGCGAAGCTTCATACTACCCCACAAGAGACAGGAAAAACGTTCTCCTTAATTGCTCGAATTATTTCATTACATTTAGACGCGAAACGAATCAAAAGTTAACAATACAAGAAATACACTTGACAATTAATCCATTGCTTAGTAAAAGAAATAAATAAAACCCTATTATTCCAATACCAGACGAAAAAAACAAATGATATAGAAAATAAATATACAAAAATAACCAAGAAAGTCAAAGAATCTAACGGTATAACACACGAAACACAGGTGAAGCGTCGACCAAACAGGTAAAAAGGTTAACAGCAAAGGTCTTCTCACCTACATCTAGTCTCAAAACCGGTTTCGGTCTCCGTTCACAGTATATATTATTATTGCCATTCATATTATTATAATGAAGTTAAAAACTGAACTTAAATATATATACATAAGCATCACGTGATTGTTTTCCATGAACAAATTATTTATAGGCTAAAATAGCCTTTGATTAAGTAATGAATTTCCTTAACATATTCCCATATGCAACACTATATATATATATATATATATATATATATATTATTATTTTTTTTTATAAGACAGTAAAGCGCGTGGTATGTGTTAAGTATCCAGTAGGTAGTGTATAACTCCGCTAAAAAAAAATTAAAAAAATTAAAAAATTAAAAATTAACAAAAAATAGCAAAATATACAAATTAAAAAAAAAAAGGACTATTTTGTTCTGTTATTATAGCGTAAGCAAATATAGCTGCATATAAGCTAGCCTAGCCTAAACGCATAAAGAAAGAATATATAGTGGTGCAAATAGCTGACTCGGTTTTCCTTCTCCTCGAATTGTTCATTTTGACTAAGGTCAAGCTTGTCACTCCGCCTTAGACCCACAGTTTAACGTTGAATCCGAACTACGCTCCAGCACAGGCTTGCAGAAATTACAATGTTATTGCTCGGACTCGATCTCTCAACCTCCGATCTATCATTTATCTACCAGCACAACCAGACATTCATTTTCACGAACTAAACACATTTTAATCACACTCCTACGCGTGAATTGGCAAGTAGAAAGTCAAGTCGAATAGATGTATCGAAAATGGGAAAGCTGAGAATAGTATGACCGCAAATAATAATGCAAAATATTGTCGTGGTAGAGATTGCAAGTGGCAAATGTTGATCAATGTTGCAAAGGGGTGAGGGATATTGCATGAAGGGGTGGGTTCCAAAATGGGAAAACCGAGAATAGGATGGTCGCAAATATTAATGCAAAATATTGTCGTGACAGATCGTGCAAGTGAGCTCATACACCTTGAGATGTGAGCATTGAATCTACGGAGAGAAGATAAAGACACCATTAGTCGACCAATGAGGACGTCTAAAGTGTGGACCGTTAATATAGGTTACGATTGGTACACAAATTTAACATAGCCCCGCCCAGTTACATTGACAACCAATCATCAAACTTACGAACCGCCTATTAGTCTTTTGTGGGTGGTGCTTGGGGATCATGCATATAAAAGGAAATATTTTCAGCTGGGAGTCACATCAGTTATTTTCACCAGTGAATAAACACTCTCCGTCATGAATCAAGAACTTTACAGTTTACCGGATTTATATCAAGACGGAGACACTATCGCGTTGCCTACAATTAGTCTTTTTAACGCAGCCGACCGGGATGGAGGGTTATAGTAATTCATCTCATCACCTTTAAAATGCTTCATTTAAATAGTAGGTATCCGCAATTATAGATTAGTTTGCAATTACTATTATGCTAGAATCCTGTTTTGACTCGTTGAATTTTTTTTATAGCAATCCTTTGCAAGTTTTAAATAATTTTATAAATTCCATAATAAATGTTATTCGGCATTTTCTCTTAAAGGAACTTCTCTGAGCGGTTCGAAGATATCTTCGCATTGTAATACTCTACATATGTTTTAAACAATTGGGTTTTTATTAAAAAAGATTCAGTATTAACTAATTAATATCCTTTCTCTTTAAAGATCCGATGAGGATTTGATTCGTGTTATACAATCTTTTCGTTTTGAAGAAACGCATGTCGTGGACCTGAATACGGAAGTAGAAGTTTTACCGAGCAGTGAACCCAGCGATTGTCACATTATTAACGAAATAATGTAAATTTTTTCTTGTTTCGATCTTTTTTTATCGGGTAAGATGACAACGTATGTTCATTAATTTATTAAGTGAAAGAAATCATGTGTTTAGTACAATAACCATCTTTAATAAGCTACAGAATACACAAGCTAACATTATTGGATGCAAATATATTGTTATATGTTATATGATGTTATAATGTTTCAGACCAACAAAGACCCTTGGATCCTGTATTAATGTCTAATTAAAAATTAGGTAGGTAGGCGTGATTAAATTTTTACGAAATTTTGAGATTTGTCATATTTCTCCGTGAATTTGGCCAGAGCAAATTTGTAGTTATTCTTTCGAAGTGAACTGTCGAGAAAATTCGGTAAATTAAATATGAAATGATAATCAGTAGCAGTATAAACGTTTCGAATAACTTTTTTTTTTCAAAATTTCAAAAGGCTCGATTTGGAGGCAGCTAAGTTGGATCCAAATTCCATTCATTGAGTTTAGTTGACTCGATAGGTGATTGATCACCAATGAGAGAGAGAAGAGATGAGTAGAGAAGAGAAGAGAAACCGAAATGCGCAGGGACTTGGCGCAGGACAGTTTTGGAAGAGAAGAGAGGAGAAGAGACAAAAGAAACCAAATGTGCAGGGACTTGGCACAGGACAGTTTCGATGGTCTACTGGTATTTTTCCGGCAGTAGCTGGTCACTCTGCTCGATGCTTCGCTAAATATGTGTTTTAGCACTCGGTAGGCAAGCCACGAGAGCTTGAACGAGTGTCTAGGCTTTACTGTTCATACAGACATACAGTAGGTTTGTTGCGAAACTGCCTACGGCGAAGTGATCGTTTGATTATTGCCATAAGAGAGTCTTTCAGCTGGACGTAGGAAGAGCAGCGTTCACCGACAAAAGTTGAGATGAGACAGGCCAGCTGATTCATCGACTTCTAGAATTGCAAATTCCGTCCAATTCCGGTGCGTGGTTCCCCTTTCAGTATATCTCCCCCCCCCTGATCCTTTTATGATAGAATTGGACGTCTCTCTTGTTTTTTTTGCCATTTGGAGAGAGAGCGGAACCAACCTAAAGCGTGCTGACCTGTTGCATGGTGATGCAATCCCTTGCATTCTAGCGAAGTGAGCAGGAGCTACGATTGAAAATTGAAGAAGTCCGTTGTCAGCGTGCGGATTGTGATCTAAATAACGTCCAGCTATTAATGTGCTGATTATTATGTAATGAAATTATAAGTGAAAGGGTGCGATTATTGTCCATATTTGATGTGTTTTTCGTGAAATAGTATGTGCGCTCTGGTCAATATTTTATATAAACGTTTTCTTATTTTTTCTAGGTTGCCCTGATAGTAACTGTATAACTATGTAACTGTATAAATAATTGTTTCAAATGTAAAGCGATCTTTGATGAGGAATCGCTGGAATAGATTGTGAACTTGAAATTTGTGTAACCAATGTTAAGAAAATTGTCCGTTATATATTTTTTTTTTGGCACGTCATAGATTCATTACAGGTTGTAAATTTGATTATATTAGTGTGAAATGTTATTTTATGCAAATGTTGTAAGAATTATAAAGTTAATTTTCGATTTTTATAAAATGATACAAAATATCTGATGTGTGGAATTTGTCGTTCTAATGATTTCTTCTCTATCTCTAATTTGAATTTTGTTGATGAAAAAAAAATTGCAAAATAAATAACTTTGTTGAATAAATAAATGAATTTGTTATATTAATAAGTTTTCCTAGTGGAAAACTTATTTTCAAGGGGGTGATGCAAGTGTAGTAATGTCTAATTAAAAATTAGAATGTTTTGGTTATAAGAAATTAATAAAGAAGAAAATAATATGTAATAAACGTAAAATTACGATAAATAATGATTTGTTTATAAAAAAATATAAAATACGAGTTGGCAACGCCTGAACACAGGCCAAAGGCTGGGTAGAAATACCCTTCAGTCATCGGCCCGCCTTGCGTTTACGAAGGTGTCTTTTCGTGTTAGAATGTAATTGTGAATTTAAACTATTTTTTTTATCTCTCCGACTTAAGTATTATAATTAAATCCCCCTCGCAGTACCCCGTTTAACTAAGTCATTTCGGCATAAATAATAGTCAGTAAAAATGTTAAATAAGTGTATGATTAATCCCGGTCTCCTTTGCATAACGGTTTTCCACCTCGACCAAGCTACCTTATTTATACAGTATGCGAAAAGCGAGTGAAAAGCGTGTAAAGAGAATGATTAATGGGAGAAGAGAAATTGAATAACGAGTAGAAAGTAAAGTAAATAATGAATTATAATAATGAAGAAAATTAATCACGACAATCTACTCATGGCTGGTCTACCTAACTATGTTCGTAATTGTATATTGTGCATGTCCTCCGTGGTGGCGTAGAGGACCTACAATTTTACATGGGTTCCGAACCACAAGGCCATAATTTTACTACCTTAAACTATACCCAATCTATCAACAGATGCGTCTAATCGATTTTTAAACATGTTTATAGCCATGCTACTAATTACTTCTACCGGCAAACTATTCCAGCTATTTACTATTCTATGCGTAAAAATAATTTTCGCTACTGCTGTCTCGAACCTTCTACTTGTCAACTTACACCCGTTATTTCTAGTCCTACTATATTGAGATAGTTCGAAAAAGCTATCTCTATGTACGTTGTCGAACCCACTCATAATTTTGAAAACCTGGATTAGCCCCTTGGCCTCCTACTAGTCAATTTTAACTCCTTAAACCTATCCTCGTACGACTTCGACCTAAGCGACGGAATCATCTTAGTTGCTCGTCTTTGAACTCTTTCGAGTTTGTCTATATCATTTCGCATATGCAGATTCCAAAATTGGATCGCGTACTCCAAATGGGGTCTAACTAATGATTTATAAAGCGGAACAATAATATCTCGCGATTTGTACTCAAAATTCCGAGCTATAAAACCTAACACTTTATTTGCTTATTGACCGCTGCTGTACTTTGTTTCGCTACTTTTAAATCACCAGTGACTATAACTTCTAAGTCTTTTTCCTGCTCTACGCTTTTTCCTTGACTTACTATACGCAAAATTACCGTTACGCGAACCTATATGTAAAATTTTGCACTTACCGACGTTAAATCTCATTTGCCATGTGACTGACCAATCAACGATTTTATTCAGATCTTCCTGGATTTTACCTCTATCTTCGTCATTAATCGCCCTATCACCCAACTTCGTGTCATACGGAAAATTTGAAACTGTAGTGACTAGGCCGACATCTAAATCGTTAATATATATATATATAAGAAAAAGCAAGGGGTCCAATACAGAACCATGAGGAACGCCGTTCGCTACATTAGCCCAACATGACTCCGCTCCATCAACGACCACCCTCTGTTTCCTACCTCGCAACCACTCTTCTATCCAATTTATTACTACACCCCTGATTCCATGAGCCTTAGTTTTTTCAATGAGTCTTTTGTGTGGTACGGTGTCAAACGCCTTTTGAAAAACTAAATACACTACATCAACCGCCGGATGACTATCGAAAAACTTCAACCACACTTTGAAAAAAAAATTCTAAAAGGATAGTTAAGCAAGATTTGTTTCGCCTAAAACCGTGCTGCGTATTTCTAACCAAGTTATGCAATTCTAAGTGTTCGACTATAAAATCCCTAATTATTGATTCCAGTAGCTTACCTACAACAGACGTTAAACTGATTGGCCTATAATTTCCTGCCGCACCTTTATCGCCTTTCTTAAAGATAGGTGTTACGTTTGCTAACTTGAAATTATCTGGTACGCACCCCTCAGAAATAGACGCATTAAAAATCTTTGTTAGGGGCACAACAATGCTATCTTTTAATTCTTTTAGTTGTATGGGATATATGGAATCCGGCCCCGGTGATTTACGCATTTTCATTTTATCAATATAGCGCATTACCTCCCCTTCACTAACCACAATATTATTCAAAGTATTACCATTATCAAAAGGTATTATGTCTATGACCGTAGGGATATTCGTTACATCTTGTAGAGTAAAAACTGACGTAAAAAATTCGTTTAGCAATGTAGCCATTTCCTTGTTTTCAGAAACTAGATCTCCGTTAACATTTTTCAACAGCCCCAAGAAACTTTTTACTGGATTTCTATTGTTGACGTATTGAAAGAATCGTTTGTGGTTTTCTTTGCCGTCACGAGCTATGGAGATTTCAAATTCGCGCTTGGACTTTTTTATTACACTTTTCGCTTCACGTCTTACAGATATGTAGTTGTTTCTTAACCACAAATTGTCTTTATCGCACTTTTGTAGCTTATAAGCGCTATCTCTACTCTCTATAATATCTCCTACTCTAGAAGTAAACCACAACAGCTTTTTGTTTACTTTCGCACGCTTAATTTTGTATGGTACACATTCCTCATTTATAGTCCTAAATACTCTTTGAAACGATTCCCACATTACTTTTGCGTTGGAGATCCCCATTACGTTTTCCCAATTGACGTGTGCCAATTCATTTCGAAATTTATAAACGTCTGCGTGCTGGAAGTTAGGAATTTTAGTCGAGTTAGCTGGTTTCGAGTGACTTACTGAGAGGACAAACTCTACCATATTGTGATCGCTATTGCTTAACGGTTCTACTTGAAGATCCGTGATTTGCCTATCATCCGTAGTTATTACTAAATTAAAATACTGTCCAACTTCGTAGGTTCCCCAACCTTTTGAATAAGAAAGCTATCCTCAAGAAAATTAACTAAACGATTACCTTCCGCGTCTCCCTGCATTGTATCATAATTCACGTTGGCGCAATTAAAGTCACCCATAACTAAGGCCTGCTCACTACCTATTATTCGCTTTAGTTGACGATATAACGCTTCGTCCGTATTAGCTGTTTGATTTGGGGGTCTATATATAACCGCAACAACAAGTTTGACATCGTTCAATTTAAGTTCTACTATAGTCGAATCTATCGGTTCCGGAATTGTGTGCTTTACTTCTATAACGTTCGCAATATTATTTTTTATATACAACATAACACCGCCTCTTCGCCTACCTATTCTGTTTTCAAAAAAAATTCTATAACCTCTAATTTGATACTCCCCTACAAAGTCACGTGTTTCAGTGCTGAGACACGATTCATTTATCGCAATTAAATCATAGTCTTTACGAGCAACTAAAGAAAAAAATTCGTTTATTTTATTTCGTAAGCTACGAGCATTTAAAGATAGAACCTTCAAATTGTTTGTAGTTGCTACACCTTCGCGAGCGCAGGGGAAATTTGTGGAAATTACGCTGGGACGGTTCGAGTTGCGGCAGCCTGAACAGAAGAGACAGTATTATGAAATAGTCTTCCTAAACGCGCAGCTCCAACGTCATTAATATGAAGTCCATCTCCGAGGAACAAGTCCCTCCTGTCGTAGAAACTGTTCCAAAAATTCGCAAAATGCACTCCTTCCTAAATGCAAAAAACTTCACTTTTCTACGTGAAAGTCAAAATATGATAATAAAAACCCACTCTAATAGACATAGTTTATTTTCACAACAGTTTCGATATCCACTGGCATCCTCTTCCGGTAGATACCCGATGAGGATGCCAGTGGGCATCGAAACTGTTGTGGAAATAAACTCTGTCTATTAGAGTGGGTTTCTATTATCGCACTCCTTCCTGTTGGCAAAGAGACTTTAGTTTATTGTTGATATAGGTCGCCTTGCTGTAGAAATCGCTACGTTGGGTAATTCGAGGAAGTATACCTGTTAAAACAATCTTATTAGTTTTTTCCTTATTCGCTCCAATAAGTCCCTGTACCTAGCTACCAGCTCTTCCGATCTAGAATTTAAAACGTTATTAGTACCAACGTGAATAACATACATTGTGTCCTCAGAGGTTCCGTCTGTAAAATGGTCAACACTATTAGTTATATCTTCCACCCTTGCACCAGGGCAGCAGTAACGGCGCCTACGACGAGGGTTTCTCCACAGAATTCCTCGAGCTGCCCTCGAACAATGGAATCGCCAACGAGTCGTATTTCCGGTTCATCAGCATCTTCGAAACCTAAAACAGAAAACTTATCGTTTGTTATTACTGGTAGACAAGTCTTAGGTTTTCTCAATGGGGCTCCATTACGCACTCGAACGAAGGGTTGGGAACTAGGGAAAGAGAGATGGCTATTGGTACTATTTATATTATTAGCAGAAACTGAGGCAGGAGGGGTCGTAGCTGGAGTTTCAAGGGATTCTAATTTTGCCGTCAGGACCATCACCCTTTCTTCAAACCTCACTCTGGCCTCCTTATCACGTTCTAACTCGTTCCTCAGCACTCCCACGCTTGAGCACCACTTGCAAACTAACTGTTCATTATTATTAGCCAACGTAAACGCGTAAGCGGCAAATTTCCCTTCACAGCGACTACAAGCACTTGACGGGGGTGCCATGCTATTAATTAATTAAAAAAACAACAAAAAACGAGCGTTTGAAAATTAATAAATTACAACGTAGGTCTACCGCGTTCTTATTGTGCCGTCACCTGCGCAAACCCGCAAAAATGCTCTTGAAACGCAGAAACAGGTTCTTGTAACACAAATTTATACTAAATTAATATATACTTAATTAAGCTATTGACAAAGGAGCTGTAAAAGAAAAAGTATTAATAAAACTTATCTGTCCGCCATTCGACCGACTTCTTTCTTTCCTTTTTTCCTTTTTCCCACGGAGGGTGACCACACTCTACTTGATGAACCCCGTAGCAAGGCAAAATGAACCTTATGAAACCTCGTTTTCTAACAGATTCGAAAAAAAAACAAGGCAAGCCACGTGTACTTGCCTTGGTTTAATCAAATAATATAGTAATGAATAAAGTCAATAAATGAAATATATTCGTTAATGAATGATTAATAACACGAAGTAATTTAGTTAAGAATGCACCAAACACTATTTGTTTAAAGACACTTCAACGAAAACCACTTATTCAATTGGTAACACTGGACACTCGATAAAACACGTCTGTTCACAAGGAAAGACTGATCATTTCTCTTTTTTTCACAACACTTATTTTATTTTAATTAATTAAGAACTTTTAAAACGGCTAGTAAGACAACGACAAATATTAGCGAAAAAACTTGAACGCTATTAGTCGAAGTGGTGGTTGTACCTTTCTGCTTCCTTGGACTATCGACAGGACGATTGTCTGCTGTAAAGTAGTACAGCAATGTTTCCACGTGACATATGCATGAGAAATGAAAGGCAGTACATCCCACAAGTATTACTAAAATATCCTTGTAGTCTGTAGAGATTCCATACAATTTCGGGAATATGCATCTGCTCGAGAAATTTTACAATAACAGGGTCACTCCAGGGTTGAATGCCGAGTGAATCAAAATAGTACATGCGGTCCCTATTTTTAAAATAGATTGCAAACCA
This sequence comes from Bathynomus jamesi, assembly GCA_023014485.1. NCBI lineage: Eukaryota > Metazoa > Arthropoda > Malacostraca > Isopoda > Cirolanidae > Bathynomus > Bathynomus jamesi. The sequence continues at coordinate 79,675 of JAJOZX010007796.1, forward strand.
ATGAATCCCTTCGCTACCAATAACATCTGTGTTCACAATAAGACTATCGCAATCTCTCGTAGTTGGCAATTTCAATGTTTCATTCTTCGCAAACGCACCGATAAATTTGGAACGTGTGATTCGTTCACTATCCATTACTCTGAAGTGTATTCGCGTCCATTTTAAAAGTCAGTGACAAAGCCCCTAAATCTGCATACTTTTATTAGGGCTTGTGACTCGAGGTATACTAGTACACTAATAGCCGCGTCTATCGGCTTGGCGAATTCCAATCTGACTGAGATGTTTCCACTCTGTTGTGGACTTAAGTGTGTATTTACATTAGTAGATAAGTCAGGTGTGATGTCAAAAGGATAAAGGTTAAACTGATTGATGAATTCTTTCTGCGTTACCCCATTCCCGAGTTCATCACAGTCACCTGCAATATGGGCCAGATTACTATATGCTCTCACGCAAAGCGGGAACACAGCGTCTGTTGAATAATCCGTATCCAATGTTCCCCCAACGCAACGCCATTGACGTATAGTTATATTTTTAACGCCGAAATTCTCGAATTTAAAGGCATTCTTTTTATATTTTCCACTCACCGAATTGTCCTGCATTCCAATTAATATCCTTTTAGGTAGATTTCCAAGGGCGATGTTTTATATCTGTTTCGATGCCAACCCTGCTGGCACCGTGTATAGTTTGATCTGTACTCTGTTAATTGAGTATTTTACTGTGGCATGTATTAAATGTTTCTCAATTTCTATTTGTTTAGGCGAACTTAATTTCACTCGCCGTACGCGGAGGTATGTCTCCATAATGTGAATCACAACGGGTTTTGCTCCCTCTTCTTGATCAGCATCCAGATTTAAACAGATCTCAGGATTCGTGCGGGTGAGCTTTATTTTCATATCCACCCCATTCACAAGCAACTTCTGGAATGTGAAGTCTGTATGCAGGCGTCCAAAACACTCATATATCTTCTTTTTAGAATTTTAAAATTTGTCCCTTATACTACTTTCGTCTTTAGCTTGATAATAGCCCTCGGCACTTAAAAAGGTATCCTTCGTTTCTTTGGAAAAGTTCAGCACATTTTCCAGATAGGCTCGTAGGTGGTAGGTGGTAGGTGATTTAAATATACGTCACACAGGTTGAATATGGAGTGCAGAAAGTTTGTTTCAGAGTATACAGCATATTTGTCATCACAGTCTGTTCCATCAGAATGGGCTATACGTAGTTTAGCGTACATGTGCACACAACTTGGGTCAAAAAAGTAAGCGCCTGAGCTGGGTATCACGAATTCTATTGGAGCACTCAGGGAACTAATTGTGTTTAAAGGGCTAATTGTAATAAAGTCACTGTGTTCAATAGAAACTTGAGTTGGGAGCATGTCAAAGAGGGACAGCTCCGATTTACAACATTGTGAACTACACGGATGGATGAAGCGTGCCATGACGAGTTAGAAATAGTGCCTCCTCTCTCGACAAGTAGTAAACAAACTATGATTCATGAGATCAATGTCCTTAGCTTATATCAATCAAAAAAATGGTCAACCATAGATTTCATTCGCTTAGAACACTTCTTTTTTTTTATATCCTTTTACGTTTAATGCCACGTGGTGGTAATCTCTTCTTCCGGACAGCCCTCTTCTTCTTCCCACCACCACGCATTTTTCTCTTTGCATCTTTGATGATTTCGTCCTGTGTGCGCTTTAAGTGTTTTTGTAGATATTCTTTAGGTTTAGCCACATCCAATATGTCTTCTGCCGTGTTAAGACCTGATTGTAGCGCTTTCTTCAGGAGGTATATGGCACCCCTCTTTAGCAAAGGGACAGCCGTACGTAGTATGGTTGAAAAAATGCATCCAAGTCCACTACCACGCTGGTATCTCACACCTTGATAGATTGTGAAAGGCTTTCTGTCCATTATAACTCAGTGCGTCGAAAGTGCAGCTTTACTGTTAAGCTCCCATCACCGAATGGGAAATTTTTTCCCTCAATCGTTCTTATATATATTGAGATATTGGTTATTTATTAGATTAGTTGCGACATTCACATAATGGGGCCTGTTATATGTAATACTCAAGCTCTTCCCTCTATGGTTGGGAATGTGAGCAATGCGCAGTAGGCGTGTCTGGGTATCCCCAACAAACTGGTGCTCCACTATATTACTGTAAATATAGCACATGTCTGGGGGTGTATAGCCAGCAACCAATTTCTCCAATTTCACCTGATACATTAGAATGGACAAGTCATGTTGTATCTCGTGAAAGGTATCTCTTTGGAAGGCCGATCGATATCGCCCCTCTGTTATAATTTTGAACAGCCCTTTGTCTTTAATATTTCTGTTAGCCTTTGATTTTAGGATTAGAGTATGTGCAGGGTTTAAGTCATCAACATCATCAACCGCACCATAATGCCCCGGACCTAGTGTTACTACTGTACTGCAATACCGTGCATCCTCAGTCCTGGCGATAGATATAGTTTCATCCCGAGTTACCCCGGCGTTTTCACACTCATCAATGTCTCTAAGAATCGTAAAAACGGGATCTTTATAATCAATATTTAAAAAGAGGGTGTCCAGCTGAATTTCACATATCCTCACCTCATATGAATCACGACCCTCTTCAATGGGTCCATGAAGTTCTGTTACAAAGTTGGCTAGGGTGTTGTTAGGATGTAGAGACAGGGACGAGGAGGACGGTAGTGTGACGTAGAAATGGTTAGGCGCCATGTTGCATACTATTTAAGCTTCATTATTGCATCAGCTTTTATATAAGTGTTAAAGCTTTCTGGGTACCCTAGCCATTTCACCAGGTATATTTTTCTTTTTCCTGAACCTTTGCTTCCTAAATTTTTTTGAATTTTGAACACATTTTTTCCTAAATTAAATGTCACTTTCTGCAACTCCTCGCTGTAAAAACCTCCTGCGATTTCTTCCCCATTCAAATCTTCAACGTAATACAACATTATCTCGCCTTTAGGTCTCATAGCCCTAACTTTAAAAACTCACGTGTCCAGCCTTGCTCAAATCCCTTCGCGAATTTATTTCCCGAACGCGACAGCCTTACATAATCATTGATTTTGAAACGCGCAGTGTGATGGTAGTGTTCCATCTCTTCTCACATCAGGCTCTGGGCGCGTATCTCTTTCTAAAATCTCATTAGGCGTTGTCCCAATCGTGCGATGGTGTGAGCGGTTGTAGGCTGAGGCCAACGATTCCAGAATGTCTAGAAATCTGTATGTTTTTATGTATAAAATAGCGGTGCATGCGTTCCTTTATAGTACGTTGAACTCTTTCAGCTAAAGAGGCCTTATGTATAGAATTGGTAGTGTAGTAGCTGATATTAAACTCTGTCAACATGTTCTGAAAAGCTCAGCCTATAAATTCTTTCCCCATATCCGTACAAAAATAGCCAGGAACCCTTTCTTCTTTTAACATCAACGTTTTGGCCGCTTTAGCAACTGTTTCAGGTGATTTATTTTCCAGGGGAATTAGTCACAGATATCTAGAGAATACATCTATTATGAATAGGATGTAGCGGTATCCGTCATTATACACTGAATATCTTTGCATGTCTGTTAAATCCACTTGCCAAATAGAGTCAATCGAATTCTTTCAACATCAACGTTTTGGTGGCTTTAGCAACTGTTTCAGGCGATTTATTTTTCAGAGGAATTAGCCACAGATATTTAGAGAATACATCTATTATGAATAGAATGTAGCGGTAACCATCGTTATACATTAAATATCTTTGTATGTCTGTTAAATCTGCTTGGCAAATAGAGTCAGTCGAAGCAGCTGTTGTCTTGGCTGTTTTAAACCTTTTTCTCACAGGCTTATGAAGTTTATAAGCGTCCTGCTCCCGCAAAAACCTCTCAACATCTTTTTTCCCTACTCCATCATTGTAAACACTTCTGTACAGTCTATCTACGCCTCCGTAGGAGGCTGGGCTAGAAATGTCATAATAACGTTTTCTTAATATGTTAGCCATTTGCGTATTTTAGTGGCACGTGGGTAGGGTTGACCGTTGTTTAACCTCTTCTTTCTCCTTTTCAGAGGTGTTAGCGCCGGGGGGTGATGGCGTTTTCAATTGTGGCACGTGCGATGCATGTTCCAAGTCTTTTAACCTGTTCAGATTTCCTATCATTGCTTTGGGGATATTTATCTGTTGTTGTCTTGTTTTAATATGCTTCTATCCTGATGGTGAGGGCCTATCCCACTTCCTCACCAAATCATGGACGATGTCTACGATATTCGATCCCTGTACCTTTGTTCCTTCCACAATGATCTCACTTGTATCGGTCCACTGTATGTTGGGATCCTCATTCAATAGATTATAAAGACTTAAACCTTTATTTCTCAATGTATGTGAGAGGGTGCTTTTTAATACATGCTCGATATGTTGTGTGGCCGACCCGTTAATCTTTGGCTGGTCAGCTCTATCGTTGGACACAGGCCCTATGTCATCATGCCCATCGTTGTCCGTGCTGTGCCTAATAACCACGGGGATCTCTGTCGGATTCTTATAATTTTCGTACTCGTGAAGAAATTTCTGCAGAGCTTTTGTATAAGATTCTTTTATCATCAGGTGTTTTTTCACTGTTTAATAGAGCTAACAATTCGCTTTCCATTCTTTTAAGCCTGCTTTTATAATAAAGGGTTCTAGAACCGTGTCTGGATTCTTTGAACTTTGCAGTGAAGCATACACCTCGTGTGGAATCACTACCACTTTCTTCATTATATTAATCTAGTCAGTAAAGGACCCAAAACTGAAAATAAGATGGGGAGGAATGACCCTCCTCTTTGTACAATAATTCGTTTTTCTTCCCCACAGTTTGACCTTTACGAGCGAGTGCACGTATTATGTTCTTGTAACGGCGTAGGCGAGCCTTCTGAGGGGGTTTCATTGATACATTGCAATTTATAACATTAAGACAGATTTCACAGATGCATTTTAAAAAGTTGGAGTCGATATTTTTAGCAAACATCTGTTGCATTGCCCGGGGCAGTCGATGATAGATTTTTATTAACTCATGTTATTTCTTTAGCTTCTTCGTCATTCTGGAATATACACCGTTTCAGGCTCGTTTGGAAATATATTCGTTCTTAGAAGCACCCTAAACGTGTTTCGCGGATGTAGGTCGCAAAGCAAATATCCGTAACGCTGGCTTGCAGCTTCTCTATAAACTTCCAAAAACTCCTTACGCTGATTCGGGAACATTTGATTGGCTAATACCCCAATTTGTGATACATCTCTACGTTGCGCGTATAAGACTAGATATTGTGTATTTAACGACACATCGCGCATGTATCTATTTTTGAAAAATAGATTTTGATTGGTGAAGAACACGCTTATGTTAAGATGGTGGGTCAGGTGGGAGAATACTGTAAATGTCTCGGCAAACGTTTAATCCATCTCCAACATCAGATCGTCAATTACAATGACTGTATGCTCATTTCCCTTTAACGAAATTAGGTTCCTGAAGGCAAGGTCAGATAGGTCTTTAGTTTTAGGTATTACCCCTAGGCACGGTTTGGGTCTTAGGATTACGTCAAAAACAATATTTTTGAATACTAAACTAGAAGAGATTTGTGCTCAGGAAAATGTACCCTTCGTAAAGCTGTCGTTAGAATTTAGTGATCCTAGCCTTTTTATAAAAGATGGGGTGTATTTCAATGAAATAGGGAATGCTAGGCTAGGTAGGTTAATCGATGAGAACGTTCGAAAGCTGTATAGGTCGAAGCCTTCTTTAAACGTTGTGGGTCCGAGAAACGCCGGCCCGACGTGAAATATAGGTTAAAACGCCGATCCGCGGTAAAAAATAATTTAAACGTCTTTTATTGTAACGCGCGTAATATTAGAAATGTGGTTAAATACCGTGACTCGGAACTTGTTGGGGGAACTTGATATAGCGGGTTTTAAACTTTTTACTGGTGATAAGTTACATAGGATTGGTGGCGGCGTTTTGCTGTACATTCGTAATTCCCTTACGGCTATCGAGGTTAAGATAGATTTTCCGGCAGCAATTAATGCGTTGAAGTTAGGGCGCGTAGTATTAGCTTTAATTTTGTTGTTGTTTATAGACCTCCCGTTCAACCCCTCGATACCGATACTAGATTTTACTCACTTCTTGGTAACTTTATTAATAATTAGGATAGTATAATTGTCGGAGACTTTAACTGCCCAAATGTTAATTACAAGACTTTTACTGGTAATGATGAGGGTTTGAGACTGATTGAGTTCATGGAAGATAATTTCTTAGGACACATGGTTACCGAACCAATGCGCGGTGACAATATTTTAGACGTGGTGATGACGAACGACAATAATATAGTCGAACGTTTAGAAGTAGGCGAGAGTTTGGGGTGTAGCGTCTCCAAATTATTAACTTTAAGCTATTGATAGAAAACAGCAAGGATAGTAACGTAATAGACGTCCCCGATTTTCATAGGGCTAATTTTGATAGTTTTTCGGACAGGATGAGAGTAGTGGACTGGGATAATTTATTTATGAATAATGACGCGAATTTTCATTGGGAGGCGTTTAAAGAAAGTTGTTTGAATATCGAAAGGGAGTTTATTCCGCGTAGGCCAAAGCGCACTAGAAATCATGGTAGGCCCAAGTGGTGGACTAGGGAAATAGGCGAGTTCATAAACGAGTGTAACAGAGCGTATAGACTTAATAAGCGCAATGTCGCAGTAGGTAACTTTAATAGATATATCGAGCTTAGACGTCAGGTTAAAAGATCTGTTAGGAATGCTAAGCGTAATTTAGAGATACTCATAGCTGCGGATAGTAAACATAATCTCTAAAAGTTTTTTGACTACGTCAATAATCGTAACCCGATAAAAGATAACATAGGACCTCTAGTGGACGCTAACGGCGCTTTGGCTTCCGACGCTCAGGCGATGGCGGGTATTTTTAACAACTCTTTTTGAGACTGTTTTTACCAGAGAAGACGTAAATAATGTTCCCGACGTTGACGATATCGCTGCATTCAGTAGCGAGACTATTTTGAATGATATAACTGTTTACGAGGGTGAGATTGCGCATTATATCGATAAGCTAAAAGTTAGCAAGGCTCCAGGCCCTGAAACGCTTTATCCTAGACATTTGAAAGATTTAAAAGATGTTATAGTAGGCCCCCTTAACAAAAATTTTTAATAAGTCACTGGAAGCGGGGATTATTCCTGAAGACTTCAAATTAGCTAACGTTACGGCCATTTTTAAAAAAGGCGACCGCACAGTAGCTAGCAATTATAGGCCTATTAGCTTAATGTCAATTGTCGGTAAACTTTGGAATCCGCAGTTAGGGAGCACATCGTCGATCACTTAGAAAGTCGCGATTTGATTAATAATAGTTAGCATGGGTTTCGACGCCATATATCTTGTTTAACTAATTTGTTAGAGTTTTATAACGAAATAGTGCGCGAATACGATAGGCATAGAGCGGCTGACGTTATTTATTTAGATTTTAAAAAAGCGTCCGATACAGTTTCACATAGAAGATTAATTGCAAAGATTAAATGGCACGGTACACGCGGTCATCTAGCTAACTGGTTAGAGGAATGGTTTCGTGCTAGAAAACAAAGGGTCGTTCTTAATGGTAGTGAATCGGGGTGGTTGGATGTAGGTAGCGGTGTCCCCCAGGGTTCAGTGTTAGGCCCATTGCTATTCGTAATCTACATTAACGACATAGATGTAGGCTTGACCAGTAACGTGTCAAAATTCGCGGACGATACTAAAATAGGCGGTAAATTTGTTAACGTGGACGATAGAAAAGGCTCCAAGACGATGTAAATAGGATTATGGAATGGATGGATAAGTGACAGATGCAATTTAACTTAGACAAATGTAAAGTTTTGCATATAGGTTCTCGTAACAATAATTACACGTACACGATGGACAATAGACAGTTAGCGAGCGTTGACGAGGAAATAGATTTAGGCGTACGCGTATCTAAGGATTTGAAAGTTAGGAACCAGTGCCTGGAGTCTTGCGCAAAAACTAATAGGATGTTAGGCTTCATAGCGCGTAATTTCGAATTTAAATCGAAGAATATTATATTGCCCCTTTACAAGTCCCTAGTCAGGCCTCATTTAGAATATGCCGTTCAGTTTTGGTGCCCGTATTTGCGTGAGGATATTGATAAGTTGGAAAGGGTTCAGCGTCGCGCCACAAAACTAATTCCGTCATTGCGCAACAAGTCTTACGAAGATAGAATTAAAGAGTTAGACTTGCATTCACTCGAAACTAGGAGATTAAGGGGGGAGCTTATTAAAGTTTTCAAAATCGTTAATAAAATCGATAACGTAAATTTTGACAAACTGTTCACTTTCGATAATAGCAATACTCATAATAACGGATTTAAGTTGCGTGGCAGACGTTTCATTACTAACATCGCTAAAAACTTTTTTACGTTTAAAGTAATTGATAAATGGAGTAATCTTCCCGCGCCCGTCGTGAACTCTACCAGCGTTAATACTGTATGTTTAAAAACCGTTTAGATAGGCATTTTAAAAATATTAACGTTTAAAATAATAAAACAATTAGCAACAGGAGCTCTGGGTGGGGTGGTCCAGGATGAGTCTGTTGACGATTAATGCCAGCTTGTGACATACCAGCGTGTGATGCCAGCAATAAAATTATTACAAAAAAAAATTAGACTAACACGAACTAGATGTAGCTCGTAGCGTAAACTAATTCACTTTTTGTTATACTCTTCCTACTTTTTTTTTCTTTTCTTATCCTCTCTTTACTTGCATGTCTAGTTTGCATGGTATGACAGTGTTTGAGTTAAGACTGTGTTTGCATGGTAAATAAGTGTTCTTATTTTACTTCTTTTCATCTTTCACCTCTTTCCTATTTTCTTCGACAATTTTTCCGACTTGTCGGCAGTGGCCGGCGGATGATGATGGTGAGTCTCTCTCTCTTTTTCTGAATGAATGTTAACCCACGAATGATAGGGTTTGCTACTTACTTAGCCCCTTATTCTCCTCTTTTAACCCCCTACTCTTTCCTTTCTCTCGTGCTAACTTTAGAGTAGATCTTAGGGTCTTTGTTAGTCTTAGCTTCTGTAGATATGTAGAACGTCATATACACCTTTGTGGAACAAAGTATCATCTTTGTACTCGTTGAACACTGATTGATACGCCGAATAGCACCATATAACTTTATGCAAAAATTTTGAAAACATCTCTCCCTTTTCTTTAATAATTTTAAGCATAAACACAGTTTTACCACATCCTGTAGGGCCAGATATAATACATGTGGATGGGCTCGTGAACCTGAATTTTTCTACAGAATCCATTTCTAACACGTCACACTCCTAAGTGGGTCATTTACAAAAATATAATAAATATTTAAATGATGATCCGTATATTCTACAGTCTTGTTTTTCTCTTCTCCCACAGAACAGTGAATGACGATGAGGTACAGCACCCCCATCATCGATATTACAGATGACCCCGACGAGAGTGTAGTTGTGATCACATACCCCATCACCACTGCCAAGTCCACACCAGCGATACCTGTAGCACGCGACACTTCAAAGCGGAGGCATGATGAAGAGCCCTCCACGTCAGGTATAAAGCGTGCCAAGATTGCGCCGGTTGTTAGACCCCCAGTAATAGAGCCCCCAACCTTCTACGTCTTACGCCACAACTCCCACAATAGTACTTTCCTAAAATATATCCCCTTATTCCTGTTCAATTTTGGGTGCATCCTCCACAACAGCAGCAGCTTCTCGTTCTGTAGAGGATGGCATAACACTCGAGTTGGTGCGCACCGCTATCCCCACCACAGCCTGGACTAGAAATCGGTATATAGTCAGTGTTGATCCTAGATCCATGTATAGCAATGGTGTTGAACACGGACTGCGACGCATAGTTGAACGTATTGTAGAGTTTGCCCTTCAGAACCGCGACGAACGTGAAGTCAGAACGCGGCTGTCCTGGTTCGGGTCAGATGACGGAGATGTAGATGATTTTTGGGTAGTAATACCATTCAGATGCTTGGCAACTGTAGATATACAGGGTGTTTGAAAACTTTCTGTACAAATTGTAATGGGGGATAGGCAACACCAAGACAAACCCTTTTCGTCTATAAGTGTATGTCCGCTGACGTCACCATTCGGCGCGAGAGGGCGCCGCTGCAATTGGCTAAAAGGTGAAGTGGGCTAGACTCGCGCTTGCCGCAGGCATTCTTAAATCGGACGTAGTACGCGTAACATGGAGCGCTTCACGACTGCTGAGATGGCTGACATGCATATGGTGTATGGGGCTGCCGATGGAAACGGAAGAGCTGCTGTGAGGTTGTACCGACAGCGCTTCCCAAACAGACGTGTGCCAAACCACCAAACGTTTGCGCATTTGCATCGGCGACTGCGAGAAACTGGAACATTCCATGCAAACATGCATGACACTGGTCGGGAGAGAAACATGCATGACACTGGTCGGGAGAGAAACGTGCGCACTCCTGACATGGAAGAAGAAATCCTACGGCGATTTGAGGACAATCCAAGCGCAAGCACGCGAGGTGTTGCACGTATCCTCGGTGTGAACCACGACCTGGTCTGGAGAGTGTTGCACGAGCAGCAGTTACATCCGTTTCATCGTCAGAGAGTCCAGGCATTACAACCTCGGGATTACCCTCTTCGTGTGGAATTCGCACGCTGGTTTCTGCAGCAGACAGCGGTGCAGCCTAATTTTCCGGCTTATGTGCTGTTCTCAGATGAGGCCTGGTTCACACGTGAGGGTGTGTTTAACATGCACAATTCTCACGTGTGGGCGCACGCAAATCCACATGCTACACAGGTGCATGCTCATCAAGAACGGTTCGCCGTCAATGTTTGGGCGGGTATCGTCCATGGCAAGTTGATTGGGCCGTATCTGCTGCCTGCCCGACTCGACGGGCGGGTTTATCGGATATTTCTTGAAGAAACGTTGCCGGAACTGCTGGAAGATGTTCGCGTGGCTATTCGTAGACGAATGTGGTTTCAACACGACGGGGCCCCAGCACACTCCAGCAACGATGTGCGGGATTATCTGAACGCCACTTTTGGGGACCGATGGATAGGCCGGGGTGGGCCCGTAGCCTGGCCACCGAGATCGCCCGATTTAACATGCCTCGATTTCTTCCTGTGGGGACACATGAAGAACCTCGTGTACGAGACTCCCATTTACTCAGAGGAAGACCTCGTAGCAAGAATCGCTGTCGCCGCTGAAACTGTTCCCGAAATGCCGGGAATCTTTCGACGTGTACGTCGGTCAATGCTTCGACGCTGTCGGGCATGCATTGATGCTACCGGTCGCAACTTTCAGCACCTTCTTTAAATAAACATGCCTTCTTTAAATAAACATGTTACGCGTACTACGTCCGATTTAAGAATGCCCGCGGCAAGCGCGAGTCTAGCCCACTTCACCTTTTAGCCAATTGCAGCGGCGCCCACTCGCGCCGAATGGTGACGTCAGCGGACATACACTTATAGACGAAAAGGGTTTGTCTTGGTGTTGCCTATCCCCCATTACAATTTGTACAGAAAGTTTTCAAACACCCTGTAGAGTATACTGTATATTGGGCCGTATAATGCAGGCCTCTCAAAGTAGTATAGCCTTCAATATGGACAACTTCACGGTAAATATTGACCGTGTATTCCGTGTTGCAGGACATAGTGCCACACCTTATACTCTTAACTTCAATTATCAGGCTATTTGCAGGCGGCATATAAACGCCGATCGTGGTTGCGGTTTTATAGCAGTAGTCTTAGCTCGTATGTTTACTGTACTAAATACACGGATCCAAAAAATATGGTTGCCTACGGTAGTAGGGCGTGCCCGTAAACTAGCTGTAGACTATAAACTTGAGTTTGACTGTAATATGGGTCCTGAAGAGCTGAGAAGGGTAGAACAGGAATTGAATGTTCGTATAGTTGTATATGGAATGGATGATCGTCGTAGGACTGTGTATGTTTGTAAAAGCTGTGTGAGAGATCGTACAAGACCCCTACTTATTTTAGGGCTGTCAGGGACAACGTATCTCCCCATCCGTAATATAAGGGACCTTTACGCGAGTTATGATAAAAGTCGAAAATATGGACGACATCATGATTTGTGTAAGGGGTGTATTGAGTTTGCGGATGATATAGTGAAATATTGTAAAGATTGCCACATGATATGTGAGCAGTGTAAAATCTCCAAATGTGAAAGCCGTGTAGTTGAAGCTGAGAAGAGGGATTGTGATGTGTGTAGGCGCACATTTTTCAATAATAACTGTTTTGAGCTCCATAAATCAATTGGCACGTGCAGGAAAATGAGAATCTGTGAATGTGGTATGTTTCACATGATGGATAATTGGGGAAAATTCACGCATAAATGTGATGAAATTCACTGTTCTACATGCCATGAGAAGTATAAGGCGGTTGGAGTAAAGCATGTATGTTATATGAAAGACACTAAGTCTAAAAATAGCCCTTGTAAACTGTATACTACGATATAGAAACATACACGAACGCTGAAACCAAAGAGGTTATTCCACATTTACTTGTAAGTCAATCTGTGATGAGTGTATGGAGATCGAGTGTGGTAAATGGACAAACGTTTTTAAAACGATTGCCCACGATAGCCCTGTGAAACTCTTTCTGTCCTATATTGTCAAGTTAGTGGACAAGTTAAAAAAAATAACTGCATATTCTTGCCCATACCGGGGCAAAATTTGACACACAGTTCCTTTATAAGGAGTTCCTTGAGCACGAGTCATCTGAGGTATTTACAGGTGATCCCTTGAAAAGAGAAAACAAACTTATACAGATGTAAATAAGAGGTAATGTACAGTTTAAAGACACTTTATTATTCACACCTTGTAAATTAGCAAAGCTACTCAAGGTGATGGGCGTATCCGCTGAAGTTTCAAAAGGATATTTCCCTTACGCATTCCTCACTAGCGAAACTTTAAATTACGTAGGACTACCTCCACCCAAACATTACTTTAGCTATGAATGTATGAGTACAGATGAACGTGAAGATTTTGACCGCTAGTACAACAGTTTTAATGAATCTAATCCTTATAATATAGCTAATGAATGTGAGCGTTATTGCGTGAATGATGTGTGCGCGTGCTTTGAGTATGTTTCCAGGCCTTTAGAAGGATGTACATAGACCGTTTCAAATGCGATCCGTTGCAAGTCGCAACCACGATCGCCTCATTATGTTTTACGGTGTTCAAGAATAACTTCATGCCTAAAGACACCTTAGCCGTCAGTCACAGAAACAATCCCCGCAGTTATGGGCACAAGTCTAATTACTGGCTCATACACCTACAGCAGCAGACAGGTGTATACATAAAGCATGCTCGCAACACGGGGGAAGTACCCATTAAGGTTAATGGTCGTGTTTTATGGGTTGATCGTCTAAGCGAAAACCGTGCCACTGGTGAGAAAACTGTACTCCTTTAACGGTTGCTGGTGGCACGGATGCCCCCGTCCTGAGTGTGGAATCGAAGGAGATATCCACGGTAGACCTCCTGCCGACAGTCTTGCATGGATCCGCACTCGCGATCAAATTATAGGCTCCCAGTTCACTCGCAAGGTCTTGTGGGAGCACGAGTATGATACACGGATGGAAACAGATTGACAGTACCGTGAAGAAATAAACACGATCAAACGTTCAATGGTGCTGGATCCTCTCAAATGCGGTGATAGCTTGTTCGGAGGGCGTACAAATTCCTCCAATCTATACTTTCCGCCTACATGATGAAGAACAATCCGTACCCCGTGGGTGCACTGAGAAACTGGTGGGACCTGACCAGCCCACTATCGAGGTGTTCTCAACAAATTTGAATGGGTACTATTTCAGTCTTTCTTTCGTAGATGTGCTCCACCCACGCGATTTATGGATGCCAATCTTACCCGTCGTTATAGACCACAAGCGCCTGTTTCCCCTGTGCGTGAAGTGCGCAGAGGAGAACAATGGGGAATGTAATCATACAATCAACCAGTGTAAGATCAGAGGTGTATATACAAGCCCAGAGCTGGACTTAGCCGTTCGCCATGGCTACAGAATATTGAAGATACATGAGGTGTGGAGATTTTAGAAGCTACCCAACCTTTGCACGCCATATATAAACGCTTTTTTGAAGGATAAGGTAGAAGCATCAGGGTATCCGCGAGAAGATGATACCGAAGATGAAAAATAGGCTTATATTCAACGTTATCGTGACCGTGAAGGTATACAGCTTGACCGTTCCCAAATTGTAAAGAACACAGGCAAGCGCTTTAGTGCAAAGTTGTGTCTAAACAGTCTTTGGGGAAATTTTGCACAGAATACTGGCAAAGGGAACGTTCATTTGACACAAAGTTATAGTGAAGTCTGGGATTATGCCAACGCTCCCGATAAAGAGGTCATGGAGATCGTGAATGTAGGTAATACTTACATAATAAAGTACAACAATACCGAATTGGCCACAGATACCTCACGCGTTACAAACATACCTGTAGCCAGCTTCACAATGTTATTTTATTTATTTGTTGGTTTCAAAATCCCAGCTGAGCCGTGAACGGCCAAATTCTAAAGGGCCAGTTCTATCTGAAGCCCAAGTTAAGCTAAATTAAAACTTACGGATTTGAGATCCTATTAGGTCCTACCTCAGGGTAACCTCAGGGTTGCTGACTCGATGCGGGCCTACCTTAGACCTTTGTTACATGAATTTAATATAAACAAAAGGGGTACTATTTATGGTCTTCTTTCTCAACGTTGCAACAACAACGCAACCTGGACTATTGCACGATGCAACAATCTTGTATCTACACAACCAAACTGAATTGCAAGAGAGCTCTCTAATCTCTATCAGACCACACCCTGTACGTACGACATCCCACAAACGAGTAGAAAAGACGCGCAGCGCCCCAAAATGATGCCACCAGCGTCCCAAACACTGATGCCACAAGAGCCCAAAAATGCTAGCTCTTATTAAGTGAATTTTTCACTAACCTTACAATTATGAGATGGATATATATACACCTTAACTTAATATATACAAGCAATGCTGCATCAATCAGCTTAGTCATCATATCGCCTTGGGACAACAATGGTTCTTCCTCTTCTAGATTTTCTAACACTCCCCACCGAAGAGGCATTGTTGTCATTACCTTCTGCAAGGTTAGCTAAGCCTTCTCCATGAGGCTGTAACTCAAATGTTTCATCTTGACTATTTGTGTTTTTGCTGATTTCTAAAGCATAGAGTTTTTGTATAGGTCTCTTTAACTTTCCTCCTGAAGTCTTTACCAGTGCAGACCTAACTAAATTGTCTTTGCCAACAAACAACTCTTCAATTATGCCAAGCTTCCAGCATTGTCTTGGTCTTTCATCCCCAATCATTACCACTTCTCCCACCTTGATACAATTTGCATTGGAGCCCTTTACCTTGCCTGATGGGTAATAATTGAGTTCTGGCAAGTATTCCATCTGCCACCTCTTCCATAACTGATCTTGTAGCTCTTCAAGGTACCTGAACCGTCTGGTTAACTCTCCTTGAGTGCTCTGGATAGGCTGCAAGTCTTCTGGCACACTGGGTTTTGATGTTAATCGTTTACCACAAAGAAAATGATTTGGTGTCAATGGCTCTGCATCCTGCATACTGTTGTAAACAAAAGTGATAGGCCTACTGTTCACCACTGCTTCTACTTCACATAAAACAGGAGAATTCTTCTTTGCTCAAATGAGCATTAGCTAAAAGTTTCTTTAATGGACACTACATTTCTCACTAGCCTTTCCCAAAATCCACCCCACCATGGTGCTCTCTCAACAATAAACTCCCACTGTACCCCTTGGTGTGAAAAGTAGGATTGGAATCCTTCCTCTTTTAGCAAGGACCAAACTTCTTGGAGTTCCTTTGCAGCCTTTTTGAAGGTTTTTGCATTATCCGATATGATTTTATTTGGGAAACCCCTTCTGTTCACAAACCTTTTAAAGGCCAAAAGAAATACATCACTACTTAAATTGCTTACCAACTCCAAATGGATTACTCTGGTGGTAGCACATGTGAAAAGACATATATAACCTTTGTTAGACTCCCCTTGCTCATACACATAGACTGGCCCTGCAAAGTCTACTCCCACTACATCAAACGGGGCAGTATAGACACACCGTTCTCTTGGAAGTGGAGCCACCTTTTCATAATAAGGCTTTGCACTCCAACGCTTGCAAACCACACATTTATGCACGACCTTTTTTACTACTTGTCTAATTTTGGGAATCCAAAACTGTTGTCTGATCTCTATTATCACTTCTCTAACTCCAGCATGTAACAGCTTATGATGAGTATCCAGGATCAAAAGGTCCACAAAGTGCCCCCCAGAAGGTAGCAAAATTGGATGTCTTTTCTCCTCTGGAAGCCCAGAAAACTGTAGTCTACCTCCTACTCTCAATAAATCCTGATCCAAAAACACATCCAAACCCTTGAGCGCAGAATGTGTTGGTAGAACCTGTAATGGATGGCTGGTGAGCAATTCTCTCTCTTCACCAAATTTTTCCTTCTGCATATATACCACCCAGTATTTCCTGGCTTGCTGAATCTCATTACTGTTCAGAATTCCTTCCCTTCTTGTTTCTCCCTTAATGTTGTTGGTAAATCTATATACCCATGCTGTCACTCTTAACAATCTTTTCAGACTGCTAATGTCCTCAAGCCTCAATATGGGGTCCTGCTGCATAACTTGACAACTGTTCACAGCGCATTTTCTCACCTCACTCACCCATGCTTCTTCAGCCTGGCATTCTCCTACAATAGGCTGATTAGAAGGCCAGTTTTCACTTCCAAGTTTTAGCCACTCTGGCCCATTCCACCACAAACTTGACTGTGAAAGATCTTTCACTGAAATTCCTCGTGTTGGTAAATCAGCGGGGTTTTGGATGCCTGGACAATGCTTCCATTGCTTGGGATCTGTGTGCGCTTGAATTTCCTCCACCCTATTGGCAACAAATGGTTTCCATTTCCTTGCCTGACTTCTTAACCAGTGCCAAACTACAGTATAGTGGAGTCTGTCCAATAATAGCTTGGAATTTCATAGAGGGCCAAAGACTTTCGCACTGTAATTGCAAGCCGACTAGCAATAACGGCACCCTTCAATTCCAACCTTGGAACAGAAAGCCTTTTCAAAGGTGCTACTCTACTTTTTGCAGCAACCAACCTGCAACTTACTTCCTCTTGCAATGCGCCTCTTATATAAATACAAGTTGCATAGGCTTCCTCACTTGCATAGGCTTCCTCTTGACGAGGAAGTAGATTTAGGCGTACGCGTAACTAAAGATTTAAAGGTTAGGAACCAGTGCCTGGAGTCTTGCGCGAAAGCTAATAGAATGTTAGGCTTCAAGCGCGTAATTTCGAATTTAAATCGAAGGATATTATATTGCCCCTTTACAAGTCCCTAGTCAGGCCTCATTTAGAATATGCCGTTCAGTTTTGGTGCCCGTACTTGCGTGAGGATATTGATAGGTTAGAAAGGGTTCAGCGTCGTGCCACGAAACTTATTCCGTCATTGCGCAATAAGCCTTATGAAGATAGGATTAAAGAGCTAGACCTGTATTCACTCGAAACTAGGAGATTAAGGGGGGAGCTTATTGAAGTTTTCAAAATCGTTAATAACATCGATAACGTAAATTTTGACAAATTGTTCACTTTTGATAATATTAATACTCGCAATAACGGATTTAAGTTGCGTGGCAGGCGTTTTATTACTAATATCGCTAAAAACTTCTTTACGTTTAAAGTAATTGATAAATGGAATAATCTTCCCGCGTCAGTCGTTCATTCTACCAGCGTTAATATGTTTAAGAACCGTCTTGACAGACATTTTAAAGGTATTAACGTTGTTTAATTTAAAAAACAACAAAGTTAGCAACGGAAGCTCTGGTGGTGGTGCTCGAGGATGAGTCTGTTGACGATGAATGCCAGCTTGTGACATGCCAGCGTGTGATGCCAGCAATAAAATTATTAAAAAAAAAAAAAAAAAAATTAGACTAACACGAATGTAGATGTAGCTCATAGCGTAAACTAACCCACTTTTTGTTTAACTTTACCTACTTTTTTTTTTTTTTTTTCCTCTCCTTACTTTGCATGTCTCTAACTCTTTTCTTGTATGTTTGTAGTTTGCATGGTATGACAGTGAGTTAAGACTGTGTTTGCATGGTTTGTAAGCGTTCTTATTTTACTTCTTTTCATCTTTCACCCCTCTCCTATTCTCTCCGACTATCTTTCTGACTTGTCGGCAGTGGCCGGCGGATGATGATGGTGAGACACTTTTCCTCTTTTTCTGAATGAATGTTAACCCATGAGTGATAGTTGTTGCTCTTACTTAACCCCTTATTCTCTTCTCTTCTCTTAACCCGCTACTCTTTCCTTTCTCTCGGGCTAACCTTAGAGTGGATCTTAGGGTCTTTGTTAGCCTTAGCTTCTGTAGATCTGTAGAACTCTTGGTCCCAACCAAGTCCAATTTCCCAGAGGCTCTGAAACCAAATTTTTGACTTTATCACAAATGGAGCCAGGAATCCAAGAGGATCAAAGACCTTTGAAGCCAAACTAAGAGCTGTACGTTTTGTCCACCTTGTCTCATTCTCAGCCAGCTCTACTAAAGATTTCCCATTGAAGGTAAACAAATCATCATCTTGCTGCCAAACAATGCCTAGCACCTTTGCATCTATTGCCCACAACTCCTTAATACCAGAATCCTCAATACTTTCTGCTGCATCAGGTACTACACAGGAATGACTCATAAACTCTTGTAATTGCGAATGATTGGTCTGCCATTTTCTAAGCTCCATGCCAGCCTCCCTCATTATAGCTCTAGCCTCCATGAATATCTGTTTAGCCATTTCTGTATTATCCACGGAACACAGCAAATCATCAACATAAAAATTCTTCCTTATGTGTTCAATAGTGTTAGGATAGACTTCAGAATATTTCTTAAAATGGTACTGCATAGTAGCTGCCAACAGAAATGGACTAGAGCTGAGGCCAAACAACACTGACTTCATTCTATATGCTTGAACCTTAGGTTCATTTTCCAACAAGTCTTTCGTATCCACCCACAGATACCTTACTGCATCTCTGTCCTCTGGTTTTAACTTTATCCGCAAAAAGGCTTGCTTCACATCTGCAGTCAATGCTACTCTACCAAACCTGAATCTCAGTAACAAGGAAAATAAATCTGCATTTAAATTTGGCCCAGCATCCAAACAGTCATTCAAGGACACACCACCTTTGTCCTTGGCTGAGCCATCAAAAACTACCCTCAGTTTGGTGGTAGTTTTGTCTCGCCGTACCACTGCATGGTGTGGCAGATAATGTGCCTCCTGGCTCACCAGCTCACCTTGCACCCTTTCAGTATAGCCCTCCCTTACATAACTTAGGATGGCCTCATCGTATTCAATTAACAACAACTCATTTTTTCTTAGCCTGTACAATGAAGTCTCCAACCTCCGATTAGCTAGCTGAAGGTTTGAACCGGGTTTGCAAGAATCCTTCCATGGTAGGCCAACTTCATAGCAACCATCTCTAAACCCAATCCCTTTTTCAAATTGCTCTAAAACATCATTGTTCACTGTACTTGCCTGGTTGTCCTTTATGCCAATAGATTCAAGTTCCCAAAACGCTTTCAAATGCCTTTCCAGGCCATGGCTGTTCTCCTCAATCTTAACAAAAAGAGCCTTAACTTCCATTTCATTGCAATAACTACCATGTAGCATCCAGCCTAACTTACTTTCAATAGCTACCGGGCCTTGAGATGTACGAACAATATTACCAGTGATGAAGTCCCAATAATAGTCAGCTCCAATCAAAAGACTAATATCTTCTATTCCCTCAAACTTATTATTGCCCAAATTAATTCCTTTAACTTGCAATTCTTGGACACATGCCATATCTAAACAAATAGTGACTGGAGCACAAAGTTCCTCAATCTCTACAGCTTGGACCTTGATAGTGGGACTTTGCGGTAACAACCCTTTAACCAGAACTTCGACCTTCTTAAATTTGGTTCGGTTTTGAACGGAACCCCCAAACCCAGAAATTCTTAAATTTTCCCTCTTAAGTTCTTTAAACTTCAATTTTCTGGAAATTCTGGTCTTAATAAAACTACACTGGCTACCACTATCAAACAACACTCTTACAGTAGCTTCTCCCTCATTCCCAATTAATAAGGCTACAGTTGTTTGCAATAACCCCCCTTTACTTTTACTCCCTTGCATAGCAGTGGCATGTGCCACTGATGTCTCTACTTCTGGGGTAGGCCTACTAAGAGTGTTTTCACACAATAATGGCTGATGCCTACCATGACATTTTTTGCACAAAATTTTAAACTTACAAAACCTTGCTCTATGACCTTTCAAAAAACATTTAAAACATGCTGTGGACTTAGTTACCCTGTCCTTTCTCTCCTCAAAGGGTAAGGCCTCAGCCACCTCACATTTATATGACTTGTGGTTGCCTTCGCAAAATATGCATTCCTTGATTCCCTTTAATTTATTCTCAGAGGAGGCATGTAGAGCTGACACTGTACCTGGGCTATTCCTTTTTGTGGAAACTTTGGTGCTGTGCCTGCCTTTGTCCCCTTGTTTACCATCCCACTGTGCAAACTCAACTCCCTCTCGTCTTGCTAATTCTGTGCCTAAAAGACTTAACATCTGCTGAAGGGGGATGTACACATGTTCTGCAGAGTGTCCCCTACTTAATTCAAGCAAAATTGAGCTAGGCAATTTAGACTCTAGTGTAGGAACCAACATTATACCATACTTTTCCATTCCTACACCCAAGTTGTCCAGGGACCTAGTTCTAATTTCAAATTCATCATATAACTGCCGTAACTCCTTGACACTATTAGGATTATTAACAGGAGGTATAGCTAAAAGTGCACGGAGGTGGCTTTTAATTAAGATCTCTGGCTTACCAAACCGTTTCTTTAATATATCCCAAGCCACATTATAATTAGCCTCTGTTAATGCTAATCCTGCTATAGACTTTGCTGCCTCCCCTTCCAAGAGGGACCGCAAATAATTAAACTTCTCCACGGCACTTAACACTTGACTAGAATGAACTGCTGATTGAAAACTGTCTGCCCATCCTTGCCATTCCTGAATACTCCCAGAAAATGTTTTAGTACAAGCCTCGGTAATTGAACTACAGATCTGTTAACCTTAACTTCACAAACATCATTTGTTGAGTGTTGTGTTTCATTAGACCTGGTCTCTAACTGTACTGAGCTACTAAACTCTTTTGCTCGGAGGCCTACGTTAATTATATCATCAATAATCTCTTCAAAGTAAATTATGTTATTTTCTATTTCATCCTCTTCTATAAGAGCCTCAATTTTAACATTTACCTCACTTAGAGCAACCTTTTTAGTTTCTAATATGGAAAGCTGCGCAGTCACTAAGCGTAAATCCTCTTGCTCTATGGCAGAATCTATAGTGGCAATGACCTTTGTAATTAGACCTTTGTAGGCGCTTCTCCTTTTTATAAATTTGTTCAATTCAGATGCACTCATCTTCAATGCAAACAACAATTGGGCTCAATGCCAAATAAGCTGAATTGGCAGAAATACTTAACCGAACTGATCAAACGCAAATTTTACTTTCAAATAAACTGAATTGCTAGGTGGGGTACTAACCAACACCAGTATGGAATACCAATTTTCCACCCAAGTAACTGGCGCACTGGTCTGCAACCTTCGCCTACGAATAATAAACCAAATTAACCAAACTGGTAAATGTAGGCCAAAAACAACGACAGACAAGTGGCCAAGTTTCGCAATTGGGCAACCAAACTTTCTACCCTGGGACCTTAATTCAATAATAACCCAAAATTAACCAAACCGGTAAAATGTAGGCCAAAACAACGACAGACGACTGGCCAAGTTTCGCAATTGGGCGACCAAACTTTCTACCCTGGGACCTTAATTCAATAATAACCCAAAATTAACCAAACCGGTAAAATGTAGGCCAAAACAACGACAGACGACTGGCCAAGTTTCGCAATTGGGCGACCAAACTTTCTACCCTGGGACCTTAATTCAATAATAACCCAAAATTAACCAAACCGGTAAAATGTAGGCCAAAACAACGACAGACGACTGGCCAAGTTTCGCAATTGGGCGACCAAACTTTCTACCCTGGGACCTTAATTCAATAATAACCCAAAATTAACCAAACCGGTAAAATGTAGGCCAAAACAACGACAGACGACTGGCCAAGTTTCGCAATTGGGCGACCAAACTTTTACCCTGGGACCTTAATTCAATAATACTCAACCCGTCTAGGCCTAACTTGGGCTACAATTTGCACAATCAGAACTTTGCCGAAAAATAGTCACTGACTCAGTCTTGGGGTAGAATCCGGTTCTGAAGGACCATGTTATTTTATTTATTTGTTGGGTTCAAAATCCCAGCTGAGCCGTGAACGGCCAAATTCTAAAGGGCCAGTTCTACCTGAAGCCCAAGTTAAGCTAAATTAAAACTTACGGATTTGAGATCCTATTAGGTCCTACCTCAGGGTAACCTCAGGGTTGCTGACTCGATGCGGGCCTACCTTAGACCTTGTTACATGAATTTAATATAAACAAAAGGGGTACTATTTATGGTCTTCTTTCTCAACCTTGCAACAACAACGCAACCTGGACTATTGCACGATGCAACAATCTTGTATCTAAACAACCAAACTGAATTGCAAGAGAGCTCTCTTCTCTAAGACCACACCCTGTACGTACGACATCCCACAAACGAGTAGAAAAGACGCGCAGCGCCCCAAAATGATGCCACCAGTGTCCCAAACACTGATGCCACAAGAGCCCAAAAATGCTAGCTCTTATTAAGTGAATTTTTCACTAACCTTACAATTATGAGATGGATATATATACACCTTAACTTAATATATACAAGCAATGCTGCATCAATCAGCTTAGTCATCATATCGCCTTGGGACAACAATGGTTCTTCCTCTTCTAGATTTTCTAACACACAACGGCCTACGCACGCATCAAACTTTGGGGCCTATTGCATTCTCTTGGGCAGAGGGTTTTGTACGCCGATACAGATAGTGTGATATTCAGAGAGAGGGAGGGTGAATACATGCCTCCTATTGGTGAATTCCTTGGAGAGTTGACTGATGAGATCAAGGGTGAGTGAGTATGGAGACATCGCATACGCCGACTCTTTTGTCTCAACATGGCCAAAAACTTATGGGGTACGGGTGAGGGTGGGGGAGGATATGAAATATATCGTGAAGGCTAAGGGTATCACGCTCAACCAGGCGAATCGGCGGGTCGTTAACTTTGATTCGTTGAAGGATCTAGGTGCTTGGATGATGATGAGGGTGACCAACCGCCTCAACTAACTGTAGGTACCCACAATTTTCGGGCGCAGAAGCTGGGGGACGTGAAGGAACTTAGGGGTACGAAGGTGTGCCGTAACACCTATAGGAAACGTTACCAGGTGCCTGGTACCTATGATACTGTACCCTTTGGATACCATAATCTTTGGTTGTTATACATGTCTATTGTTAACGATATGTTTATTTATTACACGTATTTGCATATATACACCTTGAATATTTCGTTTATTAAATATGTCGTATTTCAATCAGCGTTCCACTTTCTCCTTTGTGTGTGTGTGTGTGTGTGTGTGTACAGGCGAAAATTCTAATCTCCGCCCAGCGTATGTACAGGAGAAAGTTCTAAGCTCCGCCCCTTTGTATGTTCGGTCACGTGACTCCTGCTACTACCTGGGCATATCTCTACCCTGCGTGTTCAGTTGTCCGCTGCAAGCCCTGGATCTCAGACGTGTATTTTCCCACATAGACGAAAACTAGTAATGGCTACTTTTAATATTGCGTATTCGACGTTTATGAAGTGGTATTCGGCAAAGTGTGAAGATAAGGTTACTGAATGGCTCTCTATTCCACCCTCCTTTGATCCTTTGATATTTTAAAGGCTACATTGAATCGTGCGAAGGAACAAGAGGTACAAATACTCTACGGCTATTCTGGCGAGAGCATTGCAGGATTTCGTGGTACAAGCGATGTATTGAACTATGTTGTAGGACTAAACTTTATAAAAGCTTACATATACCGTGAAGTGGAAGAAACAACACGTGCAGAAGAGAAGCAACGGATATGGTTAATGAGTCTTGTTGATGAGTGGTTGACAAGCGGTATTATGTCATGCTGCATCATACCGAGTACTCGTACCCTGTGACTGAGAATGTAAATCTTATCATGGAGAATCTTAGGTATTTTTACCACTACATTAATATATATCATAACGAGGTTTGCAATGAGGTTGTGGCTAAAGTCCTGCGTGAGTTTTTAGCAGAATTTAGAGATGAGTATCGTCTACTAAGCAAAAAGGAAAAATATGGTCAGATGTTTCTCTCAAATAGTGCGCCGGAGTGTGAATAAAATGTGTTTAGTTCGTGAAATTTCCCCTGAACAACAATGTCTGGTGCATATTCTGATACAGTGTGAAGAAGAGTTCACGATTAAAAAGCTCGGGTCGGTAAGAATAAACCCTCGCTTGGAAAGGAGTGTTTATAAACTTGTATTTAATAATGATGTTGTGGCTAACGATGACCTCTTTGTGCATGCTTTTGAATGTATTCTAGTCGTGTTCAAAGATAACTTGCTAACCGAATGTAACGTGAGCAAAAAAATAGTATTGAACGATATGAAGGCCATTTACATCGAGTATAGGTATCCCTATAACTTTAGCGATGAAATAATGTTAAATCGTATTTACTGCGTAGTGGAAAGCAATAATGATGTGACTGTAGACTTGATTACGTGCGAGTTTAGTGTTTTAGTTAAGTTCAGTAGAAGATAAAGTGTATGTATTTTGATGTATATTTATTTTCAATATATTTAATTATTTAATATAATTGTGTATATATATATATATATTTCTCCTGTACTGTTATATTGATGGTTATACTCCATCGTTTTGTATTTCTTATATTATTTTTTTATTTTTTTACTATTTATATATTCCTCGTTCGTATTTCTTATATTATTATTAATTTTTATTGCATATATTCCTCGTTTGTATGGGATTGTGTATTTATTTTCTATATATTTCGTGAAATTGATTCTAATAATTCGTCTAAATAAACAGAATGTAATGGTGTTTTATTTAATTCTTTTGGTTGTATATATAAACGATATTATTATTTAATTATATGTATACCAAATGGCTGGTTACGCCTTCTAAACCGACTGATGGATTTCTAAGCCAACGGTCAAGAATATCTGAATAGCGCAATCTGGCAGCTGAAAAGTTAACTAATATATACACATACATCTGCCTTCTAGGTTTTCTAAGTCAACTGGCGAGTTAAGCCAACTCTCAAGAATATATGCTTTAATTAAATAAATAGCGCAATCTGGCGACCCAACCCCTAATAATGTGCACCTGAACAGGCCATTTTCAATTTTATTCAGCATTAGAATGGGAAACGCAACATTCACTTAAACTAATAGAAAACATTATGAATGCTTTATCTAAACACCATAGTCAAAGTTCTCATTCAAAATAGAGGATACAGCTGTTGATAAAACATCGCTTGTCGATTGATGTGTAGTTGTTAGAAACTGCATGTTTTCATGTTCGGTGAATGAGTAGTCATCGGAAACCATAGAATCTCCTGAGGTGAAAGACCATGTAGTTCTGCAAACAGATAAAGATCTAGGATTGGTCTGTTCTAATCGTCTTTTAATGAGGTAGTCTTGAATATAGGACTGGGACTCCAAAGCAGCATGTAAAGGTAGTTTTCTCAAATGAGTAGCTACATTTCTACTGTATATATCAAACTCATCTTTTGAATATTTTTCATAACTGCTTTGAGAAATTTCACGGAGTGTGGTCACGGCATCAGTAAAACTAGCTAATCCATCTGATGTTGCAGTTAGTTTTGGTCTCTTCGAAACAAGTCTTGTAGAACAGCTGGGTTTAAATCGATACGGGATTTGATTGACGTTCCGTTACCGATTCATTTCGAGATGTTTCACATGTGTTAGAGTGATCAGCATTTTGCAACGTTTCATTTGAGTCCGATCGATGAAGATTGTGAGAAGCTTCACTTGTGTCAGATCGATCAACAATGCCATTAGGTTCCAGAATAATTCGGTGGCGGCTCGTGACTTTCAGTTATGGGGGTGCTGCCTCAGAAATTGCGAACAATTGTGTCGATTATATATATATATATATATATATATGAGAGAGAGAGAAAGTCGAATAGATAAATAGATAACTACTCACTACTCAGTCATAAAAATAAGTAAAATAGTATCATAAAATCAATTATAGGGTACTTACGCTTAACGGGTAATTTCGAATTTGCCAAAAATTTTATTTATAAACAAATTCCATTCTTCTGTTTTTATTCTGAGCGAAAAAATATTCTAAGAAATGAAAGCTATATATTGTAAATAATCCAATTATTATATAATTAACTTCAATCTCACGACAAAAAATAAATGAAACGAATCATTGATAAATGCAATTCGGAAATTAAATTTCGAATTAGCAAACGATACAGCAACACAACTACCACGTCAAACAAACAAATCGGCACTGCTCTGTCCACAGTGCTTTGGATCCTCTTAAACCCGCGATTCTGACTTGCTCTTCGTACGTCCGCCACCGAGGTTTCAAGCGTTTCGAACAAAATCTGGAACTGTTAAGTACGCAGTTCCACGGGAAGGCTGAAGCTACTTTCGTGATTCATTCGTTCGGCATTGAAATAGTTTAAGGAAAAAAGGATATAATCTGATTTAAAAACTCAAAGTTCATTGAAAAAAACAATCAAAGAGGCTATTTTAAATATTTAAATATAAAGATCATAAGATCATGGGGGTGCTGCAGTTCCGCAGTGCCTACCGACGAGCCGCCCCTGTATCCAGATGATCCTAGAAAAGAGGGAATCGTTATAAAATACTAACAATAATAAATATATTGATAACAACTGATAATAATAATAATAATAATAATAATAATAATAGAAAGTCAATATCAGCTTTTGTTTTTAAGTAATTTTTTGAAGCCTTTTCTAGTTGGTGAAATATAATTTAAAAAAATATATATTTCACCAACTAGAAAGGGCTTCAAAAAATTACTTAATAATAATAATAACTCATATGCAATATGCTATATCAAGCACCATGAAACCCTTTCTAAACTAATATTTTGAGTGAAATTATCATTAACCTGTTAAAAGGTTAAAATATCTGTTAGGAATGCTAAGCGTAATTTAGAGATACAGCTGGGGATAGTAAACATAATCCCCAAAAGTTTTTTGACTACGTCAATAATCGTAAGCCGATAAAAGATAACATAAGCCCTCTAGTGGACGCTAACGGCGCTTTGGCTTTCGACGCTCAGGCGATGGCGGGTATTTTTAACAACTTTTTTTTTGCGACTGTTTTTACTATATAAATAATGTCCCCGACGTTGACGATATCGTTCCATTTAGTAGCGAGACTATTTTGAATGATATAACTGTTTACGAGGGTGAGAGATTGCGCATTATATCGATAAGCTAAAAGTTAGCAAGGCTCCAGGCCCTGAGACGCTTTATCCTAGACATTTGAAAGATTTGAAAGACGTTATAGTAGGCCCCTTAACAAAAATTTTTAATAAGTCACTGGAAGCGGGGATTATTCCTGAAGACTTCAAATTAGATAACGTTACGCCCATTTTTAAAAAAGGCGACCGCACAGTAGCTATCAATTATAGGCCTATTAGCTTAATGTCAATTGTCAGTAAACTTTTGGAATCCGTAGTTAGGGACCGTATCGTCGATCACTTAGAAAGTCGCGATTTGATTAATAGTCGCGGACGATACTAAAACAGGCGGTAAAGTTGTTAACGTGGACGATAGAAAAGGCTCCAAGACGATGTAAACAGGATTATGGAGTGGACGGATAAGTGGCAGATGCAATTTAACATAGACAGTGATGGGCAGTATCTAGATACATGTATCGCCGATACGTATCGATCGATACTTTTGTATCGGTATCGGTATCGCTTTAGCTACTTGACAAAAGTATCGATTTATCGGTATCGCTAAGGTCAATTTTCTTAAATGTATCGAAAAAAATCGATACTTCGATACATCGATACATCAATAAGAATTTTTAAATATTTAGCCAGCTGGTATTTTTGAAGGGTAATAGTAATTACTTTTACTTGTTAGTGTAATATTTTCAGTCATTCATGTATCCTACAAAATTAAAACATACTTTCATTAAATAAAGCAATTGTTTTTATTTACATCTATAAAACTCATTAAAATGTCGTTGATTTTACTTACAGTGCGTACAAATTACTAGTATAAACAATAATATCTAATACCTACATATTAAATGAATAATTATAAAAACGTACCGGCGATACATGTATCGGTATTGCTTAAGACATCTAGAAAGTATCGGCGTATCGGTATCGACAAAGACGTTCTTCATGTATCGATGTATCGGTATCGCTTTAGCGATTTTCATGTATCGATGCCCATCACTGAACATAGACAATGTAAAGTTTTGCATATAGGTTCTTGTAACAATAATTACACGTACACGATGGACAATAGACAGTTAGCGAGCGTTGACGAGGAAATAGATTTAGGCGTACGCGTATCTAAGGATTTGAAAGTTAGGAACCAGTGCCTGGAGTCTTGCGCAAAAACTAATAGGATGTTAGGCTTCATAGCGCGTAATTTCGAATTTAAATCGAAGAATATTATATTGCCCTTTACAAGTCCTTAGTCAGGCCTCATTTAGAATATGCCGTTCAGTTTTGGTGGCCGTATTTGCGTGAGGATATTGATAAGTTGGAAAGGGTTCAGCGTCGCGCCACGAAACTAATTCCGTCATTACACAACAAGTCTTAGGAAGATAGAATTAAAGAGTTAGACTTGCATTCACTCGAAACTAGGAGATTGATGGAGGAGCTTATTGAAGTTTTCAAAATCGTTAATAAAATCGATAACGTAAATTTTGACAAACTGTTCACGTTCGATAATAGCAATACTCGTAATAACGGATTTAAGTTGCGTGGCAGACGTTTCATTAGTCCAAAGCTGGGCACTTGCGGTATTTTTTGCGGTACTGCGGTACTGCGGTACTACCGCACTACCAAACCGGTACCGCATAACGCAGTACCGCAAAGGATCGCTGAAAGTACAGCAGTACCGCTACCGCATTCAAATTTCCCGCGGTACTTTCCGCGGTACCGACAAACACGACTTTTCAAAAAATTAACACTTTTTTTGAAGTAAACCTTATTACAGGAGTACAGTAAGACGAATGCTGCGTGTGTTGCATCAGCCTAACTCTAGACACGTTAAGTTTTCGTTCAGAACATGTTACGTTGCCATCCTATCACAACGCCTCAGTGCAGTGCTTGCTTTTGAGCCGGTTGCACGTGTGTTACATTTCTGTGACAAAGATCGATTTTTAGCCATTATGGCAGAAAGTTCAGGTGCGAAATCGCCGATATGCAATTTCTGAAAATATGTGCTATTACTTGTGTTGTTCTTGTGTGCAGTACCGCAGTACCGCAGTACCGCGGAACGCACCAGGGGGACCTGAAAAAGTACCGCAGTACCGCGTAACGCACTGGGCATGCTGAGGTACCGCAGTACCGCGTAACGCACCCCCAAATTTTGGTACCGCGCCCACTACTGTAATCATTACTAACATCGGTAAAAACTTTTTTATGTTTAAAGTAATTGATACTGTAAATGGAATAATCTTCCCGCGTCCGCGGTGAACTCTACCACCGTTAATATGTTTAAAAACCGTTTAGATAGGCATTTTAAAAATATTAACGTTGTTTAAAATAATAAAACAATTAGTGACACGAGCTCTGGGGGTAATGGTCGAGGATGAGTCTGTTGACGATTAATGCCAGCGTGTGACAGTGACATGCCAGCGTGTGATATGCCAGAAATAAAATTATTATTTAAAAAAAAATTAGACTAACACGAACTTAGATGTAGCTCGTAGCGTAAACTAACCCAACTTTTTGTTATACTCTTCCTACTTTTTTTCTTTTCTTATCCTCTCTTTACTT
The DNA here is from genome assembly GCA_023014485.1 of Bathynomus jamesi. NCBI lineage: Eukaryota > Metazoa > Arthropoda > Malacostraca > Isopoda > Cirolanidae > Bathynomus > Bathynomus jamesi. The sequence goes on from JAJOZX010007796.1 coordinate 109,762, forward strand.
GCGTGTCTGTAGTTTGCATAGTATGACAATGTTTGCATGGTTTGTAGGCGTTCTCATTTTACTTTTTTTCATCTTTCACCCCTTTCCTATTCTCTCCGATTATTTTTCCGACTTGTCGGCAGTGGCCGGCGGATGATGATGGTGGGTCTTTGTTTCTCTTTTTCTGAATGAATGTTAACCCACGAATGATAGGTTTCGCTACTTACTTAACCCCTTATTCTGTTCTTTTAACCACCTACTCTTTCCTTTCTCTCGGTCTAACCTTAGAGTGGATCTTAGGGTCTTTGTTAGCCTTAGCTTCTGTAGATCTGTAGAACTTCAGAAATCAGTACTAAAATTATTTTCGATATTGTTTCAGATTCCCAGTTCACAGGAGGAATGGATGGACATTGAAAGAGGCTTTGCAAGTCGATGGGATTTTCACGGATGTAGTGGGGCAATAGATGGGAAACACGTATTAATAAAATGCCTTTCTAAAAGTGGTTCTTTTTTCTTCAACTACAAAGGATCGTTCAGTATCATTTTATTAGCTTTAGTGAACAGTAACTACTGCTTTCGCTTTATCGATGTTGGTGCTAATGGCAGATCTTCAGATGCAGGTATCTTCGCAAATTCACAATTAAAAGATACAGTTGAACATGATTTACTTGAGAAACCAGATAACATTATATTTGTAGGAGATGACGCATTTCCTCTGAAAACTTACCTTTAAAAACCGTATTCACGAAGTCACTAAATGAGAACCAACTCTTTGTAATCATTTATTTATTTATATAAAGTCAAACAACGACAACGGTCTTCTGAAAAAGGAATAAGCATAATAAGTAATCACTTGAATAAAACATAAACATAAACATAATCATTGTCCTCTATCTCCTCCCAAGTCTTTGATACTAGATGTGATATGAGGTAATTGCAGTACAGTAGTGCGAAGACTTATATTGTTTTATAAAGTGAACACAGTATAGTACTTTAATAGGAAAACATAGATACTAGTTTATTTAAGAGTAATATGAGAACATAAGGCTTTGCTATTACATCATGATGAATACGATACTGTAGAAACTAAAATATAAATACTTATGGAATTATACAGTACATTATATCCAATCAAACATATTACAATACAATTAGAGAGTTCAGCGAGAGATTGAATCATATATTAAAATAAGGGTTGTACAACGGTATTCCTGACAAAAGTAATAGTACAGTAATGAGGTTACAGCTGTATTGGGAACACAATATAAAGTTCTTAGTAAGTAAAGTGTAAAGTGTACTGTACTCTATCTCTCCCCCAAGTCTTTGAGCCAGCAATTTTATAAAGAAGATTATTAAGGATAATATGGCAAAAAAAAAAAAAAATTTGTATGTTTACGGATAAAGACTAAACCTTATTTTGTCAGTGCCCTTAATTTAAAGCATACTTGATTGGTTACTCTTCTTGATTCATATGGTAGTCTTCATGCCAGGTAGGGGGGCGTCTGGTACGGTTCGAACGCCTTAGTGGAGTTGCAGTTTGGGGTGCCGTACCCATTGGCCTAGGGGGTGCAGGTGGTAGTATGTCGATGGGCGGCGTTGACATGTCTTCTTGGGTGGGGGTGTGGTCTCTTCAGGGATCGGGCGCCTGCGTTCAACGTGTGGGCTGGACCGTGTCGGACTACGGGGTGAAGCGGGTGTCTTTGGTCCTGGTGCTGACCTGGCAGGTGTAGGTGGTGCAGCAGGTGGGCTGCACCGCTAGGAAGTTCTTCAAATGTTGGTCTATGGTCATCTTTGGAGCAGGTGTGCTGAAGGGTTCATATTTTTTAAGGAATTTCCTGTTCCTTACAGTTACCCTCCCAGATCCATCGACCCTAACCACGTACTGGTCAAACTGCCTGACTTCGATGACCACACCTGTCTTGTCCCATTTACGGGCGTGTGGACCGACCTGGTTCTGGATGCGTATAAGGTCTCCGACTGCTAGTGGTGGGAGTCTCTTGGTGTGCTCTGACCAGCGTTCCGCTCCCCTCATGTGGCGGTTCCTCAGAGCTTCTTCTCGGGTGGCCAAGTTTTCACGCCACGTGTCGTGTGGTTTATATCGGCCGGGAAGGATTGGAATGAAGTCCCGGATAGGGCGGCCGAATACACACATTGCTGGGGAGTGTTTTGTATCTCTATCCGGCGTGTTTCTGTATTGAAGCATGGCCCGTTGAAAGTTTTCGGTGTTGAGGTCGCCGTTTGGTCCAGTGTTGTCGGTTATTAGGCGTTTCGTTGTCTTGACACCAACTTCTGCCCGACAGTTGCTGTGAGGGAAAGCCACTGATGAGAGTCGGTGGTGTACGCCCCAGTTTTTGAGGAACTGCCGTGTGGCTGCTGCGGTAAATTCAGGGCCCCCATCGGAAGCCAGTTCGTCGGGGATGCCGAAGGTGACGAAGGTCCGTCGGAGGCAGGCGATGAGTCCAGCAGCACCATCTGATGACCTCTCTACTATTGGCCAGTTAGAGTATCTGTCCACCACGACCAGGTAGTTTACTCCTTTGTAGTGGAAGTAGTCCGCGCAGACGCACTGGAAGGGGTATTCTGGTGATGTTGGTGGAGTGGGTGGAGCGCTGGGCTGGGTTGGTGCCATGCGGTTGCAGTGGTTGCAGCTAGCCCGTAGTGCTGTGATGGCTGGTGTGATGCCAGGCCAGAAAATGGAGTCTTCTGCTCTGGAGATCATGGATGAAGTACCTTGATGAGCTGAGTGGAGTGAAGCCAGTACTTCTTGCCTGAGGGCCGGCGGGATAACCGTGCGGTTCCTGTACATTACCACGCCGTCAACAGTGCGGAGGTCGTCGCGAAACTGGTGATATTCCCGCAGCTGTGCAGGGAGTGCATGGCGGGATTCAGGCATGCCGGACTCTATGACATTGGCTAAACTATTCATGACTTCATCGCTGGTCGTGGCGGTGCGTACTCGATCCCATGTCACTGATGCCAGGCTCAGCGAGTTGAGTGTTGATGCGGCTGCAGAAATGACGCAGGCTTCCATGCCATTACCATCTGTCAGTGATGTCCGTATGCCGGCTAGGAAGGTGGGGGGGGGGAAAGAACGCCGTTCCCTCGCATGGTTGATGGATGGCTGCTACGTCATCGGGGAGTGTCAGTGGTATGGGGTCGCCAGTGGGGTATCGTGACACCCCGTCAGCAGCTTTGTGTTTCGCGCCTGGTACGTGGATCATCCGGAAGCGGTACCTGAGGGTTTTTTCCTTCAAGTTTCTGAGGCGTGTATTAGATATGTCCTCTAGGGATCTGTCACCAAACACTTTGAGGAGAGGTTTGTGGTCCACTGCAATTATTAGGTCTTCGCATCCCAGCACGAAGTACCTCGCCTTGTCAAGGGCATCGGCGACAGCAAGTGCTTCTCCTTCTACTGGTGCATAGCGGGACTCAGCTGAGGTAGTGAATCTACTGCCGACCAATGTGACACGCCATCCAGTATGGCAGCAGAAGGGTTCGACTCGTGTACAGGTGCAGTGTTTCTGAAGTAGCCAGTAGCCGATGCCTGTTTTCGACCAGTCTGTGGCGAGGCATGTGGGCTTGGTTTTGTCAAAAATTTTAACACCCTCCTCTATTTCTGTGATGATGACATCCTTTGATTCTTCGAAGATGGTTTCCAATTCGTCATCCCACTTGAAAGGTGTTCCTGGCTTCAGAAGTAGGCGGAACGGCTGCATCCTCTTGGCCATGCTGAAGGCATACGACACCTGGTTGATGAGCCCGAACCATGATCGAACGTCGGTGATGTTCTTTGGAGATGGAAACTCTAGGATTGCTTTGAGGTATTTTTTACAGGGTCGGACACTGTCAGATGTGATCTCGAAGCCTGCAAATTCAACCTTGTCCTGACAGAACACAAACTTGTCGGGGTTCAGTGTGATTCCGTGTCTGCCGCAGGTGTCAAGCCACTGGGTGGCCTGGAAGAAGCTCTCCTCCACTGTGTCTGACCAGAGCAAGACGTCGTCAATGCACTTTGTATTGTTAGGGATGCTCGATACAATTTCGTCGTACCTTCTTGTGTAACCGTCACCAGATGCAATGTAACCCTGGGGAGCGGTTTTGTAACGGTAGCGACCCCAGGGCGTTATGAAGGTGGTCAAGTGGCGGTCTTCTTCACAGATTGGTACGCTGTGATATCCATTCCATGCATCAAACACTGTTTTCTTTTTGCCTTGCGGTACTGATCTGGCCTGGTGGAATGGCGATTGAGTGTGGTGTGTTTCGCGGGTGGCGTGAGCGTTGAGGGGTTGAAAGTCAACGGTACGCCTTGGTTTTCCGTTCTTTTTGGCGCACACCACCATTCTGTGACACCAGGTTACGGGCTCACCAACGGGTACTGGTTCAAGGACACCCAGTCTGACATCTTGGTCGAGGCCAGCCTTCACGTCCTCCTGCCAGTGGATTGGTACTGGGACGGGGGTGTGATGTGCGACTGGTTTGGCATTGGGGTCCACCATCAATTTCATTGGGGGGCCGTCCATCATGGGCAGCGCTTGGTGGTCACAAGTGTTGAAGGTGCTTGATTTGTAATAGTCCAGCAGGTATTCCTTGAGCTTTTGCTGGTTCGCCGCAACAGCGGGTAGCGGTAGCTCGATTGGAGGTGATGGAGGATGTTGGCGTCTTGGACAGTCACAGTTAGTTACAAGTCCGCTGTCACTGTGTGGCGTGCTGGCACTGTTGTTACAGTATTGTGCTGGATCCAGTTGGACTTCCCCCACTGTAGGAATCTTCCCGAGATAATGCCGAGTGAAACGCATGCCTCTCTGCTGATGAAGAACTTGTCAGAAGAATCTGTCACATATGTTACCTGTCTCGTTTCTACTTGTTGGCCCTGTTCATCCTTGCCAGTGAGGCGAAGTATGGCTGCGCCAAGGATTTTGATGCCCTTGTTGTTGGCGGCGTGCATCTTCATGGTCACAGGGATGAGGTCAGACTGGAGAAGCCCGAGGCGGTGGATAACCTTGATACCGGTGAGGCAGCTCTGACAGCCTGTGTCTGCCATGGCAGGCAGTACCACGGTTTTTGGGTGGGCATTGAGGGTTGCCCCAAGCGCCTCGTAGTCTTCGGGGAGAGTCCTGACTGTCAGGTTGATGTGTGGCTGTGGTTGTGAGTTCTCCTTGATCCACATGTCCGATAGTTCATTGTAAATGTGATGGTCGAGGGCGATTGCTCTTTTCTTATGTGGCTCGGAAGTGTTGCTTGTGGCGCAGAGAAGATCAAATACCGCACCTTCGCACTCATCAGCTTTATTAGGAGTGGCTGAAAGGCTCTTGTCCTTGTCTTTGCTCCTGCATACGGATTCCCAATGGCTGTCGCGCTTGCAAATTTTGCATTTGTGGTTGTACGCAGGGCAATCCTTCTTGCGTATGTGGACTGGGGCTCTTCTGCCGTGTCCTTTTTTACCACAATATGAACAGGGGCATTTTTTGTGTGGGGTATTTGCTTACTTCTCCTGTATGTGCTGCCTGCGGCCTCCACGGCATGGGAGTCCAGCAGTCGTGATGCTGAGCGCTTGCCTGCTTCCTTCGCCTCGACAAACTGAAAGACGTCTTCCAGGGTCATCTCCTGGTTACTGTTGCCGAGGAGTTCCAGTTGTATTTCCGGGTCAGCAATTCCGCGGGTAAGGACGTCGCGAAGGATGGGGTCAGTGTAATTTACGTTGTTGTTGCAGCTTGGGCATTCAACAAGAAATTTGCAGACTCCGGCCTGACCACGAAGACGGGCTCCAAAACTGCGCACAGTTTCGTCGCGGTCTTGTCGGATATTGTGTAGGGTAACCCTGGCTACCATGGTGTTCTCCTCTCGGACAGCTAGTTTCTTGATTGCAGCAAGGACTTCATCTTCGGTTTTGTTTGTTAGGCTTCCACCTGCGGATCTTGTCAAATCTTTGCGGAGTGAATCGTCGCAGCATTCAAGTAGTTGTACCACTTTGTCCCTACCAGTGATTTTTGTAGCTTCCGCATAATCTGTCCAACGCGACGTAAAATATGCCCAGTAGGGTGGATCGATTTTACATTTTTTTCGATTTCCATATTCTAATAGAGACAAAAACTTGCGCATGCATGAGAAAATAGCCTCTGCAAAATCTTAGCTTAATAGGTAATCATCTTCTGCCCCCGGCAGAGCGATGAAAATCATATTTTAGTAGTCAAAAACGTATTTTTCTTATAATTTTTAAAATATTTCAATATGCATCAAAATTATTCCTAATAACTATAAAGTCGATGAAAAAGACCTCATATGATCGTTTTTCCAAGCGCGTTGTCCTACGTTAATATCTTTTGCCCCCAGCAACAACGTCAAATGTTGAAAAAATAGGTAATTTATATACATATTTTCAGATCGGCTCTTTGTCTTAAATAATGCATTTATATATTTCCCATAGCATTTATATCGTTGCTTAGGCATGAAATAACACACACGCAAAATTTTATGACTCGAGGCTAGGGTTTAAGGTCATCTCTGGTGAGTGCTGCAGCAGCAGCTGCCACTGACGCGCCAGTACGCACTGCGCAGTTCCCTCAGTTGCCTTTTGACAGCCTTTTGACAAGATCACGCTACCATTACAGGGCATTTTCTTTGACGGACGTAAAGATAAAACAATGACACAAGAAGAAATAGACAATGTGAAGCATAGAAGGACTGTGGTAGAAGAGCATATAGTTTTAGTTCAAGAACCAGAATCCCAGTACATGGGGCATTTCACTCCTGCATCAGGTTCTGCCACTGCAATAACATCAGGTATCATCAACTTTCTAGAGACTAACAATATTAGCACGGACGACATTGTGGCTATCGGCTGTGATGGTACCGCAGTGAACACGGGTCGAAAGGGTGGAGCCATTTCGTATGATTGAAATGAAACTACAAAGGCCAGTTCAGTGGATCATATGCCTATTACACGGTAATGAATTATCACCGCGACACCTCATTCAAGACTTGGACGGCAAAACAACTGGGCCAATGGGCTTTACTGGACCAGTTGGAAAACAACTGAACAACTGCGAAAAACTTCCAATTACAGAATTCGATGCCATTCCATCTCCCGACATTGACATAGATGATGCCGAGTTGAGCACTGACCAAAAATATTTGTTAGGCATCTACAGAGCAGTGTCGAGCGGTAGCTGCTCTTCAGCTCTCGCGGCTCGAAATCCAGGTATATTCCAGGTGGCTGACAACAGCAAATAGATTTCTGCGCCTCTATGTTTCAACCAGTGAACCCTCCAGCACCTTCAACGAAATTGTGCGATTCATTATGACAGTTTACGCACCAATTTGGTTTAAGATAAATAAAAACTCCAGTTTCACTCAGGGCGCAAAACATTTTTTCGAAATGATGCGTCTCTCTCAGACCATGCCTCAAAGATCTAAGACAATCGCCAACAAAGTCCTCCGTAGAAATTCTTTCTTTGCTCTCCCAGAAAATATTTTGATCTCCATGCTACATGCCGATGAGCAACACATAAGAGAATTGGGATGGAGAAGAATATTAAAAGCACGATCAAAACAATCACCAGCGGGGGAAATTCGAGCTTTCGCCATGCCTGAGCTGCTCTACGATAGTCAAAACTATTACGAAATGATCAACTGGCAAACGGCTGAGGTGACCGAACCCCCCGTTACAAAAACAATACCTGATACCCGAATAAAAGAGTTTGTTGAGACGGGAGACCAGCCTGATGGACTGATCCCACTATTCCCTTGTCATACTCAAGCGGTCGAGAGACTCATCAAATTAGTAACCGAAGCCTCTGCCAGTGTAAGTGGAATAGAAGAGAGGGACGGATTCATCCGCTCCCGTCTTCACTCCCGAACAAAAATTCCACGATTTGATTCTAAGAAAGATTACCGTATGTAAATCGACATGCAGCCAAAGGAAGGGTGGTTGGGGCCGGATAGGGTGGAACTCGACGTACAGCCACCTCCTCGTGGTGAGTTCTGGGTTGCTAATTTTATAAAATTAGCAAGCGAGGAGCTGTACTTAGTACTTATCGTACTTATAACATCGCATTAACGTAATTATAATCCACATTTAGACTTTTCTCGGGGACAGAAGATATTACTCTAGAGTCATAAAATTTTGCGTGTGTGTTATTTCATGCCTAAGCAACGATATAAATGCTATGGGAAATATATAAATGCATTATTTAAGACAAAGAGCCGATCTGAAAATATGTATATAAATTACCTATTTTTTCAACAGTTGACGTTGTTGCCGGGGGCAAAAGATATTAACGTAGGACAACGCGCTTGGAAAAACGATCATATGAGGTCTTTTTCATCGACTTTATAGTTATTAGGAATAATTTTGATGCATATTGAAATATTTTAAAAATTATAAGAAAAATACGTTTTTGACTACTAAAATATGATTTTCATCGCTCTGCCGGGGGCAGAAGATGATTACCTATTAAGCTAAGATTTTGCAGAGGCTATTTTCTCATGCATGCGCAAGTTTTTGTCTCTATTAGAATATGGAAATCGAAAGAAATGTAAAATCGATCCACCCTAATGCCCAGTCTTCACTGGTACCTGCAGCCGAAATGGTTGGCCGTCTTACTTTCTCAACCTTTGCAGAGACTGTCGGGCTTGGGACATGGGTCGTGCAGTGGGCTGTTATAAGTGCGGCTACAATGGCTGGGTCCAGGTCTACTGTGACATAGGTACAACCTGTGATAGGGCATTCTACGGCAGGCATTGTGGATGGCGTTTGTTGAAGTTGCTTAATTAGGTTGGGGTGGTTGACAGTTGCTTGAATTTACCACGTATGTAGACTTATTTTATTAAGTACTAAATTGTTAATATTTTAACAAAAAGACCGTTGTCATAAATGAGAACCAACTCTTTGTTACGTTATGAAGAGAAAATATTCAATTATCGCCTTTCTCGTGCAAGACGTATCGTAGAAAATGCTTTTGGCCTCATGGCTACTAGATTTAGAATATTTGAAAAACCCATAGCTTTGTTGCCTACCAAAGTAGAAAAATTATTTTAGTAACGTGTGCCCTTCACAACTGGCTACGCATTACGTCAGCATCTGAATACACCCCACGTGATTCTGCCGACCGCGAAAATTTTGAAGGTGGAAAAATCATCCCAGGATCGTGGCGTGAGTTGGGCACACACTCAGGGTGAATAGCAAAGCTGGGCACAAACCGTTAATCCGTTAATCGTTAATTAACGAAGTTAACTTTTTCGTTAACGATTTAACTTTTAAGTTAACTTTGAAAATCATTATCGGACTAATTAACTTCCGTTACATTTAACTTCCGTTAACTCAAGTCCGTTAACCCAAAAAATTCATAAATAAACGTTTAAAAGTTTATATTATTTTCAGTGCTGAGCAGGTGCGCAATTAATCCGCCACTGTTAATAGTGATGAACGAATTTCCATTTCCGCAGTGCAAAATCAGGCGATATATTTGTTTCCGTCGCCACAATTTGTCTTACCAAATATGGTAGTTATTTATGGCATTGGTTTGAGCAAAATATGGTCGACTGTAAAATCAGGCGGAAAGATTTGCCATTTGAGTTGAATGTTTCAACTTCTTTCAAGAAATATCACGAGCATTTTAAGGCACTTTCAATAATATATATGTAACAATTACAACAAATAACTACATTCGTTTCATTTGCAGTCTGTCTCTTGCACAACATGTTTGTGCTAGTGAATATTTAAAAATAATCGTTGTCAAGTAAGTCATGTATATTTATAATATGTCTGTGAGTACCTTATTAGTAGTCTCCTTGATACATTTCAAGAACCATAAAACTGATCAGGTAAGATTTCAATTCTCATGTCACTTTGATGACATAAATTAAGTCAATTGATGTCTTACAATGGGAGCGTTTCCACCTTAACCCTTTATGTCCTGGCGGTACTTCTAGGTACCACATCTTTAAAATCTCCATAATTATTTTTCTACCCGGTTGATCCTGCCGGTACTTTCAAGTCCCAATGTGAATTAGTTTCTTTATGAGATAAATGGCGTTGAGAAGCAAATGTGAGCGTGTGGCGCCAGAGGCTGTTTACTCTTTAGTATCTCTGCTGTGAAGACCAAAGAAATTTCAGTGCAATTACTTCCCGAATATTCTGTGCCATATCTGTTCCAAATAACAAAGGTAAGGGTTATTTTATTTTTTATCTTTTTTTCATGAAGGGCAACATGCATCTCATGGACAAAATGGAGAACGAGAAGAAGAGGGAAAATTAAATTATATATATATTGTGTTTTTCATTTTTTTTATTAAAGTTAACGTCAACGGTTATCGGTAACTTCCGTTACATGTTTAACGAATTAACGGTTAACGAAGTTAACTTTTTGGTTAACGGATTAGCGGTTAACGAAGTTAACTTTTTGGTTAACGGTGCCCACCACTGGTGAATAGATATTAGAAATACTGGAAGTAACAACTATTCAAGGGAGGCCTCACAAATTAGACAAGCATACACAAGATTCTTTACAGCAGAGGGAGCTGTTCCTTGGCAAATGGATATGATTAATGAATAAATTAATGGACATGAAAAACACTTTCGTACAGTTTTATTAAGTTTACGATTTTATGTTCTCATAACATATTGGTACGTGTATAGTCAGCAGGGCCGGATTAACCATTAAGCAAAATAAGCCCGTGCTTAGGGCATCAAGGGAAGGGGGGGCACCACAGAAATTTTCCATTGTCGGATTTACCATGGATTTATTATACTATTATAATCGCGGCTTATAGCCTTAAGCTGTTGAAAACTGAATTATATATATATTCATATATAGTATTTATTTTTTTTCATTCTTTGAATTTGTAGTGAACAACAACCCTTTTGAGAGAATAAATATATTTCGTTGTAATCACACACTTTACGCTTTGCGTTATTATTTTGTTTATATCAAATCTTTGAGCGCCATATTAAAAATACATATAGATTAAATATTTTCGTGTGCTATAGTAAATGTAGAAACAAGATTCAGTCATGCTGAACTTTATAAAATAATTGTAGAAGACAATATTGAGTGTGCCTTCCCAAATGTAGAAATTGCCTTTCGTATATTTTTAACATTAATGGTCACAAATTGCTCAGCTGAGTGTTCATTTTCTCAGTTGAAGTATATTAAAAACCAACAGAACAACTATGCAACAAGGCAGGCTGGATGCCTTATCTCTACTAAGTATAGAAGCAGATGTGTTACGTAAGATTAGTTTTGAGGATCTGATCAAAGACTTTGCAATTAAATAAAGTAGGAGAAAACTTTTCAAATATAAATGAAGTGGAAGTATACAAAAATAAACATTATTTTCCATCTTACTGTAAGTTTTGTTTCATTTCAAAAAATAAAATTTTATTTTATGGTTTATTTTTGTTTATATTTTGAATTACATATATATGGGGCACCAAAATCTTTTAAGTGCTTAGGGCCTCTAAAGGTCTTAATCCGGCCCTGTGTAATACAGACCAATGGCCTGTGGAACAAGTTAACTTGACATTAAATTTAATCTTTTCAAATGAAAAGGTTGAACCAATCACTAATTATGAAATTTATTCTGATTTCAACAAACTTGTCAGGGTCACAGCCTACTGTTTGAGGTTTGCTCACAACTGTTTAACTACAATTAACAAACAGCTAAATAAAAATAATCATAATTATACAGAAGTTGCAACCAAATACTGGATAGGCCATGCACAACAAAAAGAGTACAATAAAGAGTTAGAATTCTAAACTAATGGGAAACAAACAAAAGAACCTGTACCATCAGTAGTTGTGGATCTAAACTTGTTCAGAGATGAGGAAGGCCTTCTAAGGTGTAAAGGGAGATTAGACAAATCAAAACTGTCATACAAAAGCAAACATCCAATCCTTTTACCTAGATTTAGCTATTTGACAACATTAATCATCAGAAAAACACACAATGATGTATATCATATGGGGGTACCACAGACACTAACTACATTAAGAAAAACTTATTGGATACCCAAGGGAAGGATCACTGTTAAAACAGTCCTGAGTGAGTGTGTCACATGTAGGCGTATTCATGCTAGGCCCTATAGGAAACCAAATCCTCCTGCTTTGCCAGAGGAGAGAGTTACTCTCAACAGACCCTTTGAGACTGTAGGCATTGACTATACAGGAGCATTGACTGTAGGGGTGGGTGACACTGAACAAAAAATGTACATTGTACTGTTTACATGTGCTGCCTCACGAGCTGTTTATCTGGATGTTGTGGAGGACCTTACAGCAGAATCTTTTGTTGCTGTCTTTAAGAGATTCTGTGCACGACATTCAGTACCCAAGACAGTTTGGACTGACAATGCTACATATTTCAAGGCTGGTGAACAAGTCATCCACGACTTGTTAAGCGATGAACTCACACAATTATATATACAAAATTCAAACATAAAGTGGAAGTATATTCCAGTTGCCTCTCCTTGGTATGGTTCTATCTGGGAGAGGAATATACAAACAGTAAAGAATTGCTTGAAGAAAGCAATTGGTAAAAAACAGATACACTTATTTGAGTTGCTCACTCTCCTGGCTGAGATTGAGAACATCATCAACAATAGACCACTCACTTATGTGAGTGACAACATTAATGACCCGGAACCATTAACTCCAAATCATTTGATTCGGGGAGAACAAGTTAGTCTCCTGCCGGACTACAATATAGACTCTTCAGAAGACCCAAACTGGACTCAACGACACGATGAACTCCAGACTAAGTTACAACACTTAACTAGAGTTAAAGCTCATTTCATTAAACAGTGGAAAACTGAGTACTTGATGGGTCTAAGGGAGAGACATAAACAAATGACTAAGAAGGATTGGTCTGACACAATTAAGGTAGGGGACCTTGTTCTCATACATGACAGTACTCCAAGACAATACTGGCCTCTGGCTAGAGTTTTAGAACTCAGACCAGGGGCAGACGGGGTAACAAGAGTGGTCAAATTAAGGACTTCAACGGGTGACACAACAAGAGACATTTCTCTTTTGTGCCCTTTATAGTCTGGACCCAAAACAATGGACTTTGGAGAACCTTCTCCACTGACAGTAACAACTGGAGACACTGAACTTCCAGTAACTATTCCTTTGACAGTAGGAGTGGTAACGCATCCTACTACAACATTGACAGACACAAGACCTCAGCGACAAACAGCATTAAAGGCGCGACTATTTTTACAACAAAAAATAGATGCTGGGGAATTGTAATTTTATCTTCTAACTTTCATTTTTTCTTTTCTTATGGTAAAGACCATAGACAGTTTCATCCTATGGGTGTATATTTTCTCTTCTAATTAAATGCTACACCTTCTCCATGAGAAGGTGAGGATAGGCACTGTTAATCACATTAACAGGCATTTACAGTCGAATAGTTAGCTAGTCTACACTCAGACATAAAAATTGGTGACAATGACACCAAAATTTTTATCTCCCGGGGCCCCCAGTATATGGAAAACTGATGAGTGGGTAGTTGGGAGGTAACGAAAATGGTTCACTGAGTAGGTAGGTAGTTAATCTAACAATTATTAAATTCCTTTTATGTCAATAACTGGGTGGATGAAACCAATTGGTTGCTCACCAGAGTTATTCTCCACACTAGTATTTATATACTGTGTGACAAGAGCGTGCTCGGTAATAGATATACATTACCACTCAACCAACCGGGGAAAAAACCAAGACAACGCTGGTGGAAAAAGCCCCGCGAAGAGGAGAACAAAGGAGAACGAAAACGAGGAACGGGGCGACAGGACGCAACAGGGAGAAGGGACGAGAACAGACACCGAAGAAAGATCCCCACCAGCAAGTACGCTCTCGACAATTAAACAGGAAGGAGAAAAGAGACTCTCTAATAACTAGCAGTAAGTGACTAATTGTGTTTTTAACCCAGGTTTACATAGATTCATTAAATTAAGCTGGGTCAGACAACTTAGGCCTACATTGTGGCCTAAGACCCAGCATCAACTCATAGCTTAACAAAGGTGAAGGTAGATTGCCCTAACCTAATTTGGTGAGGAATCCTACTGTGGACCTCAATTTATCTGCCCGCTCTGGACCATTTCCGGAATCTCTAGGCTGACCCCTCTAGGCTAGACTTGATCTACTCTATAGTTAGACTGGAGATATAAGGGGTGGGTTAATTGTGGACCAATTCATACAGAGCATTTTTCGCACCAGAATACTAAGACCAATTACAGAAAAAGAAGACTGTGTGGAGCTACAAAAAGATCTACAAACTATATATGTATGGGCAGATGCAAACAATATGGCCTTCAATGAACACAAATTTGAACTAATTAAGTATGGACCAAATAAATACCTGAAAGAACAATTCAACTACACTGAACCCACAGGAAAAGATATTGTACAAACTGATCATGTAAGGGATCTAGGGATTATATTATCTGAAGATGCAACATTCAACAGGCACATTGACAAAGTAACCTCATCATGCAAACAACTAATAGGATATATACCGAGGACATTCAGAACTAGGGACAGTATGACCATGCTTAACCTGTGGAAATCACTTGTTCTTCCACATATTGACTACGGTACTGCTCTCAATTATGGTTTTCCCACAAACAGAATGAATTGCAAAAAATTGAGGGCCTACAAAGAACTTTGCCTCGTATATTAAACAATCTGATGGGCAACGGGTAGGATGGCCAGATGTCCGGCTTTAGGCGGACAGTCCGCCTTTTGAGCACTCTGTCCTTAGGGTGGCCATTTCCAAATTTCCAAAAAGGAGGACACTGCGTATGTGGCCGTACGTTAACATATATATATATATATATATATATATATATATATATATATATATATATATAATATATATATATATAGTTAACGTACGACCACATACGCAGTGTCCTCCTTTTTAAATGACCACCCAAGCAACAGGTGAGTAAAAACAAATTAAACTACTAGGATAGGTAAGGTGACCAGAGTCCCGATTTTGGGCGGGACAGTCCTAAATTTATGACATGTGTCCCTCTTTTCAAAATGTCATGAAAATGTCCCGCATTTGGAGCAAATTTTCATAAATGTCCCGCTTTATTAAAATTACTGTTACATTAGACATTAGATGTCCTTTATGAATTAATAGAATTATGTCACATTCCGAATTCCAAGTCTAAATACTAACTTGCAAACTGAACTGGTACGATACATGTCGCCGCGCGGCAGTGCCGTGATTCCCGACTAGCGTTTCAGTGTTTCATTCGCGGCCTATGTGTAAAGTTGTGTTGTAGTGTAACGCTTTTATGTTTTTATGTTTGCTTAATTAATAACCTTAATTAATTTTTATCCCTGCATCCTTTTTTTTTTTTGCAGCTACGTTAAACTTTTTCGTTTGAAGGATAAGGAAAGTTATTAATTGTATCGTACGTAAGGTCGTAGGCCTAGTTTGACAACACAAAATGTCTAAAACTAAAAGGAAGTCTACATTTAATGCACATCTGCAGTCTAAATATCCATTTATTACAAAAACAACAACAGAAAGTGATATACGGTGTGAGAAATGTAGAAGTGACTTCAGCATTGGACATGGTGGGATTAATGATATTACTAAGCATCTTGGCTCAAAAAGACACAAATCGGTTGATATCGGTGCTTCATCTAGTAAGACAGTGAGTGATTATTTTAAAAGTGTGACGCCTAGTAATAAGGATTTAGAAGTAGCTGCTGCTGAGGGTTTGTGGGCTTACCATACAGTCAGGGAAAATCAAAGCTTCAGATCTACTGACTGTGCAACAAAAATTTTGAAAACATGCTTTGAACCAAAATTTTCATGTGCCAGAACAAAGTGCGAAGCGATTGTTTCAAATGTATTTGCACCATATGCTGAAACAGAATTAAAAAACAATTAAAGGATGCTCATTGCATAACATTGCTAACTGATGCAAGCAACCATGGTTTTAATTCGCTTCTTTCAGCCATATGAAGGTGCTCAAGTGAAGCTTATTGACTTTAAATCTCAGCCTGGAGAAACCTCAGATATTGTGGTGAAATATTTAACTGATATTATTGAAGAGCATGACCTGGGCAGAAAATTAGTTGCTTTCTGTGGTGATAACACTAACTGTAATTTTGGTGGTGCTGCGAGAAAAGGAGTGAATAACATTTTCAGGAAGCTAAATGACTACATTGGTAGGGAACTAATTGGGATTGGTTGTTTTGCACATATTGTACATAATGCTGTTCAGTCTGCCAGTGACTGTCTGCCAATTGATGTGGAAACAGTGGTTGTAAAAATATTCATATTTCTACATCTCTACTGTTCCAGTAGAAGAGCTGAAAGAGTTTTGTGATTTTGTGGACATTGAATATAAACAGTTACTGGGATATAGTAAAACAAGGTGGTTGGCATTAATGCCTGCAGTTGAAAGAATACTCAAGTTGTTTCCTGGTCTAAGATTATACTTTCTGAGCTAAAGCAAGTGTCCAGTGATACTGAAAAACTTTTTTGGAAACCCACAATCAGAGATCTGGCTCAACTTTGTGCACTGTCAAGCAGCCACCTTTCACCAAGTGGTTTTAAAGATTGAGGGTGAACATATATCAGTTGTGGAAGTGATGAGTGCAATTTCTGATCTGAAGGATAATTTGCAACCAAAGAAAGATAATGTGTTTGTGCCACTCTCAGTCAGGAGTCTTGTAAACAAACTTGAACAAGATGGGTTGATTGATTCTAATGATTCCTTATCTGTAAAGAAAATATTAGTTGAGTTTTATGACACATGTGTTAAGTACTTGGATCAGTGGTCGGGTCACTTGCCAAACGTTGAGTGTATGCAGTGGGCTTTATTAAAACAAGTTCCAAAGTGGTCAGTTGTTGAGAAAACAATGGATTTTGCTGCTGAAAAACAATTATTTGACCCCAAATTTGATACTGAATTATTTGATGAGTTCACGTGTTTTGCAAAGTAGATTAGTGATGAGAAAGTAGCAGAGTGGAATGCATCTAAATTATCGACAGACCAGCGCTGGGTGGAAGTATTCACTCATTTCAAGGCCAGAGATGTCAGTCATCAACGAATGTCAGCATTAGTTCAGTTCATACTCTGTCTTCCAGGAACTAATGCTTCGACTGAACGTGCTTTCTTTCAAATGAATAAGACATGGACATCTGAGAAAGCACAACTGAAAGTCTCAACTCTAAAAGCTTTACTTTTAACTAAAATAAACTTCAATCAAACCTGTATGGAGTTCTACACTATGTTGAAATCAACTCCGGAGTTACTTCAGAAGATTTCATCTACTGAAAAGTACGGGAATTGAAAAGCAAGTACGATAATATTGTGTATTGGTATGTCATAGATATAAGCCATTCTCAGTTGAGTTAATTTTTTCATAATTATATACTCAAGAGAAAAATACAAGCAGTGAAGTAATAATTATGTTCCATATATATATATATATATATATATATATATATATATATATATATATATATATATATATATATATATATATATATATATATATATATATGAGGTGTCCCGCTTTTGGCTCCTGAAAATATAGTCATTTTAGTTTATAACTCTAAAAAAAGAAAAATGTCCCGCTTTTTGCTCCTAAAAATATGGTCACTTTAGGAAGAGGCTCAGAGACCTTGACCTTTATTCCACAGAGAGGTTTGAGAGATACATCCTAATCTACACCTCGAAAATTCTAGAAGGGCTTTTAGTTGCCCCCAATACTGAACCAATTGTGCCCACCTTAACAAGAACTGGCAGAATGTGTCAAAAATATCACCTCCCACCAAACAGTCTGAGAAGGATTCAAACCCTTCAGTATAATAGTATCTCTAGGCAGGGTTCTCGCCTGTTTAACTCCTTGCCTCAGTACCTTAGAGATATACAGTAAGTGCAGTCCCAGTAAATACTTTTAAAAAACACTTGGACATGTTTTTAGCCAACATACCCGACCAACCCACAGTGCCAAGGTATTCCTCTGCCAGACCAGCCCCCACAAATTCAATAGGGGACCAAATCGTATGGCAGGAGCAAGAGAAAAGAAAGGTGGCGACCCCATCGTGGCCCCACCTCAGGAGGCGCTGAGCGGACTTCGTGGGAGCAGCGCACCCTTGAGGCAGAAGCGCTTCGAGGTAAATTCAAGGTAAATCAACCGACGACATATATAAACCAAGTGTTAACTGGTACGCAACTGCTGACAGACTTTTAAGAAATATAGTGCAAACAAGGGAAAGGAAAACTAATATCGTACGTATTGTATTCAGTATCCATATAAATTTATATATAGGCACGAAAGATTATTATGCATTAATCATAACTATTTTAATTTTAACTCAGACTTCTTTGGAATATATATATATATATATATATTTATATATATATATATGATGAATAAAACCACGAAGGAAAAAGAAACACAAAGGGGTGCTCAAGCGCTTTCGTCTAATGACATCCTCAGGAACACTGGAGTGAAAGGACAGATCAAGGCAATATACAGGTTACAAAAATAAACATACATACATACATATTCATATATATATACATATATATATATATAATATATATACATATACACACATATACATATATATAGTAAGCATAGAAAAAATTGTGGGAGGAGCAAACATTTGTATGGGAGATTGACACTTTTAGCACTTCAGCCGACATACAATATAAATTCAAATGGCTTGTTTATGAAACAGGTCACAAAAGAATAAAGAAATAAAAATAAATATAAATATAAATTGAGAAAAAAAAATTAATTACAAAATAGTGCCTTAGTGATATATATGTCACAGCCTAAATAACCATAAAGAAATAAACCGGCACATAAATAAACCACAAATATACAGGGTGAGTCAAAAGTAGCGTCCGATTTCTGTCAGTTGATTGTTTGTTTGCCATTTGTATTACAGTGTACAAGAAGGTAGAAATAAATGAATGACATGTTTATCTAACCATTTATTCGGGGGAAAATTATTACGGAACTGTACGAAGCTGTTTTACTTGCAATTTTCATGACTTCCCAGAAAGAATCTGACAGCCGAAAAAACAGAAATCGGGCGCTACTTTTGACTCACCCTGTATATACATACATATATATATATATATATATATATATACATATACATACACACATACACATATACATATATATAGTAAGTAAAGAAAAATTGTGGGAGGATAAACACATTTGTATGGGGAAAAATGACACTTTTAGCACTTTGGCCGACCTTCAATATAAATTCAAATGGCTTGTTTATGGAATAGGTCACAAAAGAATAAAGAAATAAAAATAAATATAAATATAAAAAGTGCCTTAGTGATATATATGTCACAGCCAAAATAACCATAAAGAAATAAACCAACAGATAAAAAAACAAAAATTGTAAGTGGAGTCTACAAATTCAAGCTCAAAAGGGAAGTTTACAATCAATTTAATAGATGATGCCAAATTGATATATATGTCACAAAGAAATAAAGAAATAAACCAAAAAAAATTAAAAAATAATAAAAAATAATAATAATAATTGAAAAATAAATTTTAAGAGAGGCACACCAATTTATAAGGGAAAAATTACCACAGGTTTTTTAGTTATTGTCTGAATCATGCATATTATAGTCACAAACGAATAAAAAGTAAAAGTAAATATAAATTGGAAACAAAATGATGCCTAGATGATATATAAAGAACCATAAAAATATATACAACATATATACGGTATATATACGAAATATAAACGCAATATATACAGAATATATATATATATATATATATGCATAAGGGAAAAAATTACCAAAGATTTGTTTTTATAATTATTGTCTGAAAAACGGTAGGGGGGGATCGCAAAAGAATAAAGAAATAAAAATAAATATAATTGAAAAAATTACAAATAATACACCTACACATGTATACCCGCATAACCAATATATATACATATACACACATATATACAAACACACACACACACACACACACACACACACATATATATATATACACATACAAGCTTGACCTTCGCGAAATGAGAAATCATCGCGCAGAACCTTTGTGAGGTTGTAAGGTAAGGTAAGGTACATACACATATATATATATATATATATATATACACATATATATACACATACATACATACATACATATACACACATACATACATATACACACATATACATACACACACATTTAACTGCAATGACGACACACATACTCACATACACATACATACATACACATACACGCATACAGCAAAAAATTGAAAAATAAAATTGTAAGAGAAACCTACAGAAAAAAAAAATAAATAAAATAAAATAATTTTACCAAAGATTTAACAACCTGCCCTTTTTGTTTAAATCCATTCTGAAGGAATTCAGAGCAACGGGATCGAGTTGAAACAGACCTTT
The DNA here is from genome assembly GCA_023014485.1 of Bathynomus jamesi. Classification (NCBI taxonomy): domain Eukaryota; kingdom Metazoa; phylum Arthropoda; class Malacostraca; order Isopoda; family Cirolanidae; genus Bathynomus; species Bathynomus jamesi. The sequence goes on from JAJOZX010007796.1 coordinate 130,157, forward strand.
ACTCATGTTAAGGTTATTTGTAAGTTGAATTATAGCCGACTCAAGAATATTTCTATTAACAATGTTGCTATAGTGAAACAAAACTGAAACATTAGTCCAATCAATACAATGGGATAACTCTGACAAATGGACAAAAAGGTCACTGGACAACTGTCCCGTTCTAACGGAATATTGATGCTGTTTTACACGCGTTTGCAAATCCTTTCCCGTCTGACCTATGTAAAAGGAATCACATTGCTTACACCCAATTTTATAGATAATGCCTAAATTATTGGTAGGGCTATTTTTACTATGATGTTTTCACAATATTGTTATATGAAAAAACTACACTGATATCCAAAAGTTTAAGTACATTAGCAATGCCTAAGAAGCCCGGGAAAAATGGAAGTACTAAAATATTCTTTGACAAGGTGCGAGTGTTATTATTCACACGATAGAAGGTTCGTTTAGCCTTATTAAGACAAGATTCCATGAACGCAGATGGGTAACACAACTCACTTCCAATACCGTTGATATTTTCCAATTCGGCATCGATGTATTCCGGACTGGCGATCCTAAGAGCGCGGAGAAACATTGAGGAAAATATGGTCTTTTTAATAGGGGTGTCATGTCCAGAGTAAAAGTGTACGTAGGACAAATTGTTTGTTTTTTTCCGATAGATACTAAACTTAAAACCCGGGCTATCCCTATGAACACGCACATCCAAAAACGGGATTGAGTTGTCTTGTTCCACTTCTAAAGTAAATTTAATGGAGGGGACTTGGTCATTTAACTGAAGGAGGTGTGTTTTGAACCTTTCTTCGAAAAACATTAGTGACGATGCAAAAAGTGCCCTTGGATTTGGTATGTCCTTTTATATTGTTAAAAAACCTACTGCTTTACAAATTTGTCATAGTCTTGCTTGTTTTGAAAAACAGTGTAACCTTCCTCAGTTTTTGGTTAACATAGTTAAAGGCCTTGTCTATGGTGCTGCGAATATTTCTTACGAAGATAACTTTCCTAAACGTTTCCGCAATAGCCTTTCACAATTAAAAAAAGATAGTGAGCTCCATATTACTAAAGCAGACAAGGCTAACACCTTAGTCATTATGGACAAAGTGGATTACATTGGAAAGATGAATGAGCTGCTTCAGGACCCCGCCACATACGTGAAACTTAGGAAGAACCCACAGGATGATGTCAAAATCATTCAATAGTGGCTTGAAACGCATTCTCAAAGATCATAAGGACTTAATTCCCCTTTTTTTGTCCACTTCACCTGCTCTGCCTTACCTTTATGGTCTTATTAAAACCCACAAACCGGGTAACCCTATGCGCCCTATTATTAGCTCGGGGGCTCTATTACCTATAAACTCTCCAAATGGCTTGTTAATGTTTTGTCCCCCATTCTTGGAACTGTCTCGGATTCACACGTAAAAAATTCCATGGATCTCACTGAAAAATTGAATAATGTTCGCATTAATACCAACGATAGATTGATCAGTTTCGACGTTTGTTCATTGTTCACAAAAGTGCCGATTGATGATATGCTTGACTTTCTCGCCCGAGAATTACATAACTATGATTTACCATTACCTGCACACACTGTTTTGGAGCTTATTAAGCTTTGTATCAAGGATTGTAAATTCACTTTCAATGGCGAGCATTATCAACAAGTTTTTGGGATGGCCATGGGCAACCCTTTGTCGCCCCTTCTCTCCCAATTTATATGGAGTTTTTTGAAATTACTTACATTCCGAGAATCCTGGGGGTTGGCATCCCTTGGTTGCGGTACGTCGACGATATTTTGTGTATCTGGCCCATGAATCGTGACCTGGATGACTTCCTCCTTCAGTTAATGACCAAGTCCCCTCCATTAAATTTACTTTAGAAGTGGAACAAGACAACTCAATCCCGTTTTTGGATGTGCGTGTTCATAGGGATAGCCCGTGTTTTAAGTTTAGTATCTATCGGAAAAAAACAAACAATTTGTCCTACGTACACTTTTACTCTGGACATGACACCCCTATTAAAAAGGCCATATTTTCCTCAATGTTTCTCCGCGCTCTTAGGATCGCCAGTCCGGAATACATCGATGCCGAATTGGAAAATATCAAACGGTTGGAAGTGAGTTGTGTACCCATCTGCGTTCATGGAATCTTGTCTTAATAAGGCTAAACGAACCTTCTATCGTGTGAATAATAACACTCGCACCTTGTCAAAGAATATTTTAGTACTTCCATTTTCCCGGGCTTCTTAGGCATGCTAATGTACTTAAACTTTTGGATATCAGTGTAGTTTTTTCATATAACAATATTGTGAAAAACATCATAGTAAAAATAGCCCTACCAATAATTTAGGCATTATCTATAAAATTGGGTGTAAGCAATGTGATTCCTTTTACATAGGTCAGACGGGAAAGGATTTGCAAACGCGTGTAAAAACAGCATCAATATTCCGTTAGAACGGGACAGTTGTCCAGTGCCTTTTTGTCCATTTGTCAGAGTTATCCCATTGTATTGATTGGACTAATGTTTCAGTTTTGTTTCACTCTAGCAACATTGTTAATAGAAATATTCTTGAGTCGGCTATAATTCAACTTACAAATAACCTTAACATGAGTAAAGGTCTGTTTCAACTCGATCCCGTTGCTCTGAATTCCTTCAGAATGGATTTAAACAAAAAGGGCAGGTTGTTAAATCTTTGGTAAAAAATTATTATTATTTTTTTTTTTTTTTTTTGCGTGTATGTGTATGTATGTATGTGTATGTGAGTATGTGTGTGGTCATTGCAGTTAAATGTGTGTGTATGTATATGTGTGTATATGTATGTATGTATGTGTGTATATGTATGTATGTATGTATGTGTATATATATATATATATATATATGTGTATGTACCTTACCTTACCTTACAACCTCACAAAGGTTCTGCGCGATGATTTCTCATTTCGCGAAGGTCAAGCTTGTATGTGTATATATATATGTTGTGTGTGTGTGTGTGTGTTTGTAATATGTGTGTATATGTATATATATTTGGTTATGCGGGTATACATGTGTAGGTGTATTATTTGTAATTTTTCAATTTATATTTATTTATTTCTTTATTCTTTTGCGACCTACCGTTTTTCAGACAATAATTATAAAACAAATCTTTGGTAATTTTTTCCCCTATGCATATATATATATATATATTATATATATATTCTGTATATATTGCGTTTATATTTCGTATATATACGTATATATGTTGTATATATTTTTATGGTTCTTTATATATCATCTAGGCATCATTTTGTTTTCCATTTTATATTTACTTTACTTTTTATTCGTTTGTGACTATAATATGCATGATTCAGACAATAACTAAAAAACCTGTGGTAATTTTTCCCTTATAAATTGGTGTGCCTCTTTAAAATTTATTTTTCAATTTATTATTATTATTTTTTATTATTTTTTAATTTTTTTTGGTTTATTTCTTTATTTCTTGTGACATATATATCAATTTGGCATCATCTATTAAATTGATTGTAAACTTCCCTTTTGAGCTTGAATTGTAGACTCCACTTACAATTTTTTGTTTTTTTATCTGTTGGTTTATTTCTTTTATGGTTATTTTGGCTGTGACATATATCACTAAGGCACTTTTTATATTTATATTTATTTTATTTCTTATTCTTTTGTGACCTATTCCATAAACAAGCCATTTGAATTTATGTTGAAGGTCGGCCAAAGTGCTAAAAGTGTCATTTTTCCCCATACAAATGTGTTTATCCTCCACAATTTTTCTTTACTTACTATATATATGTATATGTGTATGTGTGTATGTATATGTATATATATATATATATATGTATGTATATATATTTGTGGTTTTTTTATTTGCCGGTTTATTCTTTATGGTTATTTAGGCTGTGACATATATATCACTAAGGCACTATTTGTAATTAATTTTTTTTTCTCAATTTATATATATATTTATTTTTATTTCTTTATCTTTTGTGACCTGTTTCATAAACAAGCCATTTGAATTATATTGTATGTCGGCTGAAGTGCTAAAAGTGTCAATCTCCATACAAATGTTTGCTCCTCCACAATTTTTTCTATGCTTACTATATATATGTATATGTGTGTATATGTATATATATATAATGTATATAATATATGAATATGTATGTATGTATGTTTATTTTTGTAACCTATATATTGCCTTGATCTGTCCTTTCACTCCAGTGTTCCTGAGGATGTCATTAGACGAAAGCGCTTGAGCACCCCTTTGTGTTTCTTTTTCCTTCGTGGTTTTATTCATCATAAATATTTTTCACGTGTCACTTTCGTGAAATAATTTTTCATATATATATATGGGAATGAACTCAGAATGGTCCCCTGAGTTTTTTATGATACACACAGACAGTGCATGGAACAAGGAACTCTTCTGGGATAATTAAATCCACTATAGTCCGAATAAGTAATGGTAAATGACAAATACCATAGTTTTTCTTTTTCATGATGCTAGCCCGACGTGGGCAACGGGTCACTCGCAAAGAGGTCCCATAAATATAGCTTCCCTCACCAGCTATCTGCAAAGCAGACAGGATCCAGCTTTGGGACATGGATCTAGGGTTTAAAGCACCTAGCCTAGGCCTGTTCAAAAATCAACTTTTTCTTATTTTCATAGGTTTCTGTACATTTTCCAATGCTTTTTGACCTGAAAAAGCCGAAAATCACAACTATTTTGACCTAGGATGTTGGGAAGCATTGCCGCATGGAGCTTTAAATTTTCGGCCTTGAATCGGCCAAAGCGCCAATTCCGGGGTCCCTTGAATTATGTTTTCACTTTAACTTTTGATCTAAACAAGATAGAGCAACAAATTAGGTTTCAATGAAAGAGCAATAAATTAATAAAAATAATAATAATAATAATATAATAATAATAATATAATAAAAAATAATAATTAATAATAATAATAATAATAATAATTATCTATCATTTTTCAGGAAACAACAGAAACTCAATCAGAATCTAGAAAACCATCTACAAGTTACAACTTCACAATGGCATTAAGCAAGGAGCTGAGGGAGCTCCGTGGGCGCACAGTTGATATCTCAGAACCTCCACGTACTGTCCACAGGCAGGTGTCAACTGGGCCATCTACCAGATCTCTCACTGAAACTTTCCTGGTTGGATACCCTTCAGCTTTTATCAGTGGTTCCAGCTTCCCACCAACAGACAGGCGTTCCAGTATTTCCTTAATCTTCAGAATTTACCGGAAAATGCAGGGAGGCCCATGGTTCAAGACCTTGCATATGAAACATTTGAATCTATCATCCCATTGCAGATGGCTAGGATCAAGACAATGACCAAGTACAACGCAATGAAGCTCTTCATGAAATAATGAGAAAACATCGTGCTCTGGTGAAAAGCAAAGGAAGAGCAAGTAACCTGGAGGAAAAAGAGGAGCATTGTGCTGGAATTAGACAGCCTGTTCGATATAGGAGCTCCAGATGCAACAGGAAATACAGAACAACGACTGTATCCAGAGAGAAGAAAGATGAGGATATCAGGTTCTACGAAGACCAAAAAGACTGAGAGGAAAGGTCATATGTCTGGTCATGACAAGATTTTTGAGACAAGATCCCTGCAGCAAGCAGCGAGGAATGAAAGACTGCAGCATAGACAAGAACAAGGTAAAACTAATTACTCCATGTACTTAACAATTACTGTCTTAACATGTTGTACTATTTTACAGCTGCAGCAGAACAAGAGGCAGTTGTTCATGTGGATGACATTACCTGGGGTGACAACTGACAACGACGCTAACACAGAGGACATGGATTACCATCAGCCTCGTCCTGGATGTTCTCACCATCAAGACACTGTGACTAGTGGGGCTTTGACGTTTCCAAGGAAGGTCATGGAATGTGATGTCATCTGCAATACAGCTGATCGTCTTGGTTTATCAGACAATCAAGTTACTGCCATGGTTTCTGCCACCTTGAAAGCTGGAGGGGCTGATCTGGATAACTTCCTCATCTCAACCTCAACAACACGTCGCAACAGAATGCTGTCCAGGTATAATATCAGCCAGAGTCACATGTCCAAGTTTTGTGAAAACCCCCAACAGTACGCTGCCTTACACTGGGATGGAAAGTTGCTCAAAGATGTCTTGGGCAGTGAACCTGGAAGTACCTCAGAGACTTTAGCTGTGCTAGTGTCTGGCCCACCTTCATACACTGAAGGAAAGTTATTGGGAGTACCTGTCATCGACAATTCTTCTGGCACAGCTCAGGCTGAGGCTTCAATGGATTTACTGGAGACATGGGAACTTACGGATAATGTTACTGCCCTTGTTTTTGACACTACATCCAGTAACAGTGGAGTTCACAGAGGAGCTGCCAAACTGCTAGAGAAAATGCTGAACAAAAAGGTGTTTTATCTGGCCTGTCGACATCACATCCTGGAAATCCTAGTAGGAGCAGTTTGGGAGAAGCTGTTTGGGAAGGTGAAGGGGCCAGATAATCCCTGGTTTGAGCAAATGGCTGAAGGAAAAGAAGAAGAACAGTGAAGAAATACTCCAAGACATTATAACAGCAGAAAGGCTTCCAAGAGCCGACTACAGGGAAATGGCTGAACTGACAGTCATTGTTCTTGGAGGAACGCCTCCTCGAGGTATTCACTGGAGTCGACCAGGCGCCATTCATCAGGCCAGATGGATGGCCAGAAACCTGTACTCCATGAAAATGCTGATGTTTGCAGATCAACTTGAGTACGACGAAGACACTGTATCAAAGCTGGAAAGACTCAACACCTTCCTTACGCTGTTCTACACTCCTGTATGGATGATGTCAATGTCTGCTGCAGATGCTCCCGTGAATGATCTAAGTCTAATCCAGGACATGTTGAAGTACAAGAAAACTGACCCAGAGCTTGCTGATGCAGTACTTAATAAGATGGAAAACCACAAATGGTACCTGACGCAGGAAGTCGTGCCATTTGCCCTGTTCAGCAGTAGATTGAGTGACACATTGAAGCACGACAGTGCTGCCCAGTTACATGCCACTGAGAAGCCAGACAGCTTCAGAACAGGAAAGCCTCTATTCCAGAGAGTCACAGCTAAGACCACCCTGGTTGATCTCATTGGCCCAGAATCACATTTCCTGCTGGACACACTGAACATTGGATCCGAGTGGCTTCTGGAACCTGTCACGTCTTGGCCACAGAATGAGGACTACAGAAAAGCGTTGGACTATGTTAAGAATCTGAAAGCGGTGAATGACATTGCTGAACGTGGTGTCAAGATGATGAGCGACTTTGCAAATGTCATAACAACAGATGCCAAGCAAAGGGACTATCTCCTTCAAGCTGTGGAGTTCAACAGACGCCGCTTTGACAGCTTCAAGAAACAAACTCTCAACAACTGACTGTGTAAATGTCATTATGAAATTAATCATCATGTAATGCTTTCACTTCTTGATCGATTAGACTTGTGACAAAATGTTAATCTCAAATTTGTGTCATGAATAAGGCGCCTTGTCTGTCTTGAGTGTGAGAAAACGAATTTTGTGATATTTCTGAAATCTTTGTATGTACCAATGTGCCATTTCTTGTTCCAAGACTATCATAATTGTATAAGTTAGAAAGAGGATTAAAAACACTTTAATTTGGTGCCTATTTTGTTGCTCTATCTTGTTTAGATAAAAAGTTATAGTGCAAAACATGATTCAAGGGACCCCGGAACTGGTGCTTTTGGCCGATTTCAAGGCAGAAAACTTAAAGCTCCATGCGGCAATGCTTCCCAACAACCTAGGTCAAAATGGTTGTGATTTTCGGCCTTTTCAGGTCAAAAGGCATGGGAAAAAGTACAGAAACCTATGAAAATAAGAAAAAGTTGATTTTTGAACAGGGCTACACCTAGCCCTGCTACATTTAGAACCCCAATATAAGCAAAAGACTCGCTGCCTTCACGTCAGATTGAATGCATCAAAGAAAAAGGGGTAACTATTATATTTTTAGCCAAAAACCAAAACTTAAACCTCAACTGGCAGAATTGAGCGTCCACTTTTCAAGGCACATAACATGTCCTAGATCCATCTCCCAAAGCTGGATCCTGTCTGCTTTGCAGATAGCTGGTGAGGGAAGCTATATTTATGGGACCTCTTTGCGAGTGACCCGTTGCCCACGTCGGGCTAGCATCATGAAAAAGAAAAACTATGGTATTTGTCATTTACCATTACTTATTCGGACTATAGTGGATTTAATTATCCCAGAAGAGTTCCTTGTTCCATGCACTGTCTGTGTGTAATATATATATATATATATATATATATATATATATATATATTATAATATATATATATATATATAATATATATTAGGGTGACAATAAAAATCGAAAGTTGGAGTTTTTTATTGGCCATTTGTTCAATGCTGCTACTACATGAGAAAACAATGTACTGTAAATATTAGGTCATTCAGATAATATTTAAGGGTGTCTCAAGTGAGGTAAATAATTCTCCTTATAACAAAATTAATTATTCATTACGTAGTAAAAATAAATTAATATTTTTTTTAATTAATGTAAATAAACGTTAGTTTTAGTTCATAAGGTTTAAGTGCAGGCGTACTCCAATCGTAATAAGTAAATAATATATTTACTAAATATATTCCAGGGTGTCTTTCATTCAATTGTAGACCACCCATTAATTCTTGCTTTTCCTCAAGCCATACCCCTTTTTCAATGTACCAGGCTGAGACTTCCTATGATCCTCAACAACCTGCAAGAGATGCTGGCGCTGTTCTTCATTTTTCGTAATCTTTGTATTGAAGGCCTGGATCAAGGCAATTCCCCTCTCTGCCATGTCATTGACGACTTTTAGTCCTTCAACTATAGTCAAACCAGTCTTGAAATCTTCGTCGTCCGGCCAGGTCTCTGGTTCCTTGGACAAGAAACCATCATTAATTTTTAGAAGTTCAAAGAGAAGCTTTGATCCTTTCGAGGCAAAGTCCGAGAGCTGCTTTGTTGAAATGGAAGAAACAGCAGGTATTGGGGCTCGCTTTGGAGGATCTTCAGCAGCTTCTTTTTCGAGGATTGATCGAGCGATATTCTTTTTCGTCGTTGCATTGATACCTTTATCAAAGAGTGCGAGACCAATCAAGTACTCGCTGAGGTACCATAAGTGACGACCGAGGACACTAAGGCAGGATGCTGAGATCTTTTCATCGTGGTACTTTGCTAGGTCTTGAAGAAGCTTCAAATCGTTCGCGGGAGCAGATGAAGGACTGCTGGCCGTGAACCACGCGCTGACATATAACTCCAGGGAAAAAAATACAAATCGTTTTAAGCCAGACATTTCACGAGTTGTAAGTCTGAACTGATGGGAAAGCAGCAGGATTTTAATGAATAAATTACTTTTGCCATCCAACGTGCTCGGTGAAGTGCTCCAGGTCGCCGAAACCTAAAGTTAGGTAAATTACCTCCAAGGATTGTAATCGACAACTCCAAGAATTCACGGTAATCATCCCTCGGCTGATGTTTTGTCAGATATAGATTCCAGCAAGCGATCAGTTCTTCTCGATTCTCATTCAGACTCGATGGAAGGTCTGACAGGGTCTTGTACTTATCTTGGCAAATTGTATTCCACGTCTCTTTGAAGCGGGAGAATAGGAGGATATCTGGACCAGATGATGGTCCCATGCATTCCATGTACGCCTTCTCAACGACAAGTTCTAGGATGTGATGGCGACATGCAAGGTATAAGAGTCGGCGGCCGAGTTTCTGCTCCAAAATTAGGCATGCCCCAGACAAGTAACCAGTATTTGAAGCTGTAGTGTCGAAGCTCATAGCTCATAGGAAATCAAATTCAGTTCCAAATTTATATAATTTAAACATCAAACTATGCCAACAATTAATGAAACTTTTCTAGAACAATTTCCAATAATAATATAATCAATGTATCAAAATAAAAATATTACCTTAGATATCTTAAAAGAATCGGGAGAGAACTTCTAAGCGTTGTTTTCAGTCAGGCAGTCGTATGCAAAATGAACTTGAAGTACCAAAAGCTGATCATCCAAAGATTGATACACATCATATTATTTAACGATTTATTTATGAAAATTTTAATTTAATGAAATAAATTAATCGATTTGCATAGTCTATAGTATGAAATAAAGGAAACAATTCTATTAAATATATAATACACTTGCATTCTCGAAACATTTTTGTTTTTGAAGCGTTGTCGAAACTCGTTCATTCTTGAAATTTCTTCCGCGCGACAGTTTCATTCATGTGACTCGAGACACCCCTAAATGCTTTCCGAATTCCATGAGATTTCGTCTACGGTGTTTCCTCATAGGGTGGCAGCATTGGACAAATGGCCGGCAAATTTTTTTGAATTTCAAATTTTATCCCTATAAGAAGTTGTCACCCTAATATATATATATATATATAATATATATATATATATTAGGGATGTGCCGGATAGTGATTTTGCCGGATAACCGGATATCGGATATCCGGCATATGTTAAAAGCTCACTCGTTTTACCTAGTACCTAGTCTTAGGGAACCTTACTATTGTTTCTTACTCCAGGCTGTACATTACTAGTTTTCTTGTTCATTTCAGAAAAATTGTGAAAATATAGACTTTCTAGTCGTTAATATTAGAAATAAAAGTGAATTATGTCTTCTAAATCAAAATCAATTATTTGGAAGTATTTTAAAGTCTGTGGTGTGGAAAATGAACATAAAGCGGAGTGCAAATTATGTGATGTTACAAACAATGGGAGGTACATCGTGCGTGGTAAAACACCTCGGTCATATTCAACAAAACCATTGTGGAATCACATTCAAAGTAAACATCCTAGCATTAAGTTCAAAGCACTGCATGAAGAGAAGACCGAGTCTGTAGCCACTAACGATTCAGCATATTCGACATATTACATGTTAGAACGTCTGCATGAGCAAAGGCAGGTAGTGACAGCATATGCTGCAGAACAAGACATTCCAACACTCACCGCTTATAACTAGGGTTTGGTGGAAAATATTATTCGAGTGCTACAACCATTTGAAGAATTGACCAAACAAGCAAGTAAAGACAGCGAACTGATCAGTTTTGTAATTCCAGCAGTAGCTACACTACATTCTTATCTTTCAAAAAGACAAAAAGATTGTGGGATCCAAACTGTCAAGCAAAACTTGAAAGAAGCGCTGGAAGACCGTTTCATGAACCGACATGCAGTAAATCTGTAAACCTGGAGCAAAACTGCTTTACGGTGGCTACCCTTTTAGATCCCCGCTACAAGTCGCACTTTCTGAAAGATGCCAATGGGGTGAAACAGCAGCTTGTGGCAGAATTAGTTGAGCATGAAAAACTGCAGAAGAAACATTCTACTAGCCGGGCTGAAGCAGAAGTCGAGGAAGCAGAAGTAGCAGAGGTCGGTTACCAATGAACTTGGCTGAAGAAACTCATGAGGACATATGGGCTTGCTTCGACCAACTTGTGAAAAAAACTTCAGTGGATCAAGAAGACAGCAGCAGTGCAGACAAATCATGCCAGCTACCCGATGTTTCTCAAACTTCAGACTCATCCAATGCAAAGTGTCCTCTGCTTCATAGGCATTCAAAGGCTAAAAAACTCTGCCTCTTCTACACTTCAGAAATAGATAAGTATCTGTCGCTACCAAACATACACAGGACTGACAACCCAATGAAATGGTGGTGCAACAATGTCAATCAATTTGAAACATTGAAACCAATGGTCCTTAAATATTTAAGTGCACCACCAAGTTCAGTTGCCTCTGAACGGTTATTCAGTGCAGCGGGTCAGGTATATGCAGACAACCGAAGCAAATTATTGCCAGCTAATGCTGAAGAACTGATCTTCTTGATGAAAAATATGAAATATAGTGAATCGTAAATACGTACATTAAGTCTATTTTCATTTATTTTTCAACACATATTGCCATACTATTGATTGCTTGTCTTCATTTTTTCTATAATGTGTGATATCATGATATGTCAATGTTACAGATGTATTTAAATTTTTGATCTGTTTAGCTCAATTAGATCAATTTAATTCTCAGTTTCTGTTTATTATTATTGTGTTAGGGGGTTGTCATAACCACTTCTTTGGATCCCTTGATTATTAAACTTATTTCTTCTCTCTTTGGGTCGCCATTGTTGCAGATAGAGAGGTTAAAACTAACTAATATAGCTAATAATAAATAATAATACTAATAATAATGCTATTACTTTGTAGGTACCTATAAAAATGTTTATTAAGGATTCATCATCTAAGATATTTAATTAAAATTAAAAGTGCCGGATATCCGGCCGGATAGTGCCACTATCCGGTCGGATACCGGATAGTGCAAAAAGTGCCGGATATCCGGAAAAACCGGATCGTAACAGGATATCCGGCACATCCCTAATATATATATACTGCGTTCCAAATTATTAAGCAGATTACATTTTCTCCAATGTTTTCAAAAGTTTTTCCCCGATTTCAATGAATTTGTAGCAAATAATCATTATATATAGCAGCATTGATGGTATTCATTTCGATAAAATATTTTGATAATTAAAATAATTATCTCACTTTATTGAAAAATATGTAAAATATTGTTCCGAATTATTAAGCAAGTATTCTATTTACGGATCTAAATGGTGAAAATGGGTAAGAAGAAGGATTTAACACTAACTGAGAAAAGAAAAATAGTCAAGTTACTCGCTGAAAATATAAAATCTATTGAAATTGCGAAGCAGTTTGGCAGAGCTTATCGAACTGTAAACAAGTTTGTAGCGGAGGGCCAAACTGAGGCAGCGAAGTGATAAAGGAGCTATAAGAAAAGTGACAAGGCGGCAGATATCTGTAATCAAGCGCAAATTGCAAAGCATCCATTGTCCTCAAGTAAAGAGGTTTTTGAGCAGGCTGGCATACATAATGTACCAAGAACATCTCGATGTGAAATCCTAAACAATTGGCAAGACGTGTAAACCTACGATTCAGTCACCATTAACACCCAGGTACAAGAAGCAGCGTGTTGAATGGGCGCGTCAGTACGTGAAAACAGATATTAATACTGTATTGTTCACCGATGAATGAAAAGCAACCCTTGAGGGACTTGATGTTTGGTCAAGAAGATGGATTGCTGAGAGCCAATTTCTACCATCGAGATTAAGACGCCAACAAGGTGGAGGTTGTGTCATGTTTTGGGCAGGATTGATAGGCAATGAAGTAGCTGTCCCATACAGAGTGCCTGATGGTGTAAAAATGAATGCCCAGTCTTACACACACTTTCTAAAAGAAAACCTCATTCCAGGGTAGAGATTGACCCTTAGCAATTCATCTTCTTGACCAACCATCAGATCCCTCAAGGGTTGCTCTTCATTCATCGGTTAACAATACAGTATTAAAATGTGTTTTCACGTACTGACGCGCCCATTCAACACGCTGCTTCTTGTACCTGGGTGTTAATGGTGACTGAATCGTAGGTTTACACGTCTTGCCAATTGTTTGGAGGATTCCACAGCGAGATGTTCTTGGTACATTATGTATGCCAGCCTGCTAAAAACCTCTTTACTTGAGGACAATGGATGCTTTGCAATTTGCGCTTGATTACAGATATCTGCCGCCTTGTCACTTTTCTTATAGCTCCTTTATCACTTCGCTGCCTCAGTTTGGTACCCTCCGCTACAAACTTGTTTACAGTTCGATAAGCTCAGCCAAACTGCTTCGCAATTTCAATAGATTTTATATTTTCAGCGAGTAACGTGACTATTTTTCTTTTCTCAGTTAGTGTTAAATCCTTCTTCTTACCCATTTTCACCATTTAGATCCGTAAATAGAATACTTGCTTAATAATTCGGAACACAATATTTTACATATTTTTCAATAAAATGAGATAATTATTTTAATTATCAAAATATTTTATCGAAATGAATATCATCAATGCTGCTATATGTAGTGATTATTTGCTACAAATTTCATTGAAATCGGGGAAAAACTTTTGAAAACATTGGAGAAAATGTAATCTGCTTAATAATTTGGAACGCAGTATATATATATATATATATATATACTGCGTTTCTTTTTTTGACCATATATATAATAATATATATATATATATATATATACCTTACCTTATGTTGTTTTCGTGTGTTGGTCTCTCTTCACACGGAGGTCAAGCTGGTGGCCCCGCCTCTAGGTCTGGCCTGGTGGAGGAGCGAGTTACTTTCTTGCGCTCTCCACCGTACATAGCCAGGCACGCCGGCTCATCTGGTACTGTCCTGAGCCAGGCATCCAGTCTTTTCTTGAAGACTTCAACTTTGACCCCCGTTACGTTTCTGAGGTCCTTAGGAAGCTGGTTGAAAAGTCTTGGCCCCCTGACAACCAAGCTATTTTCCTTCAGGGTTGAGGAGGTCCCTTGTCGTGCTTTTAATTTGGGAACACTACACATTCTGCCTTTCCTATTTTCCAGTGTTGTTTGAATGGTAATTGGGTTTAGTTTTAGGTTTGGTACCAGTTTTTCGATCATTTCCATATGTAGATTATGATGTACCTCTCTCTTCTTCTTTCCAGTGAGTACAGATTTAGTTTACGTAGTCTTTCCCAGTAGTTGAGTTCTTTGCAGCCATCAATCTTGGCTGTGAAATGCCTTTGCGTTTCTTCTAGTTTATTAGTTTCTTCCTTTTATATGGGGACGTCAAAACTGAGCAGTATTCAAGTTTTGGTATAATCAGTGTTTTTAGCAGGGGAATCATTACTGTCCTGTCCCTTCTCTTGAACGTTCTTAGAACCTGTCCGGCGACTTTTTGCTTTATTTATCGCTATCTGATTTTGTGTTTCGAATTTCGCATCATCTGTCATTATTATCCCGAGATCAATCGCTTTCATGCTTCTCTGAATTTCCTGTCTATCTGGAGCACAATATGCAGTCTGTTTAAGTTCTTCTTTTCTACCATATCTCAAGAGTTGAAATTTCTCGGCGTTGAATGACATGTTGGTCTTCTGACCATTTGTATATTTTGTTCGTGTCCCTCTGCAAGGCCTCCACGTCATGTACAATGTACATCGCTGATTTTTCTGCTGATCTTTGTATCGTCTGCAAAGGATGTTACTATACTATTGCTGTTTACTCCGCTGTCTATGTCTGTTAGCATGATAATGAACAGGAGTGGGGCCAGTACTGTCCCTTGTGGTACTGAGCTGCGTACTTCCGATTCTGATGATGATATACCTTGAATTTTGACGACCTGCAGACGATCACTAAGGAAGTTGTAGATCCATTTTCCAACTTTGCCTGTTATTCCCATGTCTTTAATTTTATGTCCTATTATACCATGGTCACATTTATCGAAAGCTTTAGCAAAATCTGTGTATATAACATCGTAGTTGTCATTGCCTTCCAATGCATCTAGGATATGTTGTAGTGCTCTATTAGTTGTGATAGGCATGATCTACCTGATCGGAATCCATGCTGATTTTCGTTGAATCTTTCCGTGTCTCCAGGAAATCATAAATTTTCTCTCTAACTATTCTTTCAAATACTTTGGTGAGGTGGGACGTCAATGACACTGGTCTATAGTTCTTTGCTTGAGATCTGTCCCTCCTTTATATATAGGGACAATGTTTGCTCTTTTCAAGAGCTCGGTATTTCCCCAGTGTCTAGGGATTCTCCATATCCAGTATAAAGGTGTAGTAGCTTTCATTTTTACAGTTTTTAATCAATAATGCGTTCCAATTGTCCGGACTGCAGCTGAATGTAGTTTCATTTGTTCTATAGCTCTCGCTACATCTTCTGGTGTAAACTCAAAGTCTTTATATACTCTCTTGCAATTCCTCTTCAAAGAATGCATTTATGTCAGGTATCGCTTTGTCACTTTTTGGGGTACTGAAAACTGATTCATATTGAGCTCTCAATGTATCAGATATTCTTTTGGATCGTTGGTTAGTTCATTATTTCCCGTCCTTAAGGGCCCAATAGCGGCGCGCGTTTTTGTTTTCCTTTTTGCATAGATATAGAAGTATTTGGATTTTCCTTTATTGCTTCTACCGCCTTTTCCTCTTCCCTCTCTGTATGGTCCTTAATCAGGGCTTGTATTTCCCTATCGATACCCTCCAGTTTTTCTTTTATTATTTTCCTGCCATTATCTCCGCAGTTTCCTAACTTCGCCTCCACTCTCTTTTTTGCGGAATAGTCTTCTCTTTTGCCTTTCTAGCCAGCTCCTCTTTCCTTTGGCTGTGATTTCGGAGCATATTTTTCTAAAATTCTCAGCGTTTTTCCTCCAAGTTGTTAGCATTTCTTCCGTGTTTTATTCTCGAAAATTGTCCTCCATTCTATTTGGGCCATGTGCGATCTGATTGCTTCCCAATTTATAGTCTTCGAGTTTAAGTTAAAGGCCCCGAATTTACTTCTTTCCACAATATGTGTATTGTCTTCTAATGCTGCCATCATATTTGTTGATATCTCGATTAAGTTGTGGTCTGAGATAATAGTTGGGGTTATTTTTATATCAGCAATCAAGTTCGTGTTATTCGTGAATACCAGATCCAGGCAGTTATTTTTTTCTGGTATTTTCTGTTATCGCCTGTGTCAGCATAAACTCGTTTATATATATATATATATATATATATATATATATATATATATATATATATATATATATATATATATATATATATATAATGTTATAATGTTATAATGTTTCAGACCAACAAAGACCCTAGGATCCACTCATGGCTGGTCTACCTAACTGTGTTCGTAATCGTGTATTATGTATGTCCTCCGTGGTGGCGGAGGGGACCTACAATTTTACGTGGGTTCCGAACCACAAGAACATAAGAAACTTATTTAAAAACTGCCGGTAAATTGGCAACGACCAATTTTTACGAAACTAAATAATTATCAATTTAAAAATAATTAATTATCGGTTTAAAACTAAAGATAGAATCTCTCGGTCCAGAGGAGCAAGTCATAATAGACTACTATCCACAAATATGTTACATTCTATATCTATTTATAATGGACATGCAAATATATCAGATCCAAAGAATCCAGTCAATTTCATTACGGTATCCATCAAGTCACGGTCCATATCGATTGCGGACCAAATCAAAATTTATAACCATATACATTATCAATTTAAAAATAATTAATTATCGATTTAAAACTAAAGATAGAATCTCTCGATCCAGAGGATCAAGTCATAATAGACTACTATCCACAAATATGTTACACTCTATATCTATTATATAACGGACATGCAAATATATCAGATCCAAAGAATCCAGTCAATTTCATTACGGTATCCATCAAGTCACGGTTCATATCGATTGCGGACCAAGTCAAATTTACAACCATATACATTACAATATATACACTTACGAGGAAAAGTGTAGGTGTGGCTGTAAAGACTGTACAGTAATGTAGAAATGTGTGTGCACCGATTATGGGTCTCCCATTTAATGTTTGTGGGGCAAGTGAAGATCATGAGTTTTTCAATACCTCACAGTCAGGGCCGGATTAAGACCTTTAGAGGCCCTAAGCACTTAAAAGATTTTGGTGCCCCATATATATGTAATTCAAAATATAAACAAAAATAAACCATAAAATAAAATTTTATTTTTTGAAATGAAACAAAACTTACAGTAAGATGGAAAATAATGTTTATTTTTGTATACTTCCACTTCATTTATATTTGAAAAGTTTTCTCCTACTTTTTTTAATTGCAAAGTCTTTGATCAAATCCTCAAAACTAATCTTACGTAACACATCTGCTTCTATACTTAGTAGAGATAAGGCATCCAGCCTGCCTTGTTGCATAGTTGTTCTGTTGGTATTTTTAATATACTTCAACTGAGAAAATGAACGCTCAGCTGAGCAATTTGTGACCATTAATGTTAAAAATATACGAAAGGCAATTTCTACATTTGGGAAGGCACACTCAATATTGTCTTCTACAATTATTTTATAAAGTTCAGCATGACTGAATCTTGTTTTTACATTTACTATAGCACACGAAAATATTTAATCTATATGTATTTTTAATATGGCGCTCAAAGATTTGATATAAACAAAATAATAACGCAAAGCGTAAAGTGTGTGATTACAACGAAATATATTTATTCTCTCAAAAGGGTTGTTGTTCACTACAAATTCAAACAATGAAAAAAAATAAATACTATATATGAATATATATAATTCAGTTTTCAACAACTTATAGGCTATAAGCCGCGATTATAATAGTATAATAAATCCATGGTAAATCCGACAATGGAAAATTTCTGTGGTGCCCCCCTTCCCTTGATGCCCTAAGCACGGGCTTATTTTGCTTAATGGTTAATCCGGCCCTGGTATTACAGAGCCACTTAGGTCCCATGAACCAAGTTTTGTTTGACTTCAACAACTTGTAGGATAAACCTCTGATCAGAAAGTCTGCTGGATTTTGTTTAGTTGGAACATAGTGAAAGTTTACTTGTAGGCTTTCATTAGCTTCAGCTATTTCTTTTAGCCTATTTCTTACAAAGATATTCTTACTATTAATGCTATCATTCCGTATCCAGGCAAGACAAATCTGACTGTCAAGCCAGATGTGGATATCAGTTATGTTCACATCATGGTAAGCATCCTTAAGCAATGAAATGGTTTTAATGGCTAATGCAGCAGCCAATAGTTTCAATTGAGGTATGGTTCGGGTAGGTTTGAGAGGTGCAACTTTCCCTTTTGCATAAATTAGATGACTTTCTGTAGGACTTACAAGATACGCACAGCACCCATAAGCTTGTGTGCTTGCATCAGCAAACACATGAAGTCTCTGGGGCTTATCCCTAAACCCACAGCACCTTTGAATTTTAATGTTCTGCACTTTTGTTAAATCAGCAGCTAACTTCTTCCAAGATTTTGATTTTCATTTGTTATTGGATCATCCCACCCAACATTTGTCCTCCAAATTTCTTGGAGGAGAATCTTTGATTTTATTGTTGAAGGCAGGAATAGACCCATAGGATCAAATATTTTGGAAGCCTCTGATAATATTTGTCTTTTAGTATTTGCTTCCTCATCAAGTTTAAAACCTTTAGTACAGATTGAATCATGATTGTTAGAAGTTGCATCCAAATACCAGTTCATACCTAAAGTTTTAACTCTGTCTGATGGCTCAGTAAGACCATTATTATCCTTTAAAATCTTTTTGTTTAAATCCTCATCATTTGAAATCCACTCTCTAAGTTCAAAGTTACCTTGTTGCATTATGTTTTGAGTGTGTTCATAGACTTCAGATTTTGTTGTTGTTGAGCCTATTAGATTGTCTACGTAAAAATTTTCCTTAAGGAAGTTCAATGTTAGAGTTATTAAACTGGTTTAAATGATGTCTAATTGTCAATGCTAATAGGCTAGGTGAGCAATTGGCTCCAAACAACACAACATTAAATCTATAGGTTATGAATCCTTTATTCAAATCAAATGGATCCTTGAACCATAAGAACCTAAGTTGGTTCTTATCATATTCATTTTTAAGATTTATTCTCAAAAATGCCTTTGAAATGTCACTTTGTACGGCATATTTATCTAACCTGAACCTCAGTAAGATCTTCACAAGGTCAGAAATGAGATTAGGACCCTTAATCAGGCAATCATTCAAACTGTGTTTATCACTGTCTTTGAGGCTACAGTTATATACTACTCTGAGTTTTGTTGTTGGGGCATCTTGTCGATAAACCCCCCTGTGGGTTAAATAATGACAACCATCTCTTTTAAAAGGGTTATTTGTTACTTCTTCAATGAAGCCTTTCTGTAGCTGTTCTTTGAAGACATCATTATATGTTTTTATATTATTATCTTATTTGAGTTTTTTCATTACTTTATATAAATGTCCTTTAGCTACTTTGAGATTATCTCTTAAAGTTGGACAATTTATTTTCTAAGGTAACTCAATAAAATAACTATTGTCTTTGCACTGAATGGTGTCTTCAAATCTTTCTACCATTAACTGATCTTCTGAAGTTTGATTTGTGTCATGTATACCCACAGATTCTAGCAACCATAAAGTTTGAATTGCCTCATCCAAAGTTTCATTTGATAATGATGAATTAATGTTCTCAGTTGAGATAATATTATTCAAAGTGTTGCTATTCTTACAGGTGTTATGTAGGACTGAGTTGAGGCACATAGTATTTGTTGGTCATGAACTATTTTGGTTTAGGTCTAGGTTGTATTTGGATAGATCACCCAAAGGGGCTATCCCTGATGGAGTCTGAATAGCTATACCATTACCTATCTCTACTATGCCCTTATGAATAAGATTAATATAATCTGCCCCCATTAACATTTCAATGTTAGCTACTGTGTTAGTGATATGTCTATCAGCTATTTTGCAGTGTTTTCCCAAATGATTTATGGTTTGTTCTAGTTTGGGTATAACCAGTTTGTTTTGTCCTACTTTAGAAATAATAACTGCTTCAATTTTCTCTAATTTATTTTCTAACTGTAGTTCCAGGTCAATTGTCTTATAGCTATTTTTGTCCGAGTTATCCTTAACAAAGGATGCAATATTGAGGTTTTGTTTATTCGGGTTTGGTGTCAAACCCAATTTATTAACTACATTTTGTGAAACAAATGTTTGTTGAGAACAACAGTCTATAAGACATTTCACTGGAGTGGTGCTACCCTCACTATTCACTAAGTCCAAAGTAATAGTTGGTAAAAGAATCTCAGTGTTTCTTGTTACGTTGTTTGAACAAACAGAATGTCCATGAAAGTGGCATTTTCTTGATTACCTTTGTTTGGTAGGTATCTTTTGAGTTTGAGTACTATTGTTTGGACACTTTGGTGAATCACACATTGATGAGACATGTCGTAAACTTTTACAAAACTTACACTTGAATCTTAACCTAGATTTACAGTCTTTCTTATAATGTCCCTGGCCAGTACACTTTTTACATAGGTTCAACTGTTCACATCTTTTAGCTCTTTGGTTAAAGTCTGAATATTTATCACACCCAGTACTACTGTGTTCATTACTTGCACAAAATTTGCAATGTAGTGTGTAAGTTGAGGCAGCAGTTACATTAAAGTTCTGTAATGTAGGTGTTCGTGTATTATAGTTGGTCACATTTGATTCTACAGTATCCAGTTTTGTCTGTTTGGCTGTAGCTAGTTGGTCTCTGGGAACAGTCTTTGGTTTATCCATAGTCTGGGTCTTATTTTGTGTTGGAAAATCTCTCAATTTGTAATTAGTTAGGATATTGGGAAAGTGTTTTCTGATACTTTCTAGATTAGGATAATTTTCTCCCGTCTTTAGAATTAAAATATCTTTAACCCTCAAAGGAAGGCACCTAAGAACTATGCCTTGTATAATCCAAGATGAAGCTTTAATATCTATCTCATTGCTAACCAGTTTCCTATAATAGCTTCTAATTTTGTATAAAAAATTTCCATATCACTATGGTTATCTTTTATGGGTGCAAAATCAAAAATTTGTTGAGATAATTCATATACAATCTCATCTTTATTAATGTAATTACGTTTTAAGAGATCAATAGCTACTTCATATGAATTCTCTACGGCTGGTAAATAGGCTATCAGGTTATAGGCTGGGCCTTTAATTAAGGAAACTAGTTAAGTAGCTAAACTTTTCAACAGTTGAAATATAAGGTTTATTACCTATTAAACTCTCAAATTTGTCAATGAAAGATGGGAATTGTACCGTGTCCCCTTCAAATGTTGGTACTAGCAAAATGGGTAACTGAGCCCTCAATTCTTGTGACTCAGGATTTAGCATGCCACTTAAATTTTGTTGAAGGTTAGCTCTACTTTGATTAAAATCAGAATTAGGTTTATTTGGTGTTAAGTCAGTCAAACGAGACCGTAGTCTCCTTATTTGCTGTTCAATTGAGATTACCTGATCATCATTATCAGCGTAAAGGTCTATCAATTGTTCTTCAGCCATTTCGGATTCAACTAACTCTGAAATACTCTCATTAATGGCTATTATTTCCTTCTTTTTAGTTTCCAATTTAAGAATTACACACTCTAAATCTTCCTTACCTGGTTGTGTAATATTGTTAAAAGTGTTCACAGCCTTTGTAACAGCTCCCAACTTTGCCCCCCTTTTCTTATTTAACTTTTTCAATTCCGCACTGTCCATGTTTAAGTCAAAATTGTTTAACTGGGGATCGTAATGAAATAGAGGACAAGAAGAAATTACCAGAGAAGAGAGAGCACAGACAAAACAGTCAAGTTTAAATTTGGTTTAATCCCCCACAAGTACTTATGTGTCACTCAGGTCTAAGCTTATAAGAGAATGAGACTCCTTAAATGTTAATGTTTCCTAGTTAGGCCCTAGGTTGTAGACCTAATTAGGCTTGATTAGGTTAGGCTTAGGCTTAGGCTAGACCATTTAGCCTAATTCTGCAATTTTTTTTTTTGTTAAGTAAGGTTAAGGTTTGTAAATTCCCCACACACGGACCACCAATGCGAAAAATGCTCTGTATGAATTGGTCCACAATTAACCCACCCCTTATATCTCCAGTCTAACTATAGAGTAGATCAAGTCTAGCCAAGAGGGGTCAGCCTAGAGATTCCGGAAATGGTCCAGAGCGGGCAGATAAATTGAGGTCCACAGTAGGATTCCTCACCAAATTAGGTTAGGGCAATCTACCTTCACCTTTGTTAAGCTGAGTTGATGCTGGGTCTTAGGCCACAATGTAGGCCTAAGTTGTCTGACCCAGCTTAATTTAATGAATCTATGTAAACCTGGGTTAAAAACACAATTAGTCACTTACTGCTAGTTATTAGAGAGTCTCTTTTCTCCTTCCTGTTTAATTGTCGAGAGCGTACTTGCTGGTGGGGATCTTTCTTCGGTGTCTGTTCTCGTCCCTTCTCCCTGTTGCGTTCTGTCGCCCCGTTCCTCATTTTCGTTCTCCTTTGTTCTCCTCTTCGCGGGGCTTTTTCCACCAGCGTTGTCTTGGTTTTTTCCCCGGTTGGTTGAGCGGTAATGTATATCTATTACCGAGCACGCTCTTGTCACACAGTATATAAATACTAGTGTGGAGAATAACTCTGGTGAGCAACCAATTGGTTTCATCCACCCAGTTATTGACATAAAAGGAATTTAATAATTGTTAGATTAACTACCTACCTACTCAGTGAACCATTTTCGTTACCTCCCAACTACCCACTCATCAGTTTTCCATACTGGTATCATCTGCGAATGACAGGAGAGAGCTTCCTAGGTTACAGTTTACTGTATATTGTTTAGCATTATAATGAATAGAATTGGTCCCAGTACTGTACCTTCCGGCACTCCACTAATCACTTCTTTTTTTGTAGATCTTGCTCCATTTACAATTGTTATTTGTTTTCTGTCAGAGAGAAAGGCATGGATCCATTTTCCTATTTTTCCACAAATACCAAGTTCTTTTAGTTTATGGAATAATATACCATGGTCAACCTTGTCAAAAGCTTTTGCAAAGTCTAGATAGATGGCATCAACATTGTGGTTTTCTCCCAAATATTGTAGGATTGGGTAATTATTCGTTTTAGTGCTCCCTCTCCTTTCTGAACCAAAACACATTTTTCTGGTGTTTTTTGGTGTGATTTGTTTAAATCTGAACTTCGTTTCTTTGGGAAATGAGCCGTTTTTGAGAAATTTCCAATTTAAAATTTTTTCAAAAATGGCTCATTTCCCAAAGAAACGAAATTCGGATTTGAACAAAAAGTACCAAAAAACACCAGAAAAATGTGTTTTACCTAACGTAACCTAACCTAACCCGCGTTTTTTTGCAATTTCTTACCCCCTTTCGACGGGAAACAGAGAAGGAACACTTTTTTTTTCTGCCGCGCTCGTCTCTAGTCACTCTCTTGCAATAATATTGGTCAGCAACTTATCTATAATTACACTCATGACCACACTGGAGACAAATAACACGAGTAGGTAAAACACTGTGACTGGTAAAGAAAACTTCAGCACTGTCTTCTTTTTTATAAATATCTTGTATTAATTGATAGTAATCCAAATCACAGCCTCCACAAACCATAGCGAAAAGCGAACTGAAAAAGCATTTTGGAATGTGTATGCGTTATGGGAGATTCAAAATGCACGTCTCTGATTGGTCGGATAAGGTCACGTGAAAAAAAACCCAGATTTAATTGGCTGATTTGACCGATGTTTCCTAATTTTGCCACGAGATGTCTCCCCATAAAACTGGAGAGGACGAACAGCGGCAAAATTTTAACCGAGGAAAGAGCTAAACACTGGGTCAATGGCCTTTAATGGCTGCTTATCGACGTTTAAATTTTTTTTTTTTCATAAAAAATAATTATTACATTTCCTTGATTTTTATCAGTTTCCCTGAGGTTTCAAGGTGTCCTGAATACGAATTTATATGTTAAATTGTCATAGAATGTCTCCTATCGAAAACGAAGGGAGCATTAAAACGAATATTAACCTAGGATTGTATTGCAATGGTCTATAAGTTCTATGGGAAAAACTATACGCGCTTACAACATGGTATCGTATGTGGTACATTTATTTTATAATTAAATATAAATTATTAATTAATGGAATTAAAAATCTACACAAAATTGCCTCGGGATTGGCGACATAGCCTATTGGGAATGAAATGATTGCCATACATACATAGAACCCATATGTAGGCATTGGGCCTGCATAACAACAGAAACCAAATTTATGATCTTGTGCAAAATTTTCCACTGCTGACTCATGAAAATTACATCGAGGCAGGGGTCAACAACCTTTGCCAAATCAGCAATTTATACTAAAATATGAAGATTATATTATAGGAGTGACTCGGAGCTGCTTATGTTACAGCGAGGCTTTAAGCAATGAAGATGTCCTTTATCTTCCTACAATTTCTGAGTGAATTCCTTAAATATAAAACCGAATAAATATAAAAAGGATAGGCCAATTCCTTCAAGTGTTTAAATAGTTACTGCCTATATTAGTTACATCGAGTGAACTCTGCGTAGTTCCATCGTACTATGGCCCTACATCGAAACAGAAGCGGGACCCAACGAAATAATAAGGTAAGGCAATGTCTTTCTTTGCCATTAGGTAGTCCAAATCCTGAAAACAATTAAATAAACAAAGAGGCCCTTTGAAGACCTACACATACATAACTCTCGAACAAAAAAACATAGGGCTTTTGTCGTTAACTCTCCACTGAAGTCTGCTGGAAATTTCCAACGGATGAGGGTATCAGGCAATCAACCCATAGCCCTATATAGTTTTTTTCACAAGTTCAGTAAGGCAGGATCTCTTTTGTCTGAAGCCATGTTCAAAGTCTTCTAAGAGATGTTCATTTTCTACAAAACTGACAATGTGCCTTTTCAGGACTTTCTCAAATATTTTGATAATATGGGAAGTCAAGGATGTGGGTCTATAGTTCTTGGCTTCCTTTCTTTTGCCTCATTTGTAGATTGGGGTAATATTTGCAAAATATTGCAAAATAGTCCCTATTTGATACAAGATATTGAAAAACTGGAAAAAGTACAGAAACGAGCAACAAGAATGATCCCATCTCTAAGACAATTGACATATAAGGAAAGACTGGCGTATCTAAGCATGTTCTCATTAAAAAGGAGGAGGTTAAGGGGTGATATGATAGAGGTGTATAAAATAATAAAAGGGTTGGATAAGATAGATTTTGAGTCTCTTTTCATTAAAGATCACAATAATCAGACTAGAGGTCATAGTATGAAATTATTTAAGCCAAGATGTAGAACAAATTTAAGAAAACATAGTTTTACAAAGAGAGTAATTAAGTTTTGGAACAGTCTGACAGAAGAAGTGGTGACTTCAGATACGCTTGATTCTTTCAAAAGAAGGTTGGATAGTTTGATGTCTGCAAGGGACATCTGGTGATGGTGTTTAAGCCCATTTTTATTGCATGAATGGTACTAGTTTATTTCATATATATTATGTGCATTTGGGTGATAGATCCAACAGCTCAACACGTGTTGTGGGATATAGGGAGGCAGCATCTTGGGTTAGGGGATACTCTCTGTCCTTACACACCCTATTTAAAGAGATTCCTCTGCCGAGCGGTGCCCCCCATAGTCAGGGCCGGATTAAGACCTTTAGAGGCCCTAAGCACTTAAAAGATTTTGGTGCCCCATATATATGTAATTCAAAATATAAACAAAAATAAACCATAAAATAAAATTTTATTTTTTGAAATGAAACAAAACTTACAGTAAGATGGAAAATAATGTTTATTTTTGTATACTTCCACTTCATTTATATTTGAAAAGTTTTCTCCTACTTTTTTTAATTGCAAAGTCTTTGATCAGATCCTCAAAACTAATCTTACGTAACACATCTGCTTCTATACTTAGTAGAGATAAGGCATCCAGCCTGCCTTGTTGCATAGTTGTTCTGTTGGTATTTTTAATATACTTCAACTGAGAAAATGAACGCTCAGCTGAGCAATTTGTGACCATTAATGTTAAAATTATACGAAAGGCAATTTCTACATTTGGGAAGGCACACTCAATATTGTCTTCTACAATTATTTTATAAAGTTCAGCATGACTGAATCTTGTTTTTACATTTACTATAGCACACGAAAATATTTAATCTATATGTATTTTTAATATGGCGCTCAAAGATTTGATATAAACAAAATAATAATGCAAAGCGTAAAGTGTGTGATTACAACGAAATATATTTATTCTCTCAAAAGGGTTGTTGTTCACTACAAATTCAAACAATGAAAAAAAATAAATACTATATATGAATATATATAATTCAGTTTTCAACAGCTTATAGGCTATAAGCCGCGATTATAATAGTATAATAAATCCATGGTAAATCTGACAATGGAAAATTTCTGTGGTGCGCCCCTTCCCTTGATGCCCTAAGCACGGGCTTATTTTGCTTAATGGTTAATCCGGCCCTGGTCATGTCTTCAATTTGCATAACACTTGGTCTGGAGGCATTTTTTAGTGAAAAAACAAATTCCCAAATTTTTTAAAATTGGTCAAATAGGTCAAAATTTAGGGTCACGTCAAATTTTGGCCAAATCGTGACCTAAGAATGTTTAAAATCCCTATATCTCGGTTTCTAATTGTCGTAGCTTAATAAACTTTATATGGATGGAAGCGGAATGAGCTCTAGTTTCCAAAAATGGTACGTTCATTTGGATAATTTAATAAAAAAAACACTTAATTTTGAAAAAACAAAAACATTTCAGGATTTGACATTGAAGGGATCAATTTTTTGAAAAATATTATTGAAGAAAAAATGTTGCCTGAGCAAAGATCTACCATAATTAGCAATAAAAAGTTAGCTTATAGGCCATTATATAGCTTAAAACTTAATTTTATTAATGCTGGCTTTCTTCATTTTTTATTTTTTATTTTTCCATTTTCAGATTTTAATAACTATATATTGAAAGATACAGGTGTATCTAAATATCTACCTAAATAACTTAAAAAACTGCCAAAAAATAAGGAATTATATTATTGTGATCTTTTAAAAAAACACACAAAAGAATTTTCAATAATATTAAATTTGGTACTTTTGCATTATCCTCCCAACACCAATTTTTTTTTTATAACGGCTAACGCCTGCAGCGGGCTGTTTTTACCGTAACCTAACCTAACCAAACCTAACCTAACCTAATACCAACACTAATTTTTTTTATAATGGAAGGAAAATAAAGTACCATAACCAAAACTAAACCAACATTATATAAAAAAATTAGTGTTGGGAGGATAATGCAAAAGAACCTTAAATTCTTTACAGCTCTGTAAAGACTTACATAAAATTACAATTGAGATACAAATAATATTAAATTTTATGTTATATATGTTAGTTGTCTAACTGAGACTTGGTTTATTAATTAGATAAAAATTAAATATATATTTATTGAAAGATTTCATTAATTATATAAAAAATAAATATATGATTATTTAAAGATATTTACCTGTTTTTATGGGGCTCTTATCGAAATATGGTAATATTTTATCGCTAAGTATATCCTTATTATGTTGTGGATCTTCCAAAAAATTTCCTCAACAGGTGGAGCTGTAGAAATATTTGTAGACAAGCTACTACTGCGCTGAAAGGATTCTTCATTTGCTGGTAAAGGACACAGTTCTTGTAGCGGTACAGCATCTTCTGCTGGTGCTAGTACAGATTCCAGTATTCCAGATTGACTTCTTATTAAGATGTAGCAATTGCTACACAATAGCTGATCCTTTTGAAGAACTCCATAACTTACAGAAGCCATAAGTTCCGTAATTTTTTTAATATTGAAATTTTTTTTAAAGGATCACAGTAATATAATTTCTTATTTTTTGGCATTTTTTAAAAGTTATTTAGGTACACCTGTATCTTTCAATATATAGTTATTAAAATCTGAAAATAGAAAAATAAAAACTAAAAAATGAAGAAAGCCAGCATTGATAAAATTAAGTTTTAAGCTATATAATGGGTAAATGTACAGTATTACACCTGTCTCCCTTTCGAGGTGAAATTTATATTTTTCCTATGGTTTTTGATGTGTTTTGAACGAATCTGACCTTCAAAACTGTCAGAAATGACTCGTTTTTGAGATAACCCCCCCCCCAGCCGGCAATTGAAAAAGTCATTTCCGACGGTTTTGAAGGTCAGATTCATTTAAAACATCAAAAACCATAGGAAAAACAAATTTCACCTTCAAAATTGACCTGACTTAACCTATCCTAACCTATCCTAACCTAAATCACTTATAGTCTTGTAGGCAGCCCAGGAATCACTATAAATCACAGAGCCAGGCTTAATGTACTTCTGAATGAGTGGAATGAGTGTTCCATTCCGGTAGGAAAGTAATTCAAATTCGAAATGGATGGAGCGCAGTGATTGGGCAGACATGTAACGAACATACGAAACAAAACGTATGAACACACAAACGAATGTACAAACACACTAGATACACACCAAAAAAATGTTTTTATCTCGAAAACGAAGCATTTGCGACGGAAACGCTATAGAAGGAAAGTGTCTTAGAATTAAAAAATCTACTTAATGAACATATAATAATTGCTGATGTTAGATGGGTGTAATAGTAGAATAATACCATATAATGGCCTATAAGCTAATTTTTTTTATTGCTGTTTATGGTAGATCTTTGCTCAGGCAACATTTTTTCTTCGATAAAATTTTTTAAAAAATTGATCCCTTCAATGTCAAATCCTGAAATTTTTGTTTTTTCAAAATTAAGTGTTTTTTTTTTATTAAATTATCCAAATGAAAGTACCATTTTTGGAAACTAGACCTCATTCTGCTTCTATCCATATAAAGTTTATTAAGCTATGACAATTAGAAGCTGAGATATAGGGATTTAAAAAATTCTTAGGTCACGATTTGGCTGAAATTTGACCTGACCCTAAATTTTGACCTATTTGACTGATTTTCAAAAAAAAAATTGGGAATTTGTTTTTTTCATTAAAAAACACCTTCAGACCAAGTTTCGTGAATATTGAAGATGTATTAGTGTTATATCAGCACTTCTACCTGTCTATTTATCCTGGATTTACCCATGATTATTTTGGCTGGCGGAGTTGGAGGAACGTGTACTAACTAAGTGTGAATTTCTTAAAGGTCTCAGGGTTATTTCCTTACTCGCTTTTAGTTCATTCAGGTTTTTTTTTTTTTTTGATAAAATGTAAATGGAATAATAAATGTAAATGTAATAATGGAAGTAATAAATATGGAAATAAATATAAATGCAACAGATGTAATAATAAAGGTAATATAAATTTAATAATTAGGGTAAAGGTAATAATAATAAATGTTAAAAAAAAATGTAAATACAATAATAAATGTAGTAATTATGTCAAAATATTAGGATCTGTATGTATAGAATAAGTAGATAGTTTTAATTTGTGTGAATGTACTTATAAGCGGGATCCTGTAATAAAATGCCCTTCCGGTGTCAGGAGAATGGTATCTAACCTAGGTGCGAATTTCTCAATAGTCTCTGGATTGTTTCCTTCTCACCTTTTTCATTCGTTTTTCAGTTTATAAGTTCTGTATAATAAACAACAATGTAATAACCAATATAATAATAAATTTATAATTTCTGTAATAAATAATAATGCAATATTAAATGTAATAAATTTAATAATAAATGTAATAATTATGTAAAAAAATAATAGAATCTGTATGTTTAGAACAGGAAGATAGTTTTAAATTTGTGCAAATGTACTTATAAGTGGGTCCCTTTAATGAAAATGCCCTTCTGGTATTGGGAGAACGGGATCTAACCTAGGTGTGAATTTCTTAACAGTTGGTCCTTGGACTGTTTTTCCCTCTTGTTTTGGTTCATTCATTTTTCTGTATCCACCCGAGGAGGATGCCAGTGGGCATCGAAACTGTTGTGGAAATAAACTGTCTATTAGAGTGGGTTTTTATAGCAGGTATTGTATTCTGCTTGAGCATTCTTCTGGTTATAGGTTTCTAATTCTTTTTCCCAGTTTATTTCTCCTAGACAGTTATTTATTGATGTCTAGTCTGACTTGTGTAGGTTTAGGTCAGAGTATGGCAAGTCCATTTGGCATGGGTCTGCTTATATTTGTGGAGAGACAAGTTTGTGAATATGTGCATGACATTGTGGTCGGAGTGTATAGTTGGTGTTATAACAATGTGGTCAATTGTAGTTGCATTATTTATCAGCACTAAATCTAGGATATTATTTTTTCTAGTTGGGTAGTGAACATGTTGTACTAGTAGTAGTTTTTCCATAAACTCATTGAGGTGTTTTGATTTGGACCTTTTTGTCCCTGATTTCATACCACCATATTGGTTCCAGGTGCAATTTAGGAGATTAAAGTCTCCTGTAATGATTAAGTCTCTTGTTGAGTCTACAATAGCTGGGCATTGCCTGATTTTTTCCAGAACTTCAGTGAGCTCTAGATGGGAGCTATCTGGGGGGCTATAGATATTCACTAGTATTGTCTTCTTTATTTATACTAAGCATGATGATTAAGAGTTCACAGGCTCCATTTGAGTATTCCATGAGCAGTTCACTTTGAATGTTTTCAGGGATGTACATCAGGACACCACCATTTAGACGGTCTTCTCTGTCACATCTACGGTGGTGTAGCCTTTGATTGTTCAGGTGTGTTAAGAATATAAGAAATTTTTATAGTGGGCACACTAGGGGCCACTTCAGCCCATCGAGGTGGCTCCACTATGTATAAACTGCCTGTACATTGGCAACAACTAATTTTTACAAAACTAATTAATTATCAATTTAAAACTAATTAATTATTAATTTAAAACTAAAGATAGAATCTCTGGATCCAGAGGATCAGTCATAATAGGCTACTATCCACAAATATGTTACACTCTATATCTATTTATAACTGATATGCAAATATATCAGATCCAAAGAATCCAGTCAACTTCATTATGGTACCCATCAATACCAGTACCTTGCTAACCAAAAATAAGTCACGGTCCATATAAGTTGCAGACCAAGTCACAATTTACAACCATATACATTACAATATATATACTTAGGAGGAAAAGTGTAGGTGTGGCTGTAAAGACTGTACAGTAATGTAGAAATGTGTGCACCCATTTTGGGTCCCCAATTTAAAAATTTAAAGGTGTTTGTGGGGCAAGTGAAGATCATGAGTTTTTCAATACCTCACAGTATTATGGGGGGGGGGGGGCACTGCTTGGCAAAGGAATATCTTTAAATGGGGTGTGTGAGGACAGAGAGTATCCCCTAACCCAAGATGCTGCCTCCCTACATCCCACAACACTTGTGTTGAGCTGTGGGATCTATCGCCTAAATGCACATAATATATATGAAATAAACTAGTACCATTCATGTAATAAAAATGGGCTTAAACACCATCACCAGATGTCCCTTGCAGACATCAAACTATCCAACCTTCTTTTGAAAGAATCAAGTGTGTCTGAAGTCACCACTTCTTCTGTCAGACTGTTCCAAAACTTAATTACTCTGTTTGTAAAACTGTTTTCTTAAATTTGTTTTACATCTTGGCTTAAATAATTTCATACTATGACCTCTAGTCTGGTTATTGTGATCTTTAATGAAAAGAGAATCAAAATCTATCTTATCCAACCCTTTTATCATTTTATACACCTCTATCATATCACCCCTTAACCTCCTCCTTTTTAATGAGAACATGTTTAGATATGCCAGTCTTTCCTTATATGTCAATTGTCTTAGAGGTGGGATCATTCTTGTTACTCGTGTCTGTACTTTTTCCAGTTTTTCAATATCTTGTATCAAATAGGGATTATTAAATTGAATACAGTATTCGAGGAGGGGTCTCACATGAAATGTATAGTTGCTTTATAATATTGGGTGATTAGGGCATATCATACTTTTCCGAGTCCGAATTTCACTCTGGCTAATATGTATTTTTATGTAAAATTTAATTCTAAGAGAGGTTTCTTTTCTGCAACTTTTCCCAAAAATTGTGTTATGTTCAAAATTGCAGTTTTCTGTTCTATGTTGAAATACCGAATATTCAATTGAACATAACCTCATATTTTTAACCCTTTGTCGTAATTTGTTGCCATTTAGACACATTAACTTTGCTTAACTCTTACACAGGTTTAATACATACATAAGAAAAAAAATCTACTCCATTTGAATCTTTGTAACCATTTGGATGCAGAAGGCAAAGTTCAACATTCTCTCAATAGATGTCTCTGAGCAATTATGCCAGTTATAATTGTGAAGTAGAAGTGAGTGGATGCCATTTTTTTCGGTAAGTGTTTTTTCTAATTTTCCTAAGTTTAATCACCATTATTATATTTGTTTTTACTATAATTTCCAGTGGTGGCTCGTGACTTTCAGTTATGGGGGTGCTGCCTCAGAAATTGCGAACAATTGTGTCGATTATATATATATATATATGAGAGAGAGAGAAAGTTGAATAGATAAATAGATAACTACTCACTACTCAGTCATAAAAATAAGTAAAATAGTATCATAAAATCAATTATAGGGTACTTACGCTTAATGGGTAATTTCGAATTTGCCAAAAATTTTATTTATAAACAAATTCCATTCTTCTGTTTTTATTCTGAGTGAAAAAATATTCTAAGAAATGAAAGCTATATATTGTAAATAATCCAATTATTATATAATTAACTTCAATCTCACAACAAAAAATAAATGATAACGAATCATTGATAAATGCAATTCGGAAATTAAATTTTGAATTAGCAAGTGATGCAGCAACACAACTACCACGTCAAACAAACAAATTGGCACTGCTCTGTCCACAGTGCTTTGGATCCTCTTAAACCTGCGATTTTGACTTGCTCTTCGTATGTCCGCCACTGAGGTTTCAAGCATTTCGAACAAAATCTGGAACTGTTAAGTACGCAGTTCCACGGGAAGGCTGTAGCTACTTTCATGATTCATTCGTTCGGCATTGAAATAGTTTAAAGAAAAAAGGATATAATCTGATTTAAAAACTCAGTTTATTGAAAAAAAAATAATCAGAGGGGCTATTTTAAATATTTAAATATAAAGATCATAAGATCATGGGGGTGCTGCAGTTCCACAGTGCCTACCTGCGAGCCACTCCTGATAATTTCATTTTAGAAGTATTAAGGAAGCTCCCTGTTTACTTTGTTTAAGTAATATTTTTTAATAACTATGAAGAAAAGACTTTATTCAAAGTTCATTTCGAAATGGACACAAAGATTTCATAGGGTAAATTTCTGTCTGTGATAACACGTGTCCAATTGGATACATGAAATGAATTTTTCATTACGATTGTTTTTATGTATTGTTATATATATATATATATATATATATATATATATATATATATATATATATATATATATATATTATTAGGGTGGCCCTTAGTTGTATGTGATTTTCTGAAATTAAATATTTTTCATCTCCCAACCTCCAAAGTTGTTCTAATCCATGTAAAAATGCTCTGTGTAAAATTTCAGCTCAATCAGACAATATTAAGATGGCCCCCAAAGGCCCTAAAGTTTCAGATTTTAACAATATTGATATTTTTTCATATAAAACTGTTTTTATCTTCTTTACAGTGTTTTATTCGAAAGAAATATAGAATATGATCGAAAGAGAATTCAATTTACAATAAATTTAGTTATAACCATTATTTACTTAAAACCAAATTGGACGAGATATTCACGGAAATTGAAAAGTATCATAAGTGCGTAAAAAAACTGCTTCTGGAAGGTTCTTGAAAGTTCTGCCCTTGCGGCCTATATAAGCGGCGTAATTATTTGTTGTAAATAAAATTAACTTTCGATTATGCTTTGTGATTATTTTCCCAAACAAAGTTTGCAAATGAATTATAAAGGTTTTATATTAGAAATACCAATTATCGGTGAATTTTGAAACTTTAGGGCCTTTGGGGGCCACCTTAATATAGCCCAATTGAGCTGAAATTTTGCACAGAGCACTTTTTTATATATTGGAAGAAGATTAGGGGTTGGGAGCAAGTAATTTCAAAAGTTGAAAAATAAGGGCCACCCTAATATATATATATATATATATATATTATGAGAGAGAGAGGGAGACAAGGAGAAGTAGTACCTCAAAAGGCCTTGCAGCCCATACCGAGGAGGTACCAATGGCAACAGTGCCAGGGAAAATTTTCTACACCCTCAAATAGTGTGCAAGATTTGGTCTAACCTTTTCTTGAAGTGATCCACAGAGGAACTGTTCACAACTTCTGAAGGTAACCTGTTCCACGTGTCACAGATCTTATACGTAAAGTAATTCCAACACACACTAGTTCTAAACCGTTTCAAATCCAACTTCCAACCATTGTTGCGAGTTGGGTTATCATTTAAACTAAGCATGCTTCTAAAATTAACATCATTGAACCCGCGTAAGAGCTTGAAAACCTTGAGTTGACCGTGCAGCCTCTGAGTTTCTAGCAAAAACAAATTCAGGGCGTGTAAGTGTCAATTGTAGCCCATATGCCTAATGGAAGGGATTAACTTTGTGGCCCTCACCTGCAATTGCTCCAGCCTCTCAATATCTTTCCTGAGGGTGGGCAACCAGAACTGCACAGCATACTCCAGGTGTGGCCGAATCAGGGAATTGTACACAGAGAGCACAATCTCTCTGTTCTGAAACTGAAATTGCCTCCTGATATAACCCAACAGTTTCTGGGCTTTCTTTTCCACCTCTATGCACTGTTTCATTAACTTAAGGTCACTGCTAATTAGCACACCCAAGTCCTTTTCCAAATCAGTCGCCTCGATATTACTTCCTAACATCGAGTAGTCCGACTTGGGATTGGCATAGCCAATGTGCATCACCTTGCATTTACCCAAGTTAAATGGCATTTGCCATTTTTTGGACCACACTCCTATCCTACCTTGGTCCGCACACAGTTGCTTGATCGCCTCCGGCATCCCAACATTGGCCTCAAGCTTGGTGTCATCAGCGAATTTGGCAATCCAACTGATGATGCCACCGTCTACATCATTTATGTAAATGATAAACAACAGCAGCCCCAAAACAGAACCCTGAGGGACCCCACTAGTGACCAAGGCCCAACCTGAACTAGCCCCTTTAATTACAACCCTCTGCTGCCTATTCAGCCAGTTTTCAATCCATCTACCTACTTCCCCACCGATACCCAGCGCGTGGACTTTCACCAGCGGTGAGGTACCTTATCAAAGGCTTTCTGAAAGTCGAGATAAAGAATATCAATTTCTTCAGAATTTCTTTAAAAAAAAATTTATGCTGTCACTTATGTTGTTTGAACAAAATTCAAACATGTCTTCTGGTGTTAATATTTGATTTGCAAATGTTCTCTGCATACTTGCTCTTGCTACAGATCTTTTCACTGTACCCCAAATCCCATCACAAGCGCACTTACCATCAGGGTTGTGGAGTCGGAGTCGTGGAGTCGCACGTTTCAGGGCGGAGTCGGAGTTGGTAAAAAACTTCCGACTCCAATTTCTGTGTCCTGTGTCACCCTTAATTTCTAAATCCTAAATACTAACATTTAGGTTATTTAGTTTTTTTGGTCAATAAACCTTATTCATTGATAGCCCCTAGATTAAGTTTTTTTAATATTTTTTTTTTACATTTTCAGAATATACAATTAATATTTATTTAAATATAAAATATAAAATTTCACACTTAGTGTAGTGGTGATGAAATGTCTTATTATTATGATAATTATAGAGTGAAACACTAGAGGAGTCGGAGTCGTATATTTAAAATGTGAGGAGTCGGAGTCGGATTTTTAGATTTTTTACAATGTGTGGAGTCGGAGTCAAATTTTTGGACTGACTCCACAACCCTGCTTACCATGGCTTGTGGCAAAGAAATGCCACTCACATTCCAGCCCAAAATCATCTTCATGTTTATAAATGTTAACAAAGTTGAAACGATTTTTATATTGTCTTGCACAGTGGTTCTTAACCTTTTTACTACCATGCCCCCTCTAGGAATTGGTCCTTCCCTCCACGCCCCCCTTCAATCAAAATAACATTCTCAATAACTTCTCAGCCAATAAGGGGTGAAATTTCGAACTTTGGATATTGATTCGGCCCTATGATATTATTGTTACAATCCCCAACAAACCTTCAGTGTCCACGTTTCAAGCTGTTCTGACAATATTTAGTGGGTCCACCTCGAAGATGAAAATTTGACAATTGTGGAATTTTATGGTTTGACTAGAAAATCTTGTGTGTAAGCATTGTAGATTTTGTTTGAAAAAAAAAATTGTAAATATAGTTAGTTTTAGGCAAGTTTTAGCCTCAATTCATGAAATTATCTGTCTTTTTAGACTTTTTTTTGTATTATTCTGAGAATCATGAAGTGAGTTACCAGGATGCGGGACGAGGACCCAACTTGCCAAGCATCCCACCGACCACCTCCACCTATTAAAAATGGTATTTCATGATAAAATACTTGTAAAAATTGATTTATTGCTTATTGGTATCTTAATTCTTCTTCTTTGTCCTTTTTTCTTCTAAAACAGATGATAAAGAAGCTTGTCTCTTTCTCAGATTAGGAGTGGCTTTTCTGTCAGCTTCTACAACTTGGAAACATTTTGAAGATGTTCTTCAGTCCTTGCAGCCTCATAAAAGTCACTGCATAGTTTTACTGCCCTCTCAGAGCCATCATTTATGACATTTATAGCCAAAAGTTTTTCTTTGGAAGATATAAATGATGCTGTTGTTTTCCATTCAACAATCTCAACCATTAAAAAATCATAGTCTACTGTAGTAAAGAGAATATGAACCATGAGTTTTTGTCAACCAAGTCAGCTAGTGTGGTTTCCGATCGTAGATTGGTAGGGAAATTAGGCTTTCCAAAACTAGATCCATGTCTACCTTCTGGAACCACTGTCTCAATCTTGTGTGGTTTATAGGAAAGTAGATGGTTTGTTATAGCACGAAGTTCATTTTTTGGAACCAAATCGCTGAATAATACAAGAGGAATCATCTCTGATGAAAGGTACCAGAGATGACGTTTCAAAGATGTTAGAGCACTTTTTGCTATTTGCTTGTTTACTTCCTCGTATCTAAGAAGCTTTTTGTAAAGCTGCAAATCGTGCCATGGTACATAAAAAACTGAAGAGCAGGTCATCCACCATGGGTAGTAAATCAGTGAAATGAAGATTGCAAAGTCTCTTAGTTTCAGAATTTGTTGCTTGTTTGTGATTGTTACTGAAGGTAGTTTCGAGATATTATCTTCTAGTAATGCAATTTTTAGAGCATATATTGCTTTACTCATCCATCTGGCTCTATGTATAGCACCAGGTCGCTGAAGGGTTATATCCTTATCACTAGGTCCTGCATTTAAGTATAACACAACTAAGTCAGAAAATTGTTTATAGTCATATCGTGTATGCTGCTTTTCTATATTACTTATTTGAATTGCATAATCAGTCCATTCCTGAAAAATCTCCTGGACAGCTTTGGAGTACTGATTGAAGTAAATTTTTTTCAATTTTTCCTCCTTGGAAATCCACTGAAACTTTTCTTGAAATCTGTTAGACATTAATTTCTGGTCCACTCGAAGTTTCTACTTTCATGTCCTGAAACACATGACTCATAATAACTTCACCAACATGATGCCTGCATGCAGACCATAATAAAGGCCGTCCAATCTCTTGTTGGATAGTTATGCATGCAGCGCTCACATGTCCCGTGTTGGTTGCTGTAGTGTTGAAAACCAAGTTCACTACTGAATCGGAGCAGTTCCACAATTTCAGTAGCTTCATAACTTCTTCAGTCAAGTTTTTCCCAGATTGGCCACTGCCACCAGCACTAGGATGATATGATGGAATACCAAGTAGTTTGAGATCCATTGAATTTCCAACTGATACGGCTAATCGTTCTTCTGTAACATATTTATCCTGCAGAGTAGAAATTATTTTCGAATCCCAATGAAGAGAGGCCAATTTAGGAGGATTCCAGGATTTTTTAATGGAACTTGAAATTTTTTGGGCTACTTCGCGTCTTGCTCTATCAGCTGTAGCATATGAAGTTGCCACTGCCTTAGTGTTACCACCACATTCTTCAACAAAAGCTTTTGTGAATGCAGCCTGTTGTGCCAGAGTCATTTTCATTCTTGATGCCAAAGAAACAAGTTTCGGTCTTTTCAGAATGTCATGAGGAATGATAGCTTGAGTACCTAAACAGACTGTTGACTGTGTGGATTTTCCATCTTTTTCAGCTCCATCATTAGCTTCTGACTCACTCTCAATGGTAGTTGTATCGCTTGTGCTACTGCTTTCTAATTCAACATAACTGCAAGAAGCTTCAGTGTCTCTCAATTCCTTTTCTTTTCTCGCATTTTCTTGACATTTTCGAAAATTAATGCGCTTCATTTTGGATGCTAAAGTTTGATCATGAGCTCCAAAAGAAGCAATTCTATCCCCTTGCATAGATTGAAGAAATTGTATATCTTCTGGATTACTCATAATTTTTTTGGCATTTTTAATCCACAGTGGAAAAGTCATTTTAAGTTGCATTTCCATATCTTCTTGTCTTTGTACTTTGTAGCTCTTCTTTTCAATGGAATTTCTCTCAGTTTCGCGTTCTTTTCTGACAAAATTATTTTCTCATGCTTTTTTCTCAGTAATCATTGGTATGTTGGTTTTATTGTAGAATGGTTGAATTTCTGTTAAAACAATTTTAGCTATATCTCGCTTAGTTCTTCTCTCTTTTAGACCCTGTTGCTGGTGAAATAGGAAACATCTAAGAACTTGTTCACTTGTTAGCAAGTGACATCCTACAATCTTTGCATCATTTGTGATGCCAGGACCTAATCCAAATATACAGGTTTTTTTTTCATGTTTTTACATCAACTTTATCTGCACCACTTGAACAAGTTTTACCACTAGAAGTGGCTTCACTGGCTTTACCACTAGAAGTGGCTTCACTGGCTTTACCACTAGAAGTGGCTTCACTGGCTTTACCACTAGAAGTGGCTTCACTGGCTTTACCACTAGAAGTGGCTTCACTGGCTTTACCACTAGAAGTGGCTTCACTGGCTTTACCACTAGAAGTGGCTTCACTGGCTTTACCACTAGAAGTGGCTTCACTGGCTTTACCACTAGAAGTGGCTTCACTGGCTTTACCACTAGAAGTGGCTTCACTGGCTTTACCACTAGAAGTGGCTTCACTGGCTTTACCACTAGAAGTGGCTTCACTGGCTTTACCACTAGAAGTGGCTTCACTGGCTTTACCACTAGAAGTGGCTTCACTGGCTTTACCACTAGAAGTGGCTTCACTGGCTTTACCACTAGAAGTGGCTTCACTGGCTTTACCACTAGAAGTGGCTTCACTGGCTTTACCACTAGAAGTGGCTTCACTGGCTTTACCACTAGAAGTGGCTTCACTGGCTTTACCACTAGAAGTGGCTTCACTGGCTTTACCACTAGAAGTGGCTTCACTGGCTTTACCACTAGAAGTGGCTTCACTGGCTTTACCACTAGAAGTGGCTTCACTGGCTTTACCACTAGAAGTGGCTTCACTGGCTTTACCACTAGAAGTGGCTTCACTGGCTTTACCACTAGAAGTGGCTTCACTGGCTTTACCACTAGAAGTGGCTTCACTGGCTTTACCACTAGAAGTGGCTTCACTGGCTTTACCACTAGAAGTGGCTTCACTGGCTTTACCACTAGAAGTGGCTTCACTGGCTTTACCACTAGAAGTGGCTTCACTGGCTTTACCACTAGAAGTGGCTTCACTGGCTTTACCACTAGAAGTGGCTTCACTGGCTTTACCACTAGAAGTGGCTTCACTGGCTTTACCACTAGAAGTGGCTTCACTGGCTTTACCACTAGAAGTGGCTTCACTGGCTTTACCACTAGAAGTGGCTTCACTGGCTTTACCACTAGAATCCATTACAGTGGAACCTCAATATACAAACGCATCTCTATTTGAACAAATCAGTATACGAACAACTTTTTCGAGAAAAAATTGTCCTTGTATACGAACCATTCCCTCATATCCGAACCGAAAGAAGCCGGTCAGTTTCTCTCCAGCCAGCGTTCGGTGCGCATCGCTTTTTTTTTTAGCTCCGTGAAACGTTTGTGAATCCACCGTTATTCTTTGGTGTTATTTTTATATTACAGTATTTGTATAATATTGCATTATTTATTGTTGTTACAGGTTTCATGTATGATTTTATGCATGTAAGTCTTATTTTACAGGTTTAATTAACCAATATTTTGACTTAAAAATGTTTCGTAAGGGGTAACTTTTGGGGGTCTGGAACGGATTAATCCAATTTACATTATTTCTTATGGGAAAAATTGATTCAATATACAAACAATTCGATATCAGAACAACCCTCAGGAACGGATTAAGTTCGTATATTGAAATTCCACTGTATATCATATATCAACTATTATCACCAACATATATCAAAAATTGACCTATAATAGAAACATAGATTAATATTAAAGTAGTCTACATGCCTGAAAATAAGAAAAAATAGCTATAGGTATTTCATGATGGCAAATGATGTTTATTAATAGTAGCTATGGCTTAAACACAAGCAAACTAAACATACTAGGCCTATAGTACCTTAAGGATCATTCAATTCAATAAAATAAAGGTATATGTGAAAAAAATAATTTTAAGGCAATTTATCCCAAAAATTGTAATTTTTGTAAAAGTTTAGGAGCTAGGTGGACCCAGTAGATATTAATCAATTGACCTGAAATTTTGCATGTGAATTTTTTTTAGGGAATGTAACCATAATAACATAGGGCCAAATCAATTTTTGAAAGTTGCCATTTTTGATGCACCCTAATATATATATATTAGGGTGGTTCACAAGCATAGGGAAAATTTAACATCTGAGATTTCACTTTTGGGTCATTGTTGCTTTTGTTCCTACATTTAGTGTGAATAACTGTGTGAAGTATGGTTGGTCTACGGTGTCGTTAAGAGGTCGCTCAATCATGCATGACGTGTCTCACTAATGACTGATTACTATAGTATGACTAAATTTGGCTTCTTTTGTAGGAATGTGTAGAAATGCCGCTGAAGCAATCAAAAACATGGTCTAGCAGTGAGGTGTGGTTACTAGGGGAGGCGAAGGAGAAGTTAACTAGGGCAGGACTCCCTACCAAGCTTCAAGTCCTCCGGAAATTCATGTTCCACCATCTGGAGGAGAGGAAGACAGAATATAACAGTGCAGTGATGACCATTGAGGCTTTGATCCTGTTTTGGACAAAAGCAAACGTTCCAATGACCATGACTCCAGATTCCTGGGATCTTGGGAGCATTGCTCCAGTAAATTTGACCATGAGAAAAAGTAAATTTGGGTTTGGGTTTTGTTCATCCGCTAGACGTTATGCAATTTTTTTGCGTATACGTTCTTGTACAAACCAATTTTTTTAAATTGCAAATTTAATTATTTTAAGTTTAGTTGGTAATTCCATATTTAACAATTATTTTTATTTTTTGTTAAGCTTCAATGTTTTGATAATTAAAATTTTATTAAAACGTATATTTTTTTAATATACAGTGCCCGCGAAAAGTATCCGATCACTCAAGAAAATACAATATTTCCCTTGATATTCAGAGACACGTAATTCACTTTCTATTTGTTCTAGCGACATCTGGTAACTTTGAGGTTGCTCGCTGATATGAGAGCTATCCAATGCATTCTCAAATTAGTGTTCTGGTAGCCTTCGTTGCGGGTGGCTGTCTCTCAAATTTGTCAGATTTCACTGTTTGTATAAATTTCTTGATTTTTTTTTTTTTTTACAGAAAGTGGTGTAAATAAAATTTATATATAATGTGTGCTAAAAACAACTTAAGAGTGATTGTCGAGGTGCTATTGTTGCTTTGCATGCATGTGGGAAATCACAGAGACCGATAGCTAAGGAATTAAACATATCCCAAAGTACCGTTAATTTATGGGTTTCACGGGCTAAGAACAATGGTGGCCTAACCACGCCAGTCCCTAAAAAACGATCTGGCAGACCGAGAAAAACAAATTCACGAACAGACAAACTTATGAAACGTTTAGTATTGAAAAACCCAACAATAACTGCGAAAGAAATAAAATTTAATATGAATAATTTGTTATCTGGTGTTTCTGAACGAACTATCCAGGAGCGGCTCCAAAAAGAACTCGGATTACCATCTCGCCATGCTGCTAAGAAACCGTTCATTAATGAAAAAATGCGTAAAAAACGTGTCGCATTTTGTAAAAAATACATTCATTGGACTGTTGATGACTGGAAGAAGGTTTTATTTAGCGATGAGTCGACATTTTTGACATTCAGAAGTTGTCCAAAAAAGGTTCGCCGGCCTATTGGCTCAAATAGGATGGACCCTAAATACACCCTAAAGACAATGAAACACCCTCCAAGTGTGATGGTTTGGGGTTGTTTCGGTTACTATGGGCGTGGAAACTTATATTTTCTTCCGAAGAACACAACTATGAATGGTGCACGGTATTTAGCAATGCTACAGGATAAACTTCCAATGGCAATGGCAATCCAAAGGACAAAAACATACATGCATGATGGTGCACCATGTCACAGGGCCAAAATAGTGACAAAATGGATTACTGACAATAAATTTGATATTTTGGATTGGCCTGGTAATAGTCCAGATCTCAATCCGATAGAAAATCTGTGGCTAATAATAAAAAATAAGGTTGAATGCCACGACACTGGCTCAGTCGAAAAATTACAAGAGGCCATCAAAAAGGTATGGTGCAAGGAAATATCAGTGGAAGTTTGTCAAAACTTGATTAAATCCATGCCAAAACGTCTAGAACAAGTCATCCAAACCAAAGGACAGATGACAAAATACTAATATAAGGTTAGTATACATTTAAACATTGTTTTTTATGTAAAAAATACAAATTTCAAGGGTGATCGGATACTTTTCGCGGGCACTGTAAAATTATCAGGATTGGACTATGTTCATTGATCTCGGCCAGGTTTGATAAATTGGCCAGATAATTACTTGTGCAGTTTTAAGTAATCCACCATGACTCTAGAATTGAAAAGTTTAGTTAAGTTTAAACTTACTTTTACTTACTTTAACTTACCTACTTTTACTTACTCTTCCTTACTTTTACTAAGTTTAAAGCACTTACTTTTACTTACTTTTACTCACTTTTACTCACTTTTACCATACTATTTACTAACTTTTACTTATTTTGTATTTTTTCAGGTAGTCAATAATCAATAATGGATCCTAATATTGATGGAGAGAAAAGTGAGGGTGTTAAAAGGGGTTACTTTTGTGGTCAATGCAAGAACAAATATTCAAAGAAGCAAAACTGGGAGGAACATTTTAATTCCAAAAAAAATATTTGTTGCAATACAAGAGGTCCCAGAGTTTGGGCCCACAGCTTAGATATTGCAGTAAAGAAATACCAGGATGAAGTGCAGCAAAGAAATACCAGGATGAAGTGCAGCAAAGAGATACGGCAAAGCAGTCATTTAGTTTGTTCACAAAATGTGCTAGTGCTAGACCTCAGAAAAATGAACCAACTTCATCAACTGCTAATCTAGAAAATGAAACTTTTTCACTAGATGTTTCACAGACTGAAGAAAGTGCTTCTCCTCCACCTAAGAAACAAAAGGTAAGTGAGGAATCTGTGCATCAGACTAACAAAACTGCTTTAGAGGAATTTGAAAATTCCCAAATCCAGAAGACATTGAATGCAATTTTGCGCCTAACAAAAGAAACTCACCAAGCTGTTGTGGTTAATAAAGAGAAGAGTCAAAATATGCCTTCAAGTTCAAGTGTTGCATCCAAATCTAATAAAGCAAAAAGCAACAAATTTGACATTTCCATAGCCCATTTAAGCAAGTGTAAATCAATACAAGAAATCCTGAACAATGATTTGATCAAATCTACATTCAAATTGGTGGGCATGCTGATGATTCATTTTCAGTACCAAGTGATATAATGGAAAACATTGCAAATAGTGACACTAATATGCCTGATGTAGATATAGCTGTTGAGGATGAAGATGATGATAATCAAGAAGATATTGATGATGCTTCTGATGATAAAATGTTTACATTATATTGCATAGCTTGCACAGACCCCAAAGCATGTGCTTCAGACAAACATTCTAACATAAAAGGTTACTTCAATGTTAAAGATTCAACCTATGTATGCAAACAAGGAGAAAATCAAGAGAGATGGTTTAGAAATCTGAAAACCCACCTGAAGAGACATTTAATTAAACTTCAGCATCATCAAAGAGCTGCTGTTTATGAAGTGATGAAAACATCTTCTCGGAACACTACTAAACGCATAGAAGACTTATGTGGCAACATCTTATACTACATAATGAAAACAAACACTGCATGGGCTCTATATCCAGTACTTCTAGCTGTATT
This sequence comes from Bathynomus jamesi, assembly GCA_023014485.1. Lineage (NCBI taxonomy): Eukaryota > Metazoa > Arthropoda > Malacostraca > Isopoda > Cirolanidae > Bathynomus > Bathynomus jamesi. Next base: position 174,994 of record JAJOZX010007796.1, read on the forward strand.
ACATAGGTCAGGTTGTGAGGTTGGAAATTTGAATCATAGCACACATGCGTGCGAGACAATTTGTGAGCTATTAGATAATCAACTTAAAGAACAAACTGTAAAGTGGTTCTTAGAACAAACTTCAGTAACAATAACAGCTGACATTGGAACAATTTTGGGATTAAGCATGCTAGTTGTATTAGTTATGAGTGAAGAAGATAAGACTGTAAAACTTGCTGGGATAAATTTAGTATGCAGCAAATCAGGAGTTTATTTGGCCAATGAAATTTTTGATGTGTTGGTCTCCTAATCACTTGAAACTATCTGAAGAAGCAATTAAATCCAAGGTATCTGGAATGGTTGGAGATGGGGCTTTCTGTAAGGACAACGAGCCATTTAAAAACGAAATGAAAAAGTTGTTTGGAGAAAATTTCAAATTTCGATGGGACTTAATGCATCTTGTGAACAGAGCCCACGTTGATGCATTGAAGAAAATTTGTAAACTAAGTGAGCTTTTAGACTTTATTCAGAATCACACTTCAAATCTGAGATCAGGCCTTGACTATACCAATATGGTTCTTGACAATATCATTGGTTTTAAGAGACCAAAACTCAAATCTGATACTCGCATGGTTAATTACGAATTTGATCAATTTGACAGATTTGTGGAAAATTGTGTTTTTTTGATCATCCATAAGAGAAAGAAATTAGTGCCAAGTTCTATGTATTGATTTCCTATGTAACAAAGATTATGTTGCAAGTAGCTCAAAAAACCACAGTTAGTGCAGAATTTGTAGAAAATATATTTTAAAAGAAGGAGGGAAAACTGTTATGTTAAGAGTGATGGAAACAATTTCCAAATTAGCTAATGGAGGAAATGCAAATGATGTAGTTTCTGAATTTAAGCACGATACCACAGGACAGCAAAAGGAACTAACAGCTGAGGATTATCCTAAATGAAGTTTACAAATACATCAAGAAATGTTCTGATTACTACCAGGTTGCTGAAGTTGCTAGACCATCCAGAACCAGATCTGAAAGTAGTTTTACAAAAGACTCGGTGATAAATTGGCTGACAGAATATATAGAACAGCTGTGGAAAGGAATCACAGAGAGATTAAAGCATTTTGATAAAGATGGATCAACTGCCTGGAGTGAAGCACAGCTGAAGGGACATTCTCCATTCTTGGTTACATTGTTGAACACAAAGGATCCATTAAGCCATCTCATTTGACTAAGCTGTGCAGAATTGTGAAGGAGGTCCAGCTCCAGGCACTAGATCTGCTGTAATGATCACACAGAAAGCCATTGATCAGTGGCCAAGCATACATGGCGGTAAATTCACAACAAATGCCTACATGCAAGTCTAACATCATCCACTGTTGCTGCTGCAATGAATAAATAAACTTAAGGTGAGTTATAAACTGTACATTATTGTATTATGTTTAGCTAAAACAATTTGTAATTGGTATGTCGTCAATTCAAGAGTTTACTATCATTAACCTATCTAGTGGTGTAAGGGAAAAAAAGTAAATTCAGAGCTATGCTCCAGTAAATTTTTTCAAATCTGGAGTCATGCCCTGAGGAACCCCACTAGTGACCGAGGCCCAACCCGAACTAGCACCTTTAATTACAACCCTCTGCCACCTATTCTTCAGCCAGTTTTCAATCCACCTACCTATTTCCCCACCGATACCCAGCGCGCGCACTTTTGCCATTAGCTGGTGGTGAGAGGTACCTTAGAGAGAGAGAGGCCAAGTAGACATTCAGGTGGCCAATGGGGAGAAGGGATCCTTTCCCCAAGATTATTTTTAGCCCAACATAGTCAGAAGGTATTAAAGCTCAAAATTAATGTTGGATCCTTCTGCAATACAGTATATAGCTTTACTTTGGCCTCTGAAAAATCTTTCCTTCCTACTACTACTACTACTCATTGGTCTATCAATCTTTCTTTATAATAAATTAACTCTTTGGCCAATACAAAAACCTTTGAAACCTGCTGAAATCCCAAAAAAACAAAATACAGTACTTAGTAATTACCTATCTAACCCTACATCTTTTGCCTAATCTAATACATACTGGTATTTAAATAAAGACAATTAATAAAATAATAATAATAATAATAACAACCACAACCACACTTACCCTACCATACCTAATTATCATTTGACAAGAATGTCCCTAAAATGAAAGTATCTGGTTGAGATGGAAAGGCCAATCTAAAGACATATGGAGACTTTACAAATCCCCCACAATATAGGACAGTAGACTCCCAAAAATCCAGAGTCCAGAAATCCAGACCACCCGCGAATCCGGACCTTTTGAAAATCCTGCACTTTTTGAATTTAGTGCAATTTTGAATTTGGCACATTTTGTTCAAAGCGCCACAGACGCGCAGTGGCAATGAGTGGCAACTCAACACATGCTAATGTTCATTGCGCCATTTGTAAAGTGAACTTGCACTGTGATGACATTATACTTCACTGTCCTACTGTTTTCCTTTATACAGTATATTTTCAAACATTTATTAATCCATCATAATGGCTCCTAAAGTAGATAAGCTTTGTGCTGTGAAGAGAAGGAAAAATACATTAAAATTGAGTGAGAAACTTGAAATAATTAAGAAATTAGAACGTGGTGTAAGCAGGGCTGTTCTGATGGAGACTTACAACATAGGAAAGTCTACACTGTACGATATCAGAAATGCAAAGAAGAAAATTTTAGAATTCACTGCAAGTTCTGAGCTTAACAATAAAATTGCTGAAAGAAAAAGTTTGCATAAACCAAGATTTGAAAATCTTGATAAAGTGTTACATGAGTGGTTCTTGTTAAAACGATCGGAAGGTATGGCTATTTCTGGGCCTATGCTTATTGCCAAAGCAAAATATTTTAAAGAGCAAATGAACGTTGAATCAGAGTGTTCATTCAGTGAGGGGTGGCTTATTAGGTTCAAGCTTCATCATGGAATTAAGCATTTAGATATCGCTGGAGAAAGAGAGTCAGCTGATACAGAAGCAGCAAAAAAATATACTGCTACATTTGAAAAAATTGTTAATGATTATGATCTCTCAGCCGATCAAATTTATAATGCTGATGAAACTGGGCTTTATCGGAAATGCTTGCCAATAACAACTTTGGCTGGAGACAATGAACAACATGCTACTGGCTTTAAGCTGAACAAGGAATGCTTAGCAATTCTTACGTGTGCAAATGCATCAGGCCAGCACAAAGTTAAGCTTTTAGTGATTGGCAAATTTCAGCATCCACGGGCCTTTGAAGGAATTTTGCACTTGCCATTTACCTATAAAGCACAAAAAAGTGCTTGGATGGACAAAGACATTTTTTGAGATTGGTTCACTAACCATTTTGTACCCTCAGTTCATCAGAACTTAAGAGAATTGGGGAAGCCTGCAAATACTACTTAGTATTTGCAGGCTTCCCCAATTGTGCCTGTTACTTCTTGACAACTGTAGGGCCCACCCGCATGAATTGGATTTAGTATCTGATTGTGGCAATATTTTTGCATGTTATTTGTCACCAAACGTCACATCACTTATCCAGCCAATGGATCAAGGAGTTATAAGGAACTTTAAATGTCATTATAGAAATGACTTTATGATGAAAATGATGAATAAAGGTGTCAACCCGCAAGAATTTCAATGCATTTTTACTATTAAAGCTGCAATATATTCACTAGTGACTGCATGGAATGCAGTTCCATGCAGTCAAGCCTGTTACTCTATTGAGAGTATGGAGAAAGTTATGGCTGAACGTAATGTTTGCTGATTTTGAGTCTGATCAAGATGAAGATTTCAAAGGTTTTCATGTAAGGCAGAGGGTGCATGAAGTGGAACAACTAATGGAAACTGTTAAATTATGTACAGACGACAACCAACCCTCTACACAAACTTAATGCTGATGATATTGAAGAGTGGATCAGTATTGAAAATGATGTTAAAGTTGCACCCACTTTCACTGATCAGCAAATCATCGAGAGTGTTACCACTCCCAAGAAGGTAGAGGACTTTTCAGAAGATTCTGGTGAAGAAGAAACAGTTCAAGAAAAGATATCTTCGGCTACTGTAGAACAATGCATGCAAACTGTTATAAAATTCGTGGAACAGAATCATGACTTTTGTGTGCAAGATGTTATGCACGCACATATGATGCAGAACAAATTAATCACCAAGAAATTAGACTGTCATAAACAAGGTGACATACGAAAATATTTAAAAAAAGCAATTACGAACTCTCACGAAAGTGTTCCATCTACAAGCAGTGCAGCAATTGAAACAATAGAAGTGGCTGCAGATGAAACACTAGCAGAAGTCGTTAAAATGAATGATTAATTCTGCATTGTACTGTAAAATATTTCTGAATTAGTTTTTTGTCAATTGCTTAGGGTATTTATCTATGAAAATGTTCGTTTTAATATATGATTTCAAGAGTTAAACATCCTGTATTTTGTAATGAATAACCTGGCAGAATTTACCTGTTCGTCTCTTATTTATCCCACCTTAAATTTGCATTTTAAAAATACCCCCTGATAATCTGGAAAAACCAGAAATCCGGACCCCCCCAATCCTCGAGGTGTCTGGATTTTCGGGAGTCTACTGTAATGGACATTAATCCTAGATTTTTTTTAGTATGCCATTATTAATTGGGATTTCAACTTGGTTTTAAACAAATTTACATTCACAATATTTTTTACATCAGCATTTAAGTCATTTCATAGTTTCAATCCAATGAAAATGGGTAGTTTTTGAGATGAAGACAATCTACATTGAGGTATAATAAGCTTTGATCTATTTCTGGTCTGATATGAGTGGATTTCTTGATGAGTTACAAAAATATTTATTTACCCATTGTAAATTAATGATATTGTTCTTACTCTTGTAAATAAAAATAAAATGTGCCAGTTTGGTTATATCATTGAGCTTTAGTAGGTTTAGCTCTTTAAATAATGCACTAGAGTGATCAAGGAAATCAGCATCAGATAATAACCTTATTGCTCATTTTTGGATGACAAAGATACCATCTAATGCGTTGTTAGTGGAGTTTCCCCAAACAAGGGTGCAGTATGTTATATAAGGAAGAACAAGAGTATGATAAAGAGTCAATGAAACTTGTTTAGGGACTACATTTCTAAGTTTAAACATTACAGCAACACTCTTTGAAGTCTTTTTTGCAATATAATTTGCATGATCACTCCATTGCAAATTTTGAAATTTTGTTACAGTACACTCCTTTATAGTGATTCCATTAACATTAAGTTCATCAAGATATACATTTCTTATATTAGTAAAAATCATGAAATTTGTTTTACTGGTATTTAGGAAGAGTTTATTGGTGGTCAACCATTTCATTACACTGATGAATTCTGAATTAAATATATTCATAGCTGAATTAACCTCTTGCAAGAAAAAGAGACAGTTGTATCATCTGCAAACATTATGAAGTTCAGTATATCAGATGAACGTGGAAGGTCATTTATATATAATAAAAATAACAGTGGACCCAGAACTGAGCCCTGTGGCACACCATGTTTGACAAGTGCTTTAGTTGAGCAAAACTTGTTTACTGATACAAAATGATATCTATTGAATAAATAACTTTTCCAATCACTGATTGCTCCTCTAAAGCTGTAACAATATAATTTATTAAGTGGACTATTATGGTCTATTACATCAAATGCCTTACTCAAATCCATAAATATTGATATCATTATTTCTTTGTTCTCTTTAGCTATATTTGCAATTTCCATAAGATTTAAAATAGCCATTTCTGTTGTTTTATTATTACGGAAGACATATTGATTTGGAGATAATAAATTGTAGGATTCTAAATATCACTGCATTCTACCTTTTACAATTTTTTCAAAAACTTTGCTGAACACAGTTAATGAACACACCAGCCTGTAATTTGTTGCTAGTGTAGGATCACCCCTTTTAAAAAAGGGGTGTTATACAACCAGTTTTTAGCATTGATGGGAATATTCCTTTGGAAATACTTTGATTGATAATTTTAGCCAAAGTTACAGATATCTTATCTTTAACAAGTTTCAATATAGGTACAGGAATGTTATGAATATTATTTTTTGTATTTTTTAATTTACCAATAATATTTTGGACCTCAGTAGAGGTAGCAGGAACAAAAGAAAATGAATTTAGTGGGCTAGGTGGCATATATTCTAGAGGTGAGTGATCATTATTTAGTAATTGTGAGCAAAGCTTATCCGCTATTGAAGTAAAATGTGCATTTAAAGAGAGTGCAATAGCAGGATCATCAGTAATTTCTTTATTATCAACATTTAATTTCTCTATTGAATTTTTCTTAATTTGTTTTCTGAGAAGACTGCTTATGGTTATTGAAGTTGTTTTCATGTCTCCTTTACATTTGGAAAATTGATTGTTATAATAGTTATATTTTGCAATTTTGATTATTTTAGTTAATTTGTTTCTGTATTGAGTATATTATATTTTAGGAATTTTGCTCTGTAATCGCAATTTGAATAATTTATCTCCATTCTTTATTGAAGTGATAATTCCTGGAGTGATCCATGGATTTGTGACACTTTTGGGTGAAACTGTTTTTCTCCTTAAAGAAGGAAAGCAAATACTGTATTAAAAATATGGAATAAGGTGTGTAGAAAAACTGAAACATATGATCTGGGTCATTAATAGGTTGTTGTATGTGCTCATTATTTAATTTTAAGAAAAATTTGGACACTTTCATGAGTGAAAGAGAGAGTTTGTAGAATGTAAATAGTGTATATTCTTAGCTTAAGTTATGTAGACTACTTTGGTAGTAGTAAATAGTTGTATGCTAAATAGCTGACTTTACATTACATTTCATGATGTAATGACTGTTCAAGAAGTATGCTTTGAAAGAGAGCAGCTAGACAAGACTCTTGAACAGCTTGATGTCACCCCAATAAAATTATGTAAGTATACATTCTATAGTTTATATATACACCTTACCTTACCAAGGTTCCGCGCGATGATTTCTCATTTCGCGAAGGTCAAGCTTGTCGCCCCTCCTCTCAAGTTGGCCTGGTGAAGTAGTGAGTTGGATTCTTGCGCTCTCCACCTCACATAGCCAGGTATGCCCGGCTCATCGGGGATTGTTCTGAGCCAGACATCTAGTCTTCTTTTGAAGATTTCCACTGCAACTCCCTTCGTGTTTCTTAGGTCTTTGGGCAACTGATTAAACAGTTTTGGTCCTCTCACTACAAAAATATTTTCTTTCAGGGTTAAGGGTGTTCCCTGTCTCGCCTTCAATTTGGGAATACGACAGTCTACCGCTTCTACTTTCCATCGTTGTTTGGGGAGTTATGGGATTCAGAGTAAGATTAGGGACTAGTTTCTCCATTATTTTCCAAGTGTAAATAATGGTGTATATCTCTCTCCTCCTTTCCAGTGAATATAGGTCTAGTTCTCGTAACCTTTCCCAGTAATTTAGTTCTTTGCACCCATTGATCTTGGCTGTGAAGTTTCTTTGGATCCCCTCCTGCTGTCTAATGTCTTCTTTTTTATATGGGGAAGTTAGGACAGAGCAGTATTCTAATTTGGGTATGATCAGGGTTTTCAGTAGAGGAATCATTACATTCCTATCCCTTCCCTATATATATATATACACACACACACACACACAGTATATATATATGTATATATATATATATATAATATATATATATATATATATATATATATATATTCTACTTCTATAGTTTTATAATTTTCAATATATACCTAATGGTAGACTTTAAAATATCATAAATTTTCAGATGGCCTGAGCAGTATTAGTAAATCAAAGATGGCATCTAAAAAATACTAAAAAGCTTCAACATCTCTAAAAAGGAAATTGGAAGACTCAATGTCTGTGACAGTTGAAGATGATGCTGGACCACTCACTAAACAAGATCTTAAAAAAATAAATGGAGAAAGATATTGCAAGGTATGTAAGAAACTGCATGTAAATTACATTACCATGCTTTAATACTTGGTCTCTTACCTGTAAGAGACTGAGTCAAACCACAAATGCAGCTAAATATGATATAAGGCAATTAAATTACTAGTACTTACTTATTAATATACTAAAGAATGATCTTTGAAACATTTGAATTTTATTCAATTCACAATATTTAGTCAAAAAAACTACAATGATTTATATTATGTATTTTTCTTCTTTTAAACAGGTATGAGATGCTGATGAATGATCTCAAAGAAGAAGTCAACTTGACATCTTCCTATCAATGAAGACTTTAGATACTTACACTGATGATAGTGTTGGCTTTTCATCATTTGCAAATTTAAGACCTAAATGGTGTTATTGATGGGGGGAAAGGAACACACTGAGTTTGTGTTTGTACCTATCACCAAAATCCTAAACTCATGGTGTCAGTAATTGGCCAGAAAAGCCTAACATACCATGCCCTTATGGAAAAAAGTGTTTGTGATATCAATAATTCAACTGTAAGTTACACAGATGTCTAAAATGTCCTGGTAGTATTGGTGTAGCAAACTTTTTTAATACCTTGTCAATATTGAGAGAGATACAGTACAATATGTTCAATGGACTACTACTACTACTACTACTACTAAACTACTGCAAAGCAATGGAGCTACAGTAGAGGAATTTATTGAAATTCTTTCAGAAGCCATTTTCTCCCTCATTCGTCATCACTACATTGCAAAATGTCAGTCAACATATGAAGAATGTAAAACAGAATCTTCAAAGTAATGATGTACTTGTACTAGGGGATTTTGCTGAAAACTACTGTATTCATATATTACTCAGGATGCCCCTCAGAGTTTTTCACTGGACAAATGATCAGGCAACGCTCCACCCATTTGTAGTCTATCATAAGAAGGATGGGGAATTAAGTCACACTAGTTATTGCATTGTCAGTGACTGTCTTGAGCACTCAACTTCAGCAGTTCACACTTTTCAGCAGTATTTGATAAAAGATATAAAAGCTAGATTTGCCAATGTACAAAAAGTTATTTACTTTTCTGATGGATGCGGTGGACAATATAAGAATAGATTCAATTTCATCAATCTCTGCTATCATGAATAGGATTTCAGTGTTAAAGTCGAGTGGAATTTCTTTGCCACAAGTCATGGTGAAAATGCATGTGATGATATTGGAGAAACAGTAAAAAGAGGTGTAGCAAAGGCTAGCCTACAATGAACTGATGCTGGGTACATTCTGACACCAAGAGCTTTGTGATTTTAGTACAAAGCACTTCAAGTCACTAACTTTTCTCTTTGTTACTAATCAGGAGGTTGAATCAAATAAATTACATCTGTCTAATAGGTTTAATGAAGCTACATCAATCAAGGGCACAAGAGGCTTCCACAGAATTGTACCCAAGTCAAGGAACCAGCTCCATGCTTATCAAACATCTGATTCAGAAAATCCTACTTTGTTAGAGAGACTTGAGGAGAGACTCAAAGGGTAGGAGGTGAGGAGAGACTTGAAAAGGTCAGTGTTGTACTCAAGGAACCAGCTACATGCTTATCAAACAGTATACACGGTGGCAAACAGTGATTGCCCCCCTCCCCCTGCACAGATGAAACTAATGGAGGTACAAAAAAACTGATTGTTGCATCTTTTAGACAGTTTAATTCTATGTCTAAATAAAATCACTTGGTAGTTGGTGTTGCCTCCTTGTGCTTGGCGGATGGTTTTAAGTTGGCAAGGGTAGGAGGTGAGGAGAGACTCGAAAAGGTCAGTGTTGTACTCAAGATTTTGGAGGATTGTTTCAATGTGCTGCTTCATGGTCCAGCAGCAGAATCATTCAGGATCCATCCTGAAAGACTGAGTGGAATCCCTGATGCTTGCTGAACCACCAGCCACCTGATTCTGCTGCTGGACCATGGAGCAGCACATCGAAACAATCCTCCAAAATCTTGAGTACAACACTGACCTTTTCGAGTCTCTCCTCACCTCCTACCCTTGCCAACTTAAAGCCATCTGCCAAGCACAAGGAGGCAACACCAACTATTGAGTGGTTTTGTTTAGATGTAAAATTAAACTGTCTAAAAGATGCAACAATCAGTTTTTTTGTACCTATGTTAGTTTCATCTGTGCAGGGGGGGGGGGGGGCAATCATTACTTGCCACCCCTTATGATACTCACCCAGTTGATGCTTGAACTTCTAAGTTACTTTCATACAAGTTTAAGTGTGGATATATTCTTTTTAGTACTTAATCACAGTCTGCAGGCTTCAGTTGAGAAATTTGTTAATTATTATGTTATGTCATATGTATGGAAAAACCACAACATGGTATCGTATGTGATACCTTTATTTCATAATTAAATATAAATTATTAATTAATTGAATTAATTATCTATACAAAATTGGCTCGGGATTGTTGACATAGCCTAATGGGAATGAAATGATTGCCATACATACATGGAAACTGTATGTAGGCGTCGGTCTGCATAACCACGTGAAACCTTCATTTATTTCACGTGAAACGAAATCTTCCATTCGCTAACCCATGCAAAAACAAGGGAGAAGAGTCAACAACCTTTGCAAAATCAGCAATTTATACAGAAATATGAAGATATATTAAAGGAATAGTCTCAGGGCTGTTTATGTTACAGTAAACGCTTTAAACGGGAGGATGTCTAAAGTCCTCCCTAAAGTTCTGTGTGAATTCCTTATAATATGGAACCTAATGACTGTAAAAGGGTAGGCCTATTTCTTCAGGGGTAAATGAGTGATTGCCTATATTAGTAACAAAGTGTTAATTCGTCGTGTAACTCCATCGTGGCGGCCCTACACCGAAAAAGATCGTAACGCCCAACATCAAAGTAAACTATGATCCATCAAAATTAAGGTGAGGTAATTTCATTTTCATTTTCATTCTAGGGTGTCTAAAATCCCGATGCTAAAATTACCATAAACAATTAAATATAAAGAGGTCCTTTAAAGACCTACATATTCATAACTCTCTAACGAAAATATATAGGGCTTTTGTCGTTCACTCTCCACTGAAATCTGCTGGACATTTCCAACGGATGAGGGTAACAGGCAATCAACCCAATGCCCTATATAGTTTTTCACATGGTGGTCCGTATGTGGGGAAGGGTTATTTGCTGTGAAAACCTTAACCTTGAATAAAATAACAAAACAGAATTAAAACAAACAAATAATAAAATTACGCCTTATCAAACATTTTGACATCTGAACAGAATTTATTCCATGTTTGGCTTTTTCATTATATATAAATAATAATAAATTACGAAGCCTACCTCACAAAGTAGACCCTACTCTTTACACTCAAGGCCTATTCTAACTAAAAACACTAAATTTATAATTCAACCTGTGGTGTAGGTTATAAAATTTATTTCAGCAATTTAACTTATAAGACTCATTAACATCACAAAAATTAAGTGCAGAACTGTAACATCACAAAAATTAAGTGCAGAACTGTAACATCACAAAAATTAAGTGCAGAACTGTAACATCACAAAAATTAAGTGCTGGGTGTCAAAGGGTTGGAATACACAAGTCTTATGGAGAAAGCAGTGTGTGATGTCAACAACAGGAATTGCATGATGCAAATATGTAATCTCTGTCCAAAAGAACAAGGTATTAAGAATTTTTTGCTCACTTTTCAAAGTGTTAACAATCCTGAATGTGAGGAAATAAAATATAAACAATGGGTTACTACAGATCGATGCAATATGGTTGAAAAAACAGAATCTGTAGATGAAATTATAAATTCATTGAGCACAAAAATTGTGAAATTGACACACCATCACTTTATAGCAAAGAATCAGAGTGCATTTCTAAAAACCTTGAAGAATAATTTAAATAGCCATACAGCTGTAGTTCTTGGTGACTTTTCAGAAAACTACTCATTTGTAGTACAGGATGCAGCCCAAGGTTTTCATTGGGAAAATACCCAATGCACAGTGCATCCCTTTGTGTTATATTATAAGGAACCACAAAGTAATGAAACAAAACATTCAAGTTATTGTTTTTTTTCTCCAAATACAAAACATAACACTACAATTGTTTACACTTTTTTAAATACATTCATACCTATTATAGAAAATCCCACCTTCATATCAAAAAATTACATTATTTTACTGATGGATGTGCAGGACAATATAAAAATCGTTTCAACTTTGTTAATATTTGTAAACATGAAGATTTTGGGCTGGAATGTGAGTGGCATTTCTTTGCCACAAGCCATGGTAAGAGCGCTTGTGATGGGATTGGGGGTACAGTGAAAAGATCTGTAGCCAGAGTGAGTATGCAGAGAACATTTGCAAATCAAATATTAACACCAGAAGACATGTTTGAATTTTGTTCAAACAATGTAAGTGATGGCATAAATTTTTTTTTAATAATTCTGAAGAAATTGAAGCTATGGAAAAACTTTTAAGTGACAGATAAGAAAAAAGTATGCAGCTAACAGGAACACAAAAATTCCACAGATTTGTACCTATTAATGCAAATAACATAAAAGAAGTTGGTGAGGTGAGGATTATAAGCAAAGCTTTTCTGGGTGAAGATAATGTTGAAGTTAATCCAAAAATAGGAGAGTACATCATTTGTACTTACAATGATCAGAAATGGTTGTGATTTGTACATTCCTATAATGAGGAATTTGATGACTTTGAGGTTAGCTTTTCGCACTCATCAGGATATAGTGTTTACTATTACTTTCCACAAATTAGAGATACATGCCACATATCAAGAGATAAGATTTTAGGTTTATTAAGCACACCAACTTTAAAGCCAAGAACTTGTGTAATTATGAATCAACTTGATGTAATATGTGTGTGCAATTTGTATTTTTGCTGTTTATTTTCATCCATGTGAATATATAATTTGTAGTTCCCTATTTTAGTCTGCAGGCGTAAAAATGTCAAAATTTCACAATGTACATATTTTTTCAATAATTTTTAAAATATCTTGGAACTTGATACCTAAGTTTTTTATTGTTTGTATCTTTTAACAATTAATGGAAGTTTAATAAATGAAATTTTGTTTTTTTTTATTTCACTGCCTAGGTGGGGTGAGGGTCAAAAATAAAAATAATAAAGGGGGGGAAAATTTTTAATTTTGTTCTACACATTTGAATGTGGTATCATTTAATAGATCTCTTCATGCTGATTCTAAAAATGTATAGTTTTATAGGTCTAAGGTAAGATGTTTGGGAGTTATTGCCCATTAAAGTTAGGTGGTAAAGTGAGGCCCCCAATCTCAAAAACTATGGATCATAGAACTTTTTTATTTGAACCAGTGAAATCAGCACCTGGAAGAGAACCCCATATGTCAATTTTCATTAAAATCCAGGTCGGAGTGGTGACAGATTTTTAAATTTTTGGGTGATTTTTCCTGGAATGCCCCATTTTGCTAAATTTGATTAAGATAGCTTGAGATAAACTATCCTACCCTTCTCTGAGAATCCAAGTGTATATATATCATCAGGTCCAGCAACTTTATTTAGCTTCTTTGTATTAATCACTTGCCTAACATCATTCTTCGGCTTGAAAGGTTGAAAGGGGAGCATAATGATCTTATTGTGTGCTTGTCAAAAAAAGTATTCTTCCATAATAATTGTCATGCTTCATGGATGTTACTTAATCCATTGATTTTTAATTATTTTTTGAATGCTTGGCTTAATTAAAGAATTGCACTATAGATTGTATGACTCGCCATTATTTTGTCAGCATTCAAACTTAATGTAGAACATTTTCAAAGCATGATTATTTCTTAATTATATTACTGATTATGTTCAGTTTTGTTGCAAGAAGAAATAATTATGCATATCATACTGATAATAGCAGGAATAGTTTCATAATTAGTTTAGTATAGTAGCTAATAAGAATAGTAGTAACATCAGGTTTTATTATTAATAATATCAGTAGCAGTGAATGTGGCATTTAAATACCCTTCATTATCCCCCCACGTAATGAAAACTTGTGACATATAAACAAATATGAGTACAGTTTAGTTTTAGGATTAGATTATTTTCAGGTTTTATCACATGGTCATTCATGAGGTTATCAGAACCCCCACCCCCCTCAACCCCCCTCAGAGATAACAGGGTAGGTGTTTATCAAATTCATTGTGGGAACTATGGGAAAAGATATTCAGGCTGCACATTACATTTGGACAACATGAAACCACTCAGGACCATCAAGGTTAGCAGACATACCAATCCTCCTGTTTTAAACAAGTCTCCTCTTTTTTGTACCAAATTCAAAACTCGTGGCAGCAGTCAAAAACCTCCTGTTTTTTTACTAAATTTCTTGATATTGAAAAAAATGAATTAGTTATGATGAAACCAGAAAGAAGAGTTTTGAAAGGTGACTTAATTCAAGTGTATAAGTTATAAGATATTATAAGATAATATGGGCATCAATACATTGTCAGACCTCATGGTCCAAAAAATGACGCTCCAAAGCCAGGGACAGAAATGTTATGAAGCACAATTCAGTAATTCTTTATTGTTGAAAGTTCAAGGTGCATTATACAAGCACTTCAAGCAATGAGTAATACCATTATAATATCGTATTTGAAGTGTGCAAATAAAATTCATGAATTTTTTTTTTTAAATTCTTTTTTTTTTTTTCAAGCTATACTCCTGTTTTTTTTTTTCTGGCATAGGGTTGGCATGTCTGGGTTAGGCTATCCAAATTGAAGAAATGGCCTAAAGCTTATAGCTATTTTATGATAGATTTTTAAAAATATGATTTCAGTTTGGCTAATTACTAAGTATTTACAAAATTACTCTAGTAACCTACATATAGCTATATATACCTGATAATTATTAGCTGAAATATTATTTATACAATTTGTATCTCTTTTTTTTAATTTATGAAAGCATCACACAGGTAGTGTCAATTCTTAGTGTTGGAATTCCTGACCTTAATCTGCCAAAAGATAATTATTGATTTAATTTAGTGATAAGAAGAGCCATAGTTAGTAACTTAAAAATACCTTTAGGTACTACTGTGAGATTACAGTATATGAGGATAGGCCACTATCTCTTGTAATCTATTTTTCATTGTATATCTGATGAAGACAAATTAGTAGTTGAAATGTACTTTGTCATTTAGTAAGTTATTCTAAATAAAATGCTTTCAGATTTTAATTTATTTAATGTACTTTATAGTTTTCATTAAAAAAAGTATATATATGTAAGGTATATACTGTAGCTATCTAAGAAATTTGTTCTAAAGGCAAACTAAGATTAAATTACAAGAAGTGTTCTTTACACTTAGCTATATGATATACAAGGTCATTTTAAGTATCTGATCTTGATTTATGGTTGCTGTTTAATTTTTTAACAAGTTTTTGAGGTTTTAGCTGTAGTATCTACCTTAATTTTTTGGCAGTATTAATATATCATTACTCTAGATTACATTACATTTTGAGCTAAACCTTTTCAGACTGACCCTATTATTTTTTACAGGTTTATTAGCTTGTGTTAAATTTGCATGTGACAGGTTAGGTTAGGTTAGGTTAGGTTAGTTTAGTTTAGTTTAGTTTAGTTTAGTTTAGTTTAGTTTAGTTTAGTTTGTTAGGTTGGGTTGGCCAGGTTCATTTAGTATGAGAAATATTTTTTATTCATGAAAAAGACTATAGATAGCTAGTAGATACAGCATACAACACAAATGAAAATGAAGAGTTTTATTGGTAGACCATATTACATTACATTTCATTTGGAAAACATGAAGCCAGTCAGCTAATTAATACACAACTATTTATTACCACCATAGTAGCCTATATAACTGAAGCAAAGAATATACACTATATACAATCTACAAACACACACACTCACTCAAGAAAGTGTCATGGACCATAGTCCATATGACAAACATTAATAATACAATGACAGTTCACATACTAAGGATAGAAATATATACAGTTAATGAGAAATGATACAGTAATGTTGAAATTAAGTGAAGCTATAGACAGACGTTTTTGTATCATGAATTCCATAGCTTAGAAGACAAACAGTAGATCTCATAGATAGCTTAGATAATCGGGTTGGTTGATTTTTTAATTCTTTGCATTAGGCTGTATTGAGCATGCCTAGTTATCTCTGGGAAGCTCAGGACATTGTGGGTAGCAAACGTTTGCGAAGCTGAGCATCTCAGGGGGTTAATTTATGTAGGAGTCTAAAAGACCTGTTGTATAACAAATTTAGGGTTCTGCCAGAACCTTTTTTATAATTCACTCAGAGTTGCTGTCTGTATATATTACTGCAGAAAGTACAAAAGAGTGTCTTTAACTTGTACAGAACTGAAAGTTACTTAGTCATATTTGTGGTATGACTTACCTTTCTGGGCCCTAATGTATATTTCAACTAAAATAACCTTTTCGGGTCCCAACATGTATTTCGTGATATTTTTGTTAGTTTAAACAAAAATAATATGACTCAACCTAACCAATCATCAAGAGTGTACAGTTGATTTAACTGGGCAGTTAATTTATGGTTTTTGATTGGGACCTGGAAAGGTAAGGTTGGGTCATTGTCAGGATCCAGAAAGTAAGTACTGTAGTACCATATTTTGCTTCAGCACAAATGCTTTGTGATTGTTTTCTTATATCTGAGTCATCACTCAAGGAGCTGGTGATAGTTTGACCCAAATACTTACTCTGTACTTACTCAATTACTTCAGCTCTCATTTTAAACCTAATATCAGCTGGCTGATTGCAGTTTTTAGGATGGAATTGCATAACCTTAGTTTTTGCAACAATAAACAGAATATCATGTTTCTGTGAATAAATTCGCAGACTTTTAGTAGTTGATCCAGACCTTTAACAGAGGGAATTATTAACACCATATCATCAGCATAAACTAAGTTATTTATCCTTGTGTTATCTATACAACATCCCACTGTTGCCTCATTAAATGAAGCAGTTAATCTGTCGATATACACATTAAACAGCATAGGAGAGAGCAAAGAGCCTTGCCTCAACCCGTAAGAGGAGCCAAAACATATTTAATCATGTTTTTATAAACTATATACTTTTTTATTATATTTTAATTAATGATTTCCACCACACAAATGGGCTACCTGATGCAGTAGTACTAGTAAACATGTATTTTGTGAAAGGTGGGTACCAGTATGGTAGCTACTTAGCCTTGTACTTCAGTGTAGTAGGTGTAGTTGGGGGGTAATTCTAATTTTCTCAATTTATGGCAAAATGGTGCTCTTCACTATTGAGTTGCTTTTCTTCATAAATTGGATGCATAATACAGTAAACCCTCATCCATTCATTTTCTCATTGTACCAGTTACTCAGAGACACTAGCACTGGATCTCCGCAAAACTATCATTGTTTGTGGATTTACTTATTAGTGGTCAATTTATTGTGGCAACCCCTTGCAGATCATGGCCTAGGCACCTGACTGTTTGTGGGTCACAATAAACAAAGTAGTTCTTGTAGTTCTTCTGATGACTTACGATCCTCAACTGGGATCATCAATACAGTAACCCCCTCAAAACTCTCCTGACATTTCGTCAGCCAGACTCTGTACTGAACAGATGCATTTCCTGAGCTCTGATATTGCATCTACTTTTGCATATTGCTGAAAGTTGGAAAGTTTTGAATTTTATATACTTGTTTTTATATTCACATTGTTATAGTTAAGTAATTGAATATTAGTGGTTTGTGGCGATTTAGAAGTTTTCATAGTGTGCCTGCTTAATTTAACTTAAACTTGTGATGGTTATAAACTAATTTTTAACTGCGCGATGCCATTGCAGAAAGCGTCGTGTGTTAGGTGTGGGGTAAACCAGTGGTATTCGGAATTTAAAGATTATAACGGCGGTCCTATGGCGATTACTGAGAGATCAGTTTGTTTCTTTTGCGAGTTAATGGAGGAAATAGTTGACATAAAACGCAGTGTACGTGAGGTAATGGAAAGACTTGCAATGCTTGATGAGGGCAGGTGTAGGGCTACGGTTGACGAAAGCCGAACCAATACTAACGTCGAAGATGTTAGTAATTTGAAGGGTGAGGTGCGTAACCTAGTTTCTAGTTTAGGTAGCTTGTTGGGAAGGTTGGATAGAGTTGAGGAAGGGGTTAAGGTTGGTCCGAGATTAGTAGATGGGGAGGGATTTAGAGAAGTTAAGAGTGGAGCTAGGCTGCGTATGTTAGGTGATAGTAATTCCCACACTATCGAGGTTTCAAACCTTTTCACCCATTTGGAAGGGATGTGAATGAGGGGGAAACTATTTTAATTGGGGACTCTTTAGTGCACCATATGGACAGAGTTCATTGAACGGCATCCAACCAAGAGGAGGAGGGTCTGTCTCCCAGGGGCCAGGGTTGACAGAGTTAGGGATGAAGTGGATAGGATTGACGTTGCCTCCCATCACTCGATGTTGGTGATGATGGTAGGAGGCAATGTCTCGTATAGGCCCGATACAAGAGTGCCTGACCTTTTGGAGAGATATAGGCAGTGGTGTAGTGCTGTGGGAATGCGTGGGAACAGCGTTCCCTTACTTTTTTGGTAGATGGAATGGCGTTCCCTCACTATTTCAAATAAATCCGAACTTACAAATCTCTAACGTCATGAAATTTTAATTCCCACCCCCCTAGAAGAATATGAGAGGAGAATCATTAACTGTTTCATTTCTTTTAGCTTCGACTGAGGCAATGCTAGCCTATAAAGATCTGGTGAAACAGTCACCACGCATACCAGTTGTTAACTTTTTTTAGTTAATCATTCCAGTTGTTAGCTATTTTTATTGATCGTACTGGATGTCGTATATCTAATGACACTGGAAATACTGCATCTTCAACCATGGAATATATCCTAATATCCAGTGCATATGACCTCAAACTATCCCTGAAATTGGTCAGATTTCAAAATATTTCCCAGGGGGCTTACAGTGCCCCGGACCCCCAGCTGTATGGGCTTGCTGCGCTCGCCATTGTCCCCCAGCTGTATGGGCTTGCCGCGCTTGCCATTTTCCCCCAGCTGTATGGGCTTGCCGCGCTCACCATTCCCCCCCAGCTGTATGGGCTTGCCACGCTCGCCATTGTCCCCCAGCTGTATTGGGCTTGCCGCGCTCGCCATTGTTCACCCCGCATCTGAGTAACACTCAAAATGCGTTCCCTCACTTCTTTGTTTAGCACTACACCACTGGATATAGGGTTAATTAGGTCCCTAAAAGCGAGGTCAGATAGGTCTTTAGTTCTAGGTATTACCCCTAGGTACAGTTTGGGTCTTAGGATTATGTCAAAAACAATATTTTTAAGTAATAAATTAGAAGAGATTTGTGCTGAGGAAAATGTACCTTCGTAAAGCTGTGGTCCAAATTCAGTGATCCTAGCCTTTTTATAAAAGATGGGGTGCATTTTAATGAAATAGGTAATGCTAGGCTAGGTAGGTTAATTGATGATAACATACAATAGCTGTATAGGTCGAAACCTTCTTTAAATGTTGTGGGTCCGGGGAACACAGGCCTGATGTGAAAAATAGTTTAAAATCCCGGCCCTTGGTAAAAAATAACTAAAATGTCTTTTATTGTAATGCATGTAGTATTAGAAATAAATTAAACGAATTTAAGGTGATAATTTATTCTGGCAACTATGATAGAGTTGCTATCACTGAAACGTGGTTAAATACTGTGACTCGGGACTTGTTGGGGGAACTTGATGTACCGGGTTTTAAACTCTTTACTAATGATAGGTTACATAGGTTTGGTGGTGGCATTTTGCTGTACATTCGTAATTCCCTTAGGGCTATCGAGGTTAAGATAGATTTTCCGGCAGCAGTTAATGCGATATGCATTGAAGTTAGGGCGCGTAGTATTAGTTTTAATTTTGTTGTTGTTTATAGACCTCCCGTTCAACCCCTGATACCGATACTAGATTTTACTCACTTCTTGGTAACTTTATTGACAATTGGAATAGTATAATTGTTGGAGACTTTAACTGCCATAATGTTAATTACGAGACTTTTACTGGTAATGAGGAGGGTTTGAGGTTGATTGAGTTCATGGAAGGTAATTTTTTACGACAGATGGTTACCGAACCAACGCAGGGTGACAATATTTAAGATTTGGTGATGACAAACGGCGAAAATATAGTCGAAGGTTTAGAAGTAGGCGCGAGTTTAGGATGTAGTGATCATCAAATTCTTAGGTTTAAGTTATTGATAGAAAACACTAAGGATAGTAACGTAATAGAAGTCCCTGATTTTTGATAGTTTCGTGGATAGGATGAGAGTAGTGGACTGGGATAACTTATTTATAGGTATTGACACAAATTTGCATTGGGAGGCGTTTAAAGAAAGTTTTATGAATATTGAAAGGGAGTTTATTCCTCGTAGGCCCAAGCATGCTAGAAATCATGGTAGGCCCAAGTGGTGGACTAGGGAAATAGGTGAGTTCATAATCGAGCGGAACAGAGCGTATAGACTTAATAAGCGCAATGGCATGGCATGGCAGCTAACTTTAATAGATATATCGAGCTTAGACATCAGGTTAAAAGATCAGTTAGGAATGCTAAGCGTAATTTAGAGATACTTATAGCTGCGGATAGTAAACATAATCCAAAAAAGTTTTTTGAGTATGTCAATAATTGTAAGCTGATCGAAGATAACATAGGCCCTCTAGTGGGTGTTAATGGCGCTTTGGCTTCTGACGCTCAGGCAATGGTGGGTATTTTCAATAATTTTTTTGTGACAGTTTTTACCGTAGAAGACGTAAATAATGTTCCCAACGTGGACTATCGTTTCATTTAGTATCGAGACTATTTTGGATGAAATAACTGTTTACGAGGGTGAGTGCGCATTATATCGATAGGCTAAAAGTTAGCAAGCCTCCAGGCCCTGATGCTTTTTATCCCCGACATTTGAAAGACTATTATAGGCCCCTTAACGAAGATTTTTAATCAGTCACTCAAAACGGGGATTATTCCTGAAGACTTCGAATTAGCTAACGTCACACCCATTTTTAAAAAAGGCAACCACACAGTAGGCAGCAATTATAAGCCCATTAGCTTAATGTCAATTGTCATGTCAGTAAACTTTTGGAATCCATAGTTAAGGATCGTATCATCGATCACTTAGAAAGTAGAGATTTGATTAATAGTGGTCAGCATGGGTTTTGACACCATAGATCTTGTTTAACTAATTTGTTAGAATTTATAACGAAATAGTGCACGAATACGATAGGCATAGAAGGGCTGATGTTATTTATTTAGATTTTAAAAAGGTGTTCGATACAGTTCTGCGTAGAAGATTAATTGTGAAGGTTAAAGAGCACCTTATATGCAGTCAGTAGCTAACTGGTTAGAGGAATGGCTTCGTACTAGGAGACAGAAGGATGTTGTTAATGGTAGTGAATCGGGTGGTTGGATGTAGGTAGCGGTGTCCCACAGGGTTCAGTGTTAGGCCCATTGCTATTCGTAATTTACATTAATGACATAGATGTAGGATTGACTAGTAACGTGTCAAAATTTGCAGATGATACTAAAATATGCGGTAAGGTTGTTAACAAGGATGATAGAAATAGGCTCCAAGACGATGTAAATAGGATTATGGAGTTGATGGATAAGTGGCAGATGCAATTTAACTTAGACAAATGTAAAGTTTTGCATATAGGTTCTCGTAACAATAATTACATGTACACGATGGATGATAGAGAGTTAGCGAGCATTGACAAAGAAGTAGATTTAGGCGTAGTATGTGTATCTAAGGATTTAAAGGTTAGGAACCAGTGCCTGGAGTCTTGCGTGTTGTTAATGGTAGTGAATTGGGGTGGCTGGATGTAGGTGGTGGTGTTGCTGCGGTGGCTGAGTAGGCCATAGTCCCCAAGTATCTGTATTGTTGAACCACACAACGCCTTTTCACGTTTCTGGGTTTGGGATAGTCAAGAGACTGGGCAAAGATGTAATCATCTCTGGTATCTAGGAATGCCTCTTTTGTCAGTGGTTTATTTCCAGGAGATTATTCAGGTCCAACTTGCACGTTAACTGTAAAAGACTTCCCTCAGTTCAGGTCTCTAAATCTGACTCTCCAATGAGTAGGAGAACCAACCACTCAGAGTCCAAGAAAGGGCGGAATTCAAAGGTAGACCTAATAGAAGTAAACTACTGTTTGTTTTTCTCTTTATTATATCTGAAATAAACAATTATTCTGCATGACAGTATAAACAAAAAAGGACTGGCAATGAATCACAATTAACAAAACCTCTGGAAAACCAATAACACTTAGTGAGATTTGGCAGAAAGGATAGAAAGCAAGTGGGAGACAAGTACTGGAAATGACTTGCACAGAAATGAACCCTTGTGCCAGCCTAGCTACC